>CM026395.1:40917767-40979540 GCA_014843695.1 Archivesica marissinica
ATATTGAAAGAGTGCTGCAGCGTACATCGTATAGTAGTATATTGAAGGAGTGCTGCAGGGTACATCGTATAGTAGGATATTGAAGGAGTGCTGCAGGGTACATCGTATAGTAGGATATATTGAAGGAGTGCTGCAGCGTACATCGTATAGTAGTATATTGAAGGAGTGTTGCAGGGTACATCGTATAGTAGTATATTGAAGGAGTGCTGCAGGGTGCATGGTATAGTAGGATATTGAAGAAGTGCTGCAGGGTGCATGGTATAGTAGGATATTGAAGGAGTGCTGCAGGGTGCATGGTATAGTAGGATATTGAAGGAGTGCTGCAGGTTACATGGTATAGTAGGATATTGAAGGAGTGCTGCAGGTTGCATGGTATAGTAGGATATTGAAGGAGTGCTGCAGGGTGCATGGTATAGTAGGATATTGAAGGAGTGCTGCAGGGTGCATGATATAGTAGGATATTGAAGGAGTGCTGCGGCGTACATGATATAGTAGGATATTGAAGGAGTGCTGCAGGGTACATGATATAGTAGGATATTGAAGGAGTGCTGCAGGGTACATGACATAGTAGGATATTGAAGGAGTGCTGCAGGGTACATGATATAGTAGGATATTGAAGGAGTGCTGCAGGGTACATCGGTATAGTAGGATATTGAGGAGTGCTGCATACATCGTATAGTATATATTGAAGGAGTGCTGCAGGGTATGGTATAGTAGGATATTGAAGGAGTGCTGCAGCGTACCGTAGTAGTATATTGAAGGAGTGCTGCAGGGTACATCGTATAGTAGTATATTGAGGGAGTGCTGCAGGAAACATCGTATAGTAGTATATTGAAGGAGTACTGCAGGGTATATGATATAGTAGGATATTGAAAGAGTGCTGCAGGGTACATCGTATAGTAGTATATTGAAGGAGTGCTGCAGGGTACATCGTATAGTAGTATATTGAAGGAGTGCTGCAGGGTACATCGTATAGTAGTATATTGAAGGAGTGCTGCAGCGTACATCATATAGTAGGATATTGAAGGAGTGCTGCAGGGTACATCGTATAGTAGGATATTGAAGGAGTGCTGCATCGTACATCGTATAGTAGGATATTGAAGGAGTGCTGCAGGGTGCATGGTATAGTAGAATATTGAAGGAGTGCTGCAGGGTGCATGGTATAGTAGGATATTGAAGGAGTGCTGCAGGGTACATGGTATAGTAGGATATTGAAGGAGTGCTGCAGGTTGCATGGTATAGTAGGATATTGAAGGAGTGCTGCAGGGTGCATGATATAGTAGGATATTGAAGGAGTGCTGCAGCGTACATGATATAGTAGGATATTGAAGGAGTGCTGCAGGGTACATGATATAGTAGGATATTGAAGGAGTGCTGCAGGGTGCATGGTATAGTAGGATATTGAAGGAGTGCTGCAGGGTACATCGTATAGTAGGATATTGAAGGAGTGCTGCAGCGTACATCGTATAGTAGGATATTGAAGGAGTGCTGCAGGGTACATGGTATAGTAGGATATTGAAGGAGTGCTGCAGGGTGCATGGTATAGTAGGATATTGAAGGAGTGCTGCAGGGTGCATGGTATAGTAGGATATTGAAGGAGTGCTGCAGGTACATGATAGTAGGATATTGAAGGAGTGCTGCAGGGTACATGTATAGTAGGATATTGAAGGAGTGCTGCAGGGTACATGTATAGTAGGATATTGAAGGAGTGCTGCAGGGTACATGATATAGTAGGATATTGAAGGAGTGCTGCAGGGTGCATGATATAGTAGGATATTGAAGGAGTGCTGCAGGGTACATCGTATAGTAGTATATTGAAGGAGTGCTGCAGGGTACATCGTATAGTAGGATATTGAAGGAGTGCTGCAGGGTACATGATATAGTAGGATATTGAAGGAGTGCTGCAGGGTACATGATATAGTAGTATATTGAAGGAGTGCTGCAGGGTACATCGTATAGTAGGATATTGAAGAGTGCTGCAGGTGCATGGTATAGTAGGATATTGAAGGAGTGCTGCAGGGTACATGGTATAGTAGGATATTGAAGGAGTGCTGCAGGTACATGGTATAGTAGGATATTGAAGGAGTGCTGCAGGGTACATCGTATAGTAGGATATTGAAGGAGTGCTGCAGGGTACATCGTATAGTAGGATATTGAAGGAGTGCTGCAGGTACATGTATAGTAGTATATTGAAGGAGTGCTGCAGGGTACATCGTATAGTAGTATATTGAAGGAGTGCTGCAGGGTGCATGGTATAGTAGGATATTGAAGGAGTGCTGCAGGGTGCATGGTATAGTAGGATATTGAAGGAGTGCTGCAGGGTGCATGGTATAGTAGGATATTGAAGGAGTGCTGCAGGGTACATGGTATAGTAGGATATTGAAGGAGTGCTGCAGGGTGCATGGTATAGTAGGATATTGAAGGAGTGCTGCAGGGTGCATGGTATAGTAGGATATTGAAGGAGTGCTGCAGGGTACATGGTATAGTAGGATATTGAAGGAGTGCTGCAGGGTACATGGTATAGTAGGATATTGAAGGAGTGCTGCAGGGTACATGATATAGTAGGATATTGAAGGAGTGCTGCAGGGTGCATGATATAGTAGGATATTGAAGGAGTGCTGCAGGGTGCATGATATAGTAGGATATTGAAGGAGTGCTGCAGGGTACATCGTATAGTAGATATTGAAGGAGTGCTGCAGGGTACATTATAGTAGGATATTGAAGAGTGCTGCGTACATGTATAGTAGGATATTGAAGGAGTGCTGCAGGGTACATGTATAGTAGTATATTGAAGGAGTGCTGCAGGGCATCGTATAGTAGTATATTGAAGGAGTGCTGCAGGGTACATCGTATAGTAGGATATTGAAGGAGTGCTGCAGGGTACATCGTATAGTAGGATATTGAAGGAGTGCTGCAGCGTACATCGTATAGTAGGATATTGAAGGAGTGCTGCAGGGTGCATGGTATAGTAGGATATTGAAGGAGTGCTGCAGGGTACATGTATAGTAGGATATTGAAGGAGTGCTGCAGGGTACATCGTATAGTAGGATATTGAAGGAGTGCTGCAGGGTACATCGTATAGTAGGATATTGAAGGAGTGCTGCAGGGTACATCGTATAGTAGTATATTGAAGGAGTGCTGCAGCGTAAACGTATAGTAGATATTGAAGGAGTGCTGCAGGGTACATCGTATAGTAGGATATTGAAGGAGTGCTGCAGGGTGCATGGTATAGTAGAATATTGAAGGAGTGCTGCAGGGTGCATAGTATAGTAGGATATTGAAGGAGTGCTGCAGGGTGCATGGTATAGTAGGATATTGAAGGAGTGCTGCAGGGTGCATGGTATAGTAGGATATTGAAGGAGTGCTGCAGGTGCATGGTATAGTAGGATATTGAAGGAGTGCTGCAGGGTACATGGTATAGTAGGATATTGAAGGAGTGCTGCAGGGTGCATGGTATAGTAGGATATTGAAGGAGTGCTGCAGGGTGCATGGTATAGTAGAATATTGAAGGAGTGCTGCAGGATGCATGTTATAGTAGGATATTGAAGGAGTGCTGCAGGGTACATCGTATAGCAGGATATTGAAGGAGTGCTGCAGGGTACATCGTATAGTAGGATATTGAAGGAGTGCTGCAGGGTACATCGTATAGTAGGATATTGGGAGTGCTGCAGCGTACATCGTATAGTAGAATATTGAAGGAGTGCTGCAGGGTGCATGGTATAGTATGATATTGAAGGAGTGCTGCAGGGTGCATGTTATAGTAGGATATTGAAGGAGTGCTGCAGGGTACATGGTATAGTAGAATATTGAAGGAGTGCTGCAGGGTACATGATATAGTAGGATATTGAAGGAGTGCTGCAGGGTGCATGATATAGTAGGATATTGAAGGAGTGCTGCAGGGTGCATGATATAGTAGGATATTGAAGGAGTGCTGCAGGGTGCATGGTATAGTAGGATATTGAAGGAGTGCTGCAGGGTGCATGGTATAGTAGTATATTGAAAGAGTGCTGCAACGTACATCGTATAGTAGTATATTGACGGAGTGCTGCAGGGTACATCGTATAGTAGGATATTGAAGGAGTGCTGCTGGGTACATCGTAAGTAGGATATTGAAGGAGTGCTGCAGCGTACATCGTATAGTAGTATATTGAAGGAGTGCTGCAGGGTACATCGTATAGTAGTATATTGAAGGAGTGCTGCAGGGTGCATGGTATAGTAGGATATTGAAGGAGTGCTGCAGGGTGCATGATATAGTAGGATATTGAAGGAGTGCTGCAGGGTACATGATATAGTAGGATATTGAAGGAGTGCTGCAGGGTACATCATATAGTAGTATATTGAAGGAGTGCTGCAGGGTACATGATATAGTAGGATATTGAAGGAGTGCTGCAGGGTACATGATATAGTAGGATATTGAAGGAGTGCTGCAGGGTACATCGTATAGTAGTATATTGAGGGAGTGCTGCAGGAAACATCGTATAGTAGTATATTGAAGGAGTACTGCAGGGTATATGATATAGTAGGATATTGAAAGAGTGCTGCAGCGTACATCGTAAAGTAGTATATTGAAGGAGTGCTGCAGGGTACATCGTATAGTTGTATATTGAAGGAGTGCTGCAGCGTACATCGTATAGTAGGATATTGAAAGAGTGCTGCAGGGTGCATGGTATAGTAGGATATTGAAGGAGTGCTGCAGCGTACATCGTATAGTAGGATATTGAAGGAGTGCTGCAGCGTACATCGTATAGTAGTATATTGAAGGAGTGCTGCAGGGTACATCGTATAGTAGTATATTGAAGGAGTGCTGCAGCGTACATCGTATAGTAGGATATTGAAGGAGTGCTGCAGGGTGCATGGTATAGTAGAATATTGAAGGAGTGCTGCAGGGTGCATAGTATAGTAGGATATTGAAGGAGTGCTGCAGGGTGCATGGTATAGTAGGATATCGAAGGAGTGCTGCATGGTGCATGGTATAGTAGGATATTGAAGGAGTGCTGCAGGGTACATGGTATAGTAGGATATTGAAGGAGTGCTGCAGGGTGCATGGTATAGTAGGATATTGAAGGAGTGCTGCAGGGTGCATGGTATAGTAGAATATTGAAGGAGTGCTGCAGGATGCATGTTATAGTAGGATATTGAAGGAGTGCTGCAGGGTACATCGTATAGCAGGATATTGAAGGAGTGCTGCAGGGTACATCGTATAGTAGGATATTGAAGGAGTGCTGCAGGGTACATCGTATAGTAGGATATTGGGAGTGCTGCAGCGTACATCGTATAGTAGAATATTGAAGGAGTGCTGCAGGGTGCATGGTATAGTATGATATTGAAGGAGTGCTGCAGGGTGCATGTTATAGTAGGATATTGAAGGAGTGCTGCAGGGTACATGGTATAGTAGAATATTGAAGGAGTGCTGCAGGGTACATGATATAGTAGGATATTGAAGGAGTGCTGCAGGGTGCATGATATAGTAGGATATTGAAGGAGTGCTGCAGGGTGCATGATATAGTAGGATATTGAAGGAGTGCTGCAGTGTGCATGGTATAGTAGGATATTGAAGGAGTGCTGCAGGGTGCATGGTATAGTAGTATATTGAAAGAGTGCTGCAGCGTACATCGTATAGTAGTATATTGTCGGAGTGCTGCAGGGTACATCGTATAGTAGGATATTGAAGGAGTGCTGCAGGGTACATCGTAAGTAGGATATTGAAGGAGTGCTGCAGGGTACATCGTATAGTAGTATATTGAAGGAGTGCTGCAGGGTGCATGGTATAGTAGGATATTGAAGAAGTGCTGCAGGGTGCATGGTATAGTAGGATATTGAAGGAGTGCTGCAGGGTACATGGTATAGTAGGATATTGAAGGAGTGCTGCAGGGTGCATGGTATAGTAGGATATTGAAGGAGTGCTGCAGCGTACATCGTATAGTAATATATTGAAGGAGTGCTGCAGGGTACATCGTATAGTAGGATATTGAAGGAGTGCTGCAGGGTACATCATATATTAGGATATTGAAGGAGTGCTGCAGGGTGCATGGTATAGTAGGATATTGAAGGAGTGCTGCAGCGTACATCGTATAGTAATATATTGAAGGAGTGCTGCAGGGTACATCGTATAGTAGGATATTGATGGAGTGCTGCAGGGTACATCATATATTAGGATATTGAAGGAGTGCTGCAGAGTACATCGTATAGTAGGATATTGAAGGAGTGCTGCAGGTTGCATGGTATAGTAGGATATTGAAGGAGTGCTGCAGGGTGCATGGTATAGTAGGATATTGAAGGAGTGCTGCAGGGTGCATGATATAGTAGGATATTGAAGGAGTGCTGCAGGGTACATGATATAGTAGGATATTGAAGGAGTGATGCAAGGTGCATGACATAGTAGGATATTGAAGGAGTGCTGCAGGGTGCATGATATTGTAGGATATTGAAGGAGTGCTGCAGGGTACATGATATAGTAGGATATTGAAGGAGTGCTGCAGGGTACATCGTATAGTAGTATATTGAAGGAGTGCTGCAGGGTACATGATATAGTAGGATATTGAAGGAGTACTGCAGGGTACATGATATAGTAGGATATTGAAGGAGTGCTGCAGGGTACATCGTATAGTATTATATTGAGGGAGTGCTGCAGGAAACATCGTATAGTAGTATATTGAAGGAGTACTGCAGGGTATATGATATAGTAGGATATTGAAAGAGTGCTGCAGCGTACATCGTATAGTAGTATATTGAAGGAGTGCTGCAGGGTACATCGTATAGTTGTATATTGAAGGAGTGCTGCAGCATACATCGTATAGTAGGATATTGAAGGAGTGCTGCAGGGTGCATGGTATAGTAGGATATTGAAGGAGTGCTGCAGGGTGCATAGTATAGTAGGATATTGAAGGAGTGCTGCAGTGTACATCGTATAGTAGGATATTGAAGGAGTGCTGCAGCGTACATCGTATAGTAGTATATTGAAGGAGTGCTGCAGGGTACATCGTATAGTAGTATATTGAAGGAGTGCTGCAGCGTACATCGTATAGTAGTATATTGAAGGAGTGCTGCAGGGTACATCGTATAGTAGGATATTGAAGGAGTGCTGCAGGGTGCATGGTATAGTAGAATATTGAAGGAGTGCTGCAGGGTGCATAGTATAGTAGGATATTGAAGGAGTGCTGCATGGTATAGTAGGATATTGAAGGAGTGCTGCAGGGTGCATGGTATAGTAGGATATCGAAGGAGTGCTGCATGGTGCATGGTATAGTAGGATATTGAAGGAGTGCTGCAGGGTACATGGTATAGTAGGATATTGAAGGAGTGCTGCAGGGTGCATGGTATAGTAGGATATTGAAGGAGTGCTGCAGGGTGCATGGTATAGTAGAATATTGAAGGAGTGCTGCAGGATGCATGTTATAGTAGGATATTGAAGGAGTGCTGCAGGGTACATCGTATAGCAGGATATTGAAGGAGTGCTGCAGGGTACATCGTATAGTAGGATATTGAAGGAGTGCTGCAGGGTACATCGTATAGTAGGATATTGGGAGTGCTGCAGCGTACATCATATAGTAGATATTGAAGGAGTGCTGCAGGGTGCATGGTATAGTATGATATTGAAGGAGTGCTGCAGGGTGCATGTTATAGTAGGATATTGAAGGAGTGCTGCAGGGTACATGGTATAGTAGAATATTGAAGGAGTGCTGCAGGGTACATGATATAGTAGGATATTGAAGGAGTGCTGCAGGGTGCATGATATAGTAGGATATTGAAGGAGTGCTGCAGGGTGCATGATATAGTAGGATATTGAAGGAGTGCTGCAGGGTGCATGGTATAGTAGGATATTGAAGGAGTGCTGCAGGGTGCATGGTATAGTAGTATATTGAAAGAGTGCTGCAGCGTACATCGTATAGTAGTATATTGACGGAGTGCTGCAGGGTACATCGTATAGTAGGATATTGAAGGAGTGCTGCTGGGTACATCGTAAGTAGGATATTGAAGGAGTGCTGCAGCGTACATCGTATAGTAGTATATTGAAGGAGTGCTGCAGGGTACATCGTATAGTAGTATATTGAAGGAGTGCTGCAGGGTGCATGGTATAGTAGGATATTGAAGAAGTGCTGCAGGGTGCATGGTATAGTAGGATATCGAAGGAGTGCTGCAGGGTGCATGGTATAGTAGGATATTGAAGGAGTGCTGCAGGGTACATGGTATAGTAGGATATTGAAGGAGTGCTGCAGGGTGCATGGTATAGTAGGATATTGAAGGAGTGCTGCAGCGTACATCGTATAGTAATATATTGAAGGAGTGCTGCAGGGTGCATGGTATAGTAGGATATTGAAGGAGTGCTGCAGGGTGCATAGTATAGTAGGATATTGAAGGAGTGCTGCAGTGTACATCGTATAGTAGGATATTGAAGGAGTGCTGCAGCGTACATCGTATAGTAGTATATTGAAGGAGTGCTGCAGGGTACATCGTATAGTAGTATATTGAAGGAGTGCTGCAGCGTACATCGTATAGTAGTATATTGAAGGAGTGCTGCAGGGTACATCGTATAGTAGGATATTGAAGGAGTGCTGCAGGGTGCATGGTATAGTAGAATATTGAAGGAGTGCTGCAGGGTGCATAGTATAGTAGGATATTGAAGGAGTGCTGCATGGTATAGTAGGATATTGTAGGAGTGCTGCAGGGTGCATGGTATAGTAGGATATCGAAGGAGTGCTGCATGGTGCATGGTATAGTAGGATATTGAAGGAGTGCTGCAGGGTACATGGTATAGTAGGATATTGAAGGAGTGCTGCAGGGTGCATGGTATAGTAGGATATTGAAGGAGTGCTGCAGGGTGCATGGTATAGTAGAATATTGAAGGAGTGCTGCAGGATGCATGTTATAGTAGGATATTGAAGGAGTGCTGCAGGGTACATCGTATAGCAGGATATTGAAGGAGTGCTGCAGGGTACATCGTATAGTAGGATATTGAAGGAGTGCTGCAGGGTACATCGTATAGTAGGATATTGGGAGTGCTGCAGCGTACATCATATAGTAGATATTGAAGGAGTGCTGCAGGGTGCATGGTATAGTATGATATTGAAGGAGTGCTGCAGGGTGCATGTTATAGTAGGATATTGAAGGAGTGCTGCAGGGTACATGGTATAGTAGAATATTGAAGGAGTGCTGCAGGGTACATGTATAGTAGGATATTGAAGGAGTGCTGCAGGGTCATGTATAGTAGATATTGAAGGAGTGCTGCAGGGTCATGTATAGTAGGATATTGAAGGAGTGCTGCAGGGTCATGTATAGTAGGATATTGAAGGAGTGCTGCAGGGTACATGATATAGTAGGATATTGAAGGAGTGCTGCAGGGTGCATGATATAGTAGGATATTGAAGGAGTGCTGCAGGGTGCATGATATAGTAGGATATTGAAGGAGTGCTGCAGGGTGCATGGTATAGTAGGATATTGAAGGAGTGCTGCAGGGTGCATGGTATAGTAGTATATTGAAAGAGTGCTGCAACGTACATCGTATAGTAGTATATTGACGGAGTGCTGCAGGGTACATCGTATAGTAGGATATTGAAGGAGTGCTGCTGGGTACATCGTAAGTAGGATATTGAAGGAGTGCTGCAGCGTACATCGTATAGTAGTATATTGAAGGAGTGCTGCAGGGTACATCGTATAGTAGTATATTGAAGGAGTGCTGCAGGGTGCATGGTATAGTAGGATATTGAAGAAGTGCTGCAGGGTGCATGGTATAGTAGGATATCGAAGGAGTGCTGCAGGGTGCATGGTATAGTAGGATATTGAAGGAGTGCTGCAGGGTACATGGTATAGTAGGATATTGAAGGAGTGCTGCAGGGTGCATGGTATAGTAGGATATTGAAGGAGTGCTGCAGCGTACATCGTATAGTAATATATTGAAGGAGTGCTGCAGGGTACATCGTATAGTAGGATATTGAAGGAGTGCTGCAGGGTACATCATATATTAGGATATTGAAGGAGTGCTGCAGGGTACATCGTATAGTAGGATATTGAAGGAATGCTGCAGGGTACATGATATAGTAGGATATTGAAGGAGTGCTGCAGTGTACATCGTATAGTAGGATATTGAAGGAGTGCTGCAGGGTACATGATATAGTAGGATATTGAAGGAGTGCTGCAGGTTACATCGTATAGTAAGATATTGAAGGAGTGCTGCAGGGTACATCATATAGTAGGATATTGAAGGAGTGCTGCAGGGTACATGGTATAGTAGGATAATGAAGGAGTGCTGCATGGTACATCATATAGTAGGATATTGAAGGAGTGCTGCAGGGTACATGATATAGTAGGATATTGAAGGAGTGCTGCAGGGTGCATGATATAGTAGGATATTGAAGGAGTGCTGCAGGGTACATCGTATAGTAGGATATTGAAGGAGTGCTGCATGGTACATCGTATAGTAGGATATTGAAGGATTGCTGCAAGGTACATCGTATAGTAGGATATTGAAGGAGTGCTGCAGGGTGCATGGTATAGTAGGATATTGAAGGAGTGCTGCAGGGTACATCATATAGTAGGATATTGAAGGAGTGCTGCAGGGTACATGATATAGTAGGATATTGAAGGAGTGCTGCAGGGTACATCATATAGTAGGATATTGAAGGAGTGCTGCAGCGTACATCGTATAGTAGTATATTGAAGGAGTGCTGCAGGGTACATCGTATAGTAGGATATTGAAGGAGTGCTGCAGGGTACATGGTATAGTAGGATATTGAAGGAGTGCTGCAGGGTACATCATAGAGTAGGATATTGAAGGAGTGCTGCAGGGTACATCGTATAGTAGGATATTGAAGGAGTGCTGCAGGGTACATCGTAGAGTAGGATATTGAAGGAGTGCTGCAGGGTACATCGTAGAGTAGGATATTGATGGATGCCAAGACAACATATTTAATACAATTTTTATTTTATTTTTGTTCTTGAATATTTTCTGGTAGATGTGGCACTAAGTTGAGAAGTTGGCATGCACGCATGCATATTATCCCATGGTAAACCCTGTTAGTAGTACATTGTGGTAATCTGGGTACATAATATGGGCTCTCTGGGTACATAGGATATATATAGTGAATGTAGGATTTACCTTAGGGCACTCTAGGGACAGAGACATAGAGAATGGAAGGTTTACCTATAGGGCATTCTAGGGATAGAGGCTATAGATATAGGGAATTGAAGGTTTGCCTATAGGGCACTAGCAATAAAGAGTATAGATATAGGGAATGGAAGGTTTACCTATAGGGCACTCTATGGATAGAGGGTGTAGACATTGGGAATGGAAGGTTTACCTATAGGGCATTCTAGGGATAGAGGGTGTAGACATTGGGAATGGAAGGTTTACCTATAGGGCATTCTAGGGATAGAGGGTGTAGACATAGGGAATGGAAGGTTTACCTATAGGGCACTCTATGGATAGCGGGTGTAGTCTTTGGGAATGGAAGGTTTACCTATAGGGCATTCTAGGGATAGAGGGTGTAGACATAGGGAATGGAAGGTTTACCTATAGGGCACTATATGGATAGCGGGTGTAGTCTTTGGGAATGGAAGGTTTACCTATAGGGCATTCCAGGGATAGAGGGTGTAGACATAGGGAATGGAAGGTTTACCTATAGGGCATTCTAGGGATAGAGGATTTAGATATAGGGAATTGAAGGTTTGCCTATAGGGCACTCTAGTGATAAAGGGTATAGATATAGGGAATTGAAGGTTTGCCTATAGGGCACTCTAGTGATAAAGGGTATAGATATAGGGAATTGAAGGTTTGCCTATAGGGCACTCTAGGAATAGAGGATTTAGATATAGGGAATGGAAGGTTTGCCTATAGGGCACTCTAGTGATAAAGGGTATATATATAGAGAATTGATGGTTTGCCTATAGGGCACTCTAGTGATAAAGGGTATAGATATAGGGAATTGAAGGTGTGCATATAGGGCACTCTAGTGATAAAGGGTATATATATAGGGAATTGAAGGTTTGCCTATAGGGCACTCTAGGAATAGAGGATTTAGATATAGGGAATGGAAGGTTTGCCTATAGGGCACTAGCGATAAAGAGTATAGATATAGGGAATGGAAGGTTTGCCTATTGGACACTCTAGCGATAGAGTGTATAGATATAGGGAATTGATGGTTTGCCTATTGGGCACTAGCGATAAAGAGTATAGATATAGGTAATGGAAGGTTTGCCTATAGGGCACTCTAGGGATAGAGGGTATAGATATAGGGAATTGAAGGTTTGCCTATAGGGCACTCTAGGGATAGAGGGTATAGATGTAGGGAATTGAAGGTTTGCCTATAGGGCACTCTAGTGATAGAGGGTATAGATATAGGGAATGGAAGGTTTGCCTATAGGGCACTCTAGGGATAGAGGGTATAGATATAGGGAATTGAAGGTTTGCCTATAGGGCACTCTAGTGATAGAGAGTATAGATATAGGGAATTGAAGGTTTACCTATTGGGCACTAGCGATAAAGAGTATAGATATAGGGAATGGAAGGTTTGCCTATAGGGCACTCTTTGGATAGAGGGTATAGATATAGGGAATTGAAGGTTTGCCTATAGGGCACTAGCAATAAAGAGTATAGATATAGGTAATGGAAGGTTTCCTATAGGGCACTCTAGCAATAGAGGGTATATATATAGGGAATGTAATGTTTACCTATAGGGCACTAGCGATAAAGAGTATAGATATAGGTAATTGAAGGTTTGCCTATAGGGCACTAGCGATAAAGAGTATAGATATAGGGAATTTAAGGTTTGCCTATAGGGCACTCTAGCGATAGAGGGTATAGATATGGGGAATTGAAGGTTTGCCTATAGGGCAATTTAGCAATAGAGGGTATAGATATAGGGAATTGAAGGTTTGCCTATAGGGCAATTTAGCAATAGAGGGTATAGATAAAGGGAATTGAAGGTTTGATTATAGGGCACTCTAGTGATAGAGGGTATAGATATAGGGAATTGAAGGTTTGCCTATAGGGCACTCTAGTGATAGAGGGTATAGATATAGGGATTTGAAAGTTTGCCTATAGGGCACTCTAGTGATAGAGGGTATTGATATAGGAAATGGAAGGTTTTCCTATAGGGCACTCTATGGATAGAGGGTGTAGATATAGGGAATGTAGTGTTTGCCTATTGGGCACACTACGGATATAGAGTATAGATATAGGGAATGGAAGGTTTGTCTATAGGGCACTCTAGTGATAAAGGGTATAGATATAGGGAATTGAACGTTTGCCTATAGGGCACTCTAGTGATAAAGGGTATATATATAGGGAATTGATGGTTTGCCTATAGGGCACTCTAGTGATAAAGGGTATAGATATAGGGAATTGAAGGTTTGCCTATAGGGCACTCTAGCAATAGAGGGTATAGATATAGGGAATGTAATGTTTGCCTATAGGGCACTAGCGATATAGAGTATAGATATAGGTAATTGAAGGTTTGCCTATAGGGCACTAGTGATAAAGAGTATAGATATAGGGAATTTAAGGTTGGCCTATAGGGCACTCTAGCGATAGAGGGTATTGATATGGGGAATTGAAGGTTTGCCTATAGGGCAATTTAGCAATAGAGGGTATAGATATAGGGAATTGAAGGTTTGCCTATAGAGCACTCTAGTGATAGAGGGTATAGATATAGGCAATTGAAGGGTTGCCTATAGGGCACTCTAGTGATAGAGGGTATAGATATAGGGAATGGAAGGTTTGCCTATAGGGCACTCTAGTGATAGAGGGTATAGATATAGGGAATTGAAGGTTTGCCTATATGGTACTCTAGGGATAGAGGGTGTTGACATATGGAATGGAAGGTTTGCCTATAGGGTACTCTAGGAATAGAGGGTGTAGATATAGGGAATTCGAGGTTTGCCTATAGGGCACTATATGGATAGAGGGTGTAGATGTAGGGAATGTAATGTTTGCCTATAGGGCACTCTAGGGATAGAGGGTGTAGATATAGGGAATGGAAGGTTTGCCTATAGGGCACTCTAGGGATAGAGGGTGTAGATATAGGGAATGGAAGGTTTGCCTATATGGTACTCTAGGGATAGAGGGTGTAGACATATGGAATGGAAGGTTTGCCTATAGGGTACTCTATGGATAGAGGATTTCGATATAGGGAATGGAAGGTTTGCCTATAGGGCACTCTATGGATAGAGGGTGTAGACATATGGAATGGAAGGTTTGCCTATATGGTACTCTAGGGATAGAGGGTGTAGACATATGGAATGGAAGGTTTGCCTATATGGTACTCTAGGGATAGAGGATTTAGATATAGGGAATGGAAGGTTTGCCTATATGGTACTCTATGGATAGAGGGTGTAGACATATGGAATGGAATGTTTGCCTATAGGGCACTCTATGTATAGAGGGTGTAGACATAGGGAATGGAAGGTTTGCCTATAGGGCACTCTATGGATATAGGGTGTAGACATATGGAATGGAAGGTTTGCCTATATGGTACTCTAGGGATAGAGGGTATAGACATATGGAATGGAAGGTTTGCCTATATGGTACTCTAGGGATAGAGGGTGTAGACATATGGAATGGAAGGTTTGCCTATATGGCACTCTAGGGATATAGGGTGTAGACATATGGAATGGAAGGTTTGCCTATATGGTACTCTAGGGATAGAGGGTATAGACATATGGAATGGAAGGTTTGCCTATATGGTACTCTAGGGATAGAGGGTGTAGACATATGGAATGGAAGGTTTGCCTATATGGCACTCTAGGGATATAGGGTGTAGATATAGGGAATGGAAGGTTTGCCTATATGGTACTCTAGGGATAGAGGGTGTAGATATAGGGAAGTAGTGTTTGCCTATTGGGCACTCTAGGGATAGAGGGTGTAGACATAGGGAATGGAAGGTTTGCCTATAGGGCACTCTATGTATAGAGGGTGTATGCATAGGGAATGGAAGGTTTGCCTATATGGTACTCTAGGGATAGAGGATTTAGATATAGGGAATGGAAGGTTTGCCTATATGGTACTCTATGGATAGAGGGTGTAGACATATGGAATGGAATGTTTGCCTATAGGGCACTCTATGTATAGAGGGTGTAGACATAGGGAATGGAAGGTTTGCCTATAGGGCACTCTATGGATATAGGGTGTAGACATATGGAATGGAAGGTTTGCCTATATGGTACTCTAGGGATAGAGGGTATAGACATATGGAATGGAAGGTTTGCCTATATGGTACTCTAGGGATAGAGGGTGTAGACATATGGAATGGAAGGTTTGCCTATATGGCACTCTAGGGATATAGGGTGTAGATATAGGGAATGGAAGGTTTGCCTATATGGTACTCTAGGGATAGAGGGTGTAGATATAGGGAAGTAGTGTTTGCCTATTGGGCACTCTAGGGATAGAGGGTGTAGACATAGGGAATGGAAGGTTTGCCTATAGGGCACTCTATGTATAGAGGGTGTATGCATAGGGAATGGAAGGTTTGCCTATAGGGCACTCTATGTATAGAGGGTGTATGCATAGGGAATTGAAGTTTTGCCTATAGGGCACTCTATGTGTAGAGGGTGTAGACATATGGAATGGAATGTTTGCCTATAGGGCACTCTAGGGATAGAGGGTGTAGACATATGGAATGGAAGGTTTGCCTATATGGCACTCTATGGATAGAGGGTATAGACATATGGAATGGAAGGTTTGCCTATATGGTACTCTAGGGATAGAGGGTGTAGACATATGGAATGGAAGGTTTGCCTATATGGCACTCTAGGGATAGAGGGTTTAGATATAGGGAATGGAAGGTTTGCCTATATGGTACTCTAGGGATAGAGGGTGTAGACATATGGAATGGAATGTGTGCCTATATGGTACTCTAGGGATAGAGGGTATAGACATATGGAATGGAAGGTTTGCCTATATGGTACTCTAGGGATAGAGGGTGTAGACATATGGAATGGAAGGTTTGCCTATATGGCACTCTAGGGATAGAGGGTATAGACATATGGAATGGAAGGTTTGCCTATATGGTACTCTAGGGATAGAGGGTGTAGACATATGGAATGGAATGTTTGCCTATATGGCACTTTAGGGATAGAGGGTGTAGATATAGGGAATGGAAGGTTTGCCTATATGGTACTCTAGGGATAGAGGGTGTAGACATATGGAATGGAAGGTTTGCCTATATGGTACTCTAGGGATAGAGGGTATAGACATATGGAATGGAAGGTTTGCCTATATGGTACTCTAGGGATAGAGGGTATAGACATATGGAATGGAAGGTTTGCCTATATCATACTCTAGGGATAGAGGATTTAGATATAGGGAATGGAAGGTTTGTCTATATGGTACTCTAGGAATAGAGGATTTAGATATATGGAATGGAAGGTTTGTCTATATGGTACTCTAGGGATAGAGGGTGTAGACATATGGAATGGAAGGTTTGCCTATATGGTACTCTAGGGATAGAGGGTATAGACATATGGAATGGAAGGTTTGCCTATATCATACTCTATGTATAGAGGGTGTAGATATAGGGAATGGAAGGTTTGTCTATATGGTACTCTAGGGATAGAGGGTGTAGACATAGGGAATGGAATGTTTGCCTATAGGGCACTCTATGTATAGAGGGTGTATGCATAGGGAATGGAAGGTTTGCCTATTGGGCACTCTAGGGATAGAGGGTGTAGATATAGGGAATGTAATGTTTGCCTATAGGGCACTCTATGGATAGAGGATTTAGATATAGGGAATGGAGGGTTTGCCTATAGGTTACTTACTCTAGGGGTAGAGGGTATAGATATAGGAATGGAAGGTTTGCCTATATGGTACTCTAGTTATAGATAATATAGATATAGGGAATGGAAGGTTTGCCTATAGGGCATTCTAGGGATAGAGGGTGTAGACATTGGGAATGGAAGGTTTACCTATAGGGAACTCTATGGATAGAGGGTGTAGACATAGGGAATGGTAGGTTTGCCTATAGGGCAAATATAAATATATAAATTAAAATCTGTTAGAAATTCTTTTTTCAGTTTACCGTTACCAAGGTAACCGATTCAGAACACAGAAGAAATGCTCCCGTCACAAGTCGAGTGCCAGTGTTTGACACAATCGATGAACATTCCGAGTACCTGCGCTGCAATGGATCTGCCTCAACACCCACAGATACCCTTACCAACAATAGTATCACAGCCTTATTGTCCAGTAAATGGCGGGTAAATATACTATACAAATATTAGGGATGGCAACGAATAGCGATTTTACTATTCGAATATTCGGTCGGTAAGGTATTCGAATATTCGATTATTCAATATAATTAAAGAACTATTAAACTATTAAACTATTAACCCAGGACAGTTTGCATGTAATGATTATGATGCAATGTTGTTTCTTGTCTGTCCATTAACTGTGTAACTCAGGACAGTTTGCATGTAATGATTGTAGTGCAATGTTGTTTCTTGTCTGTCCATTAACTGTGTAACTCAGAACAGTTTTAATACAGCAATGCTCACACTGGCTTTCGTTTGAAATCATAGTAATATTTTGGATAAGTTTGATGACTGTTGGCAAGCTTGCACCATTGCACTTGAATTATTAATTAGGTCACGTGCAGCAAAGGCTCGAGGTATGTCAGTTGACCGTCAATATTCGTCATGTAAAACATGGATTTGTCTATTTCTCATTGGAATTTGTTCAAACTTGGACGCAAGTATTTTTGATGAAACTTTGTTCTATTCATTAACTGCCAGTAGCAAAAACATTAAAATTACCATACTGTTTTCTTAAAGGAATAGTTATGAAATGTAATAACATTTATACGTTTATTTATTGTCGCCCTCTAGTTAATTAACCTACAGAATTTTATTTTTTGGAGGAGAACAGTGCACAAGATACAGAGCCCCTGTCTTCAACATTTATTTTCAACTTCTCCTACCAATCCATTCGGGGTGGAACTTTGTGGCCGAGTGCTTAACCCTTAAAATGATGAAAAAATAGCGCCTCGTCTGATCAGGATCTATGTTATTTTCTATTCAGCTAAGTGTTTTAGTAGCTCCACTATCCGTATAGCTAACAGCATAGAACCTGATCAGATGGTTCATTCTGTACACATTGTGTACAATCTGATTTGGCTCTATGCTATTTGCAAAAACAAATATACTCGTTTCCAGCACAGTAAGGGTTGAGATTTATGACAACTGTAGGTTCGATTCCGGAACCGGTGTCCAATTCTTTCGTGTGAGGAAGCTATCCAGCATGTTTGCTGTGGTCTTACCTGCATGCCATCTGTGCGTGAAATACTGCTGGGTGGCACACCTGGGATCTATATTTCTCCAACAATAACAGCTAGAGAGTCGCCATATGACCTGTTGGTGAGACTTTAAAATCCCAAAGACAAACAAACAAACAAAAGAAACATGACCTAGCTAAATGTCTCCTCCATTTTTTCTGATGATGAACCAGCAGTATTGCAAGCATAATTAATAACGTCTAAAGTTAACAAACACATCTTCAAAGGAGTCACTCCCATAAATAATGTTTTACATTCCTCATGTCTAGTACCGTTTATTTAGTTTAAAGGAGTACATTACATATTTGCAAACATATCAGATGTCATTGATTGTTTCATTGTTTGCTTTTAATGCATGTTCGTCAGAAAATGTTATAAATTTCTGTGCATTTTCGTTTTTTGTTCTAAACAAAATGCTAAATAGAAACCAATGTCAGTCTGCTTTCACGATCTGGAAGTGTTTTATCTAGAAGCAGGCTTACAAGCCTGAGAGAGCTGTGTGAAGAACCTGAGAGCCGGCTGGCTATCAGATTGATGATCACTATCTGCTGCCTGCATGTTCACTGTCTCAGTTGCTTGAAGCTGCACTTCCAGTTTGATCATTACATTTTTGGGGGAAAGTCATGCCCCTATGAGAGCTGTGGTATGTTGACGATAGAGTCAAATCTGTTTAAACCAATGAAAAGACATCATGCCAGGGAACTGAAGTAGGGGTCATATATTATTTTTGAACGAATATGGTCATGTCATTAACTGGAAGGTATCGACGATGTGACACCTCTATTGTAATTTTCATGAAATCGGATGATTACATCATCCAAGATGGCCATCAAAAGGTCAACCTTTTATGAGAGATTACAAACGTCTTAATCTCACCGACTGATCAGCTAATGTTCAAGACACTGTACTTGTATGATCCGTAGGTAAAGCCTTTCCAAAGTTGTTCAAATAAAGGTCCCCCAAATTCCAAGATGACCGCTATCTAAAAATAGCACAGATTATTAAAAAATCTTCTCACAAACCGCCATTCGGATCATGACAAATCTTGGTAGGAATGATCGATGTACAATGTTCTTTCAAAGTTGTTCAAATGGTGACCCCGGGGATCAAAAATGGATGTCTCCCTTGAGGTCAAGTAGCAGCAAATTAATGTTTACGTCACCATTCAAACTATATTGAATACAACCAATTGAACCATTCCATTACATAACATGGGTAAAATTACCACAAGGTTATTTCACAGAACGGGAAATGCAAGTATTAAGGGAACTATATAAGTTATTATAAAATGGGCTAAAATTAGCACTGCTACATGTACATCAGAACCAGAGGAGACTCTGGAATGGTCTAACGTTAGACTGATAATCCAGGGATCACAGGTTCGATCCTCCGTCTGACCCTAATAAAATTAACAGTCTTTCCGATGGGACTTTAATCCTAGGTATTGTGTCGTTGCTTTACACCGTGCACGTAAAAGAACCAGAGGAGACTCTGTGATGGGTCTCTGTCTGTATCATACACTATCCTCCAAAAATCCTAAAATGACTAATCTCTTCAGGACATCGCTCATATGGGCAACCGGTAGCGACGATAAATAAACGTAAGACACACACAGACATACACTTTTATTAAGTCTTTCTGATAAGGAATACAACTTGAAGAAATCATCCCTTCCTTGGCTGGTTGCTTAACTAGCGATGAAAGTAACAGTCATTACGGTACAATTCTAAGGCAATTCCATGACATATTTCCAGTTTTCAGTCACAAATAAGAAAACTGTCTGCTACAATTATTTGAACTATTAAAAGGCTCTACCTTTTATTTTACCCAGAATGCAAAGAGTTAAGACTGGTTTGACATAAGTCCTCCTGATAAGGCAGTTTATCTATAATGGGAAGAGGTATTTCCATCACATTTGCTCCTGTAATATTGGCATTGTTTTTTTCACAAGGGTGTATAACACCAGATAAATCTGTAATTGTTGTCTTTGAAGATTCTGGAATGTAATGATAGATCTTGTTGACAGCTGGGCTGTTAGATTAAAGACTTTCTTCTGTCATAATAACCACCTCTCACACTTTCTATTATGTTGAAAAATGGCAAGAGTGGCTGAAATACCATCAAGTCTCTGTAGTAAAATCTTGAAAAATAAAATCGTTATTCATTTGCAAATTTATCATAGTTTTGACTTTAGTAAACCGCATATTGCCAAATTATTGGAAAGTTTGTAAATAAATATACATAAAGGGAGGTAATTTGCAAAAGCGCTTGTAGTAATTTCATAAACACCCGAGTGAGTTCAGTTTTGGACAGATTTTATCATATTTAATTAAAACAGTTAAACCTGTCTTGAACAGTAGCTGTTGCAGGGAGTGGTGAAAAGTAGCCGTTTAGCCGATGTTGCTGATTTAATAGTGGTTAATATATTTGATGAACAAATTGGATAGTCTTCTGTATCTTGTGCACTGTTCTCCAAAAAATAAAATTCTGTAGGTTAATTAACTAGAGGGTGACAATAAATAAACGTATAAATGTTATTACATTTTATAACTATTCCTTTAAGAAAACAGTACGGTAATTTTAATGTTTTTGCTACTGGTTGATATGGTAACACATTTAACTGTGTTTTGCATGGAACATTTATCTGTGTTTTGCATTAACGTTCTAAGATTCAAAATTTAGCAAATTCGCATCATTTGGTACTCAATTTATTAGTCGGGCCTACAAATTCAAAATTGTAAATCATACAGGTTTTATTTGATGTACATCAAAAACGTCTTTTTTCAAGTTAATGCAATAGCATGTGTGTTTTTTTGTGTGTTTATTTTTTTCTCATAAACAAATTAGCCAACTTTGCTTAACTAATATATAATTATTGCAAGTAATTGCTGGAGCTGTCAGGAGACTAATGTGGTTTGAATATAGACATTGATGATTGACGTAGAAAGAGGTGTTAACAGGTATTTATTGCATATTTTCTGACATTTACTACCTTGTATTTTAGGATTTGTCAAAGAGAATTAAAGACTATGGAGAGAAAACAAGATTTAGAAAGAGAATCGTTTCCAAATGGGAGGTAAGTTGAACAATACAATATATCTTGAAAATAGAAGTGATGACATTAACCACATAATATCAACTGTAATTATTGCCTGCAAGTACAGTTAATGAGAGACATCTTGGGTTTTTTCTATTACCCTTCTATTACCTCCAATTTATCCCAAATTGTGTATTGGTCCTTTTAGTTGGAATCCTTTGTTTTTACTGTTGTTCCCTAGCCAGATGTTGCGCTATGATAATTTGTTTGTCCTAATTAAAGAAACAGCCTTTGAGTGTTCAGCTGTGCAACCTCATTCGCGATGTATTTACGTTTCCTAGTAGCCATTCCAACATCAGGAAAATGACAACATCTGTCAACCCCACATAAACTCGATAAATATAGCTTAAAATACACAAATGAATGTACTACTGGGCCCAGACATGTTTTCTGCAGAAAATACTTTCCTGGATATTATGGTTAAAATATCATAGTGTACGAGCAGGTTCTATTGTATACCGTGTGCGTCCCGGAATATCGTGAATTCGGGTTATATTAAAGTATGGATGTCCCGGTATTTCGGGATATCGGATTCAAAGAGTTAATAATCAAATGATGAGAAAACGGATGAAAATGGTAAAGGTGAAAATAATATACATTGGGAGATCAAATTGTTTGTCTTTGGAGAGGTCACCTGAAATATCTAAAGTGCATCTTACCCATGTCAGTCATGTAATTTTGGGGGTTAAATATGTCTGATCTGTTGTGCAAATACTTCTTTCATATCTAGACATTGAACAGAATGATGAACTCTCTGAATGAGACCCTTAATTATTAGGCACAGTCTTGCTGCCACGATATGTGTGTGTGTTTGAGTTTATGAAAGTTTGTTCACCCGAAGGCACTATAAGTGAGGTACCATGTAAGGCTTGACCCAGACATATACCCCTTGCATCTTTGCTGCCACTCTGAAATTATTGACTATTGTGTTTAATTTTGTGTTTTATCTTCTTTTAAAAATTCAACAACTTATCGACCATAATTATAACCAAATTCTTTATAACCACCAATCGTTAACAATTCCGAATATTCTAGGAGAAGAACTTTAATTAAGGAATGAATTGCGGGTTATATTTTCCATTGAGGTATGAAGTACGTTTTATATGTGTGGAGGCCGAAGGCATCCACGCTAACTTTAAACATGCCCAATGTAGTTCATACCCCGATGGAAATTATTAACCAGCGATTCATAGCTTATATTTACAATAATTATTATTTTCAATAACACAAAGAAAACAATATCATACATTTTATTTAAAATATATGTCTTTCCTTGTAAGGAACGCTGCCCAACACTGCGCATGCACATGACCGTAACTTCGAGTGCATATCATTAGTGAGGAAATTCATGCATAAATGGATACAAATAGGGAATATACATTCATAGAAGGAAATGCAACAGCGATGTAAATATTAAGAGTTAAAGATGTTCACATCCTGCAATTAGACTGTTCATGTATACCTGGTTCATTGATTCATGTACAATTGATCTCTAATCAAATATGTTTAAAACCAATACTAGCACATCTCATAATGCACTGAAGGCTCGTGCCTGCAGTGCGCCACAGAAAATGAAAATTCAAATAAGCCAAAAATGCAATAAAACATGGAGTAGGTATTACATTATCAGAAACTCAATACGGCCCAATTAATGGGGCCCAATTAATGGTCTCGGTGTTAAATTATATTTATTTCACTGACCAGGCAAAATATATCAACGCCTGTTCCCAGGCTAAATCTAGACGAGAGATCACATATCTCACAACGCGATTATATATTTTTGTACATTAGTCACAGTATCTTGGACTAAATGAACAAACTGCAATAAATCAATAATTTTATTCCGTAGTCACTGTGACATTTCCTCTCTGTATATAGCAATTTTAGACTCAATTTGGTATAATTTCGAAAAATACATGGAAATTTGAACGTGTAAAACGTACAGTGAATCAGAGTACATCATGGACATTCTAGGATTCAAAGTTTTCCTAGGGGAGCATGACCACAAAGAACCCTCCAACATCACCGTACTTTTGGTACTCAACTTATTAATCATGTCTACAAATTCAAATAGTCTAGCTACGCCCCTGTATATAAAGGTCCGACACTGAGTCTTCAGTGTTTCATATGATTGTTATATTGTATTTACTCTATGGAGAAGAAGGGTGCTGGAAAGGAGTATGTTTGTTTTTTCAAACAGCATAGAGCCAGATCAGATGGCACAGAGCGTGCCATTTGATCAGGCTCTATGCTGTTTGCTAATCGGATAGTGGAGCTAAAACACTTGGTTGAATTACAAGCAACATGGATCCTGATCAGATGTGGCTCACACAGCCAAGTATTCTGAAATAATTACAACTCTCGCAAACTATTTTATTTTTGTTTCATTTAAATACCATAATTATAACACAAGTAATTCTAACTCTATACATGTATAATTTTATGTCATGTCAAAATTCACATTGTTGTTATTGTTGTATACATATATGTTAATAATCAATACTTTATGGCTTCAACAAAAACAATCAAACAACATTTGGCTGAATAGCAAACAACAGAGATCCTGATCAGATGTTATGCTGGATCTATGTTGTTTGCACATTCCATCCAATTTATTCAACTTTTTAAGGGTTAATATGCTGACATTTCCAGATAGCTCTGCAAGTGTGAACATTTGGATAATAACATTTCTTGGTCACAAATTCAAGCCATCACAAATTTGTTTGGAAAGACAATTCTTTGCATTCTGGGTAAAATAAAGGTTATAAATAGTTCATAATTATAATTGTAGCAGACGACAATTCATTAATGTGTTTTTCTTATTTGTAGCTGGAAATATGTCACGGAATTTCATTAGAATTGTGTTGTTACGACACAATTCTAATGATATTGCATGACATAGTTGACTGTTATGTTTACCGCTAGCAATTGAACGCTATTTGTTCAGTGTTTCCTATTGCACATTTCAGAGTTTGAACTATGACACAATCGAGAATGAACTACATTGGCAGGAAAAAGAGAAGCCAAACATAAAGGTGAGACATACATGTGGATTGTGTTACACAGCAGTTGATGTAGATCCAGCTAGCTGAAATATTTAATCACTAGTGGTGGTTAGATACCACTATAGCTTGTAAGGGGTAGAGACCACTATATTATTCTCGGCTGCATAACATGATTGGGAAATAGGAATGGTTGTGTCTGTCCTTGGAATGTTTAAGATATGTTCACCATATAGAGATGATGTGCAGAATGCATGTTTCAGCATGATGGTTCATGGTCAAGGTCACACTTGTATTTTCGCTATTTTTCATGTCAGATCCATAAGTCTTGAACCACCAGACAAATTTAAGAATGATTCAGCACAAATGTTAACTATATCGAGATGGCGTACAGAACACATATACAATCATTCTTACTCAATGACTTCTCAAACATTGCAAAGTTTTCGAACCTGTCTATGTACATTTGTCTGGGTCAATAGATGCACCTTATTAATATTGTAGTCAAATGTCAATGTCATAGGAACCTAGATACATAAAACTATTTCCACTCAATAACCTACCAACCACAGGGTCTTCAAGGTCACAGGATCATAGATACCTAAAACTATTTCCACTCAATAACCTACCAACCACAGGGTCTTCAAGGTCACAGGATCATAGATACCTAAAACTATTTCCACTCAATAACCTACCAACCACAGGGTCTTCAAGGTCACAGGATCATAGATACCTAAAACTATTTCCACTCAATAACCTACCAACCACAGGGTCTTCAAGGTCACAGGATCATAGATACCTAAAACTATTTCCACTCAATAACCTACCAACCACAGGGTCTTCAAGGTCACAGGATCATAGATACCTAAAACTATATCCACTCAATAACCTACCAACCACTGGGTCTTCAAGGTCACAGGATCATAGATACCTAAAACTATTTCCACTTAATAACCTATCAACCACTGGGTCTTCAAATTTTATAGTAACAATCATGATCACATTACATTTTTGGTTCAGTGCATCAAAAGTCAATGTGACATATTACAAAAAACATTCTAACATATAATATGTGACCATGTACCATTCTCAATATCTGCAATTCTATGTGTTCAGATATATATAAACTAGTTTCAAGTATAAACTAGTTTCAAGTAATGGTGTTTCTAGGGCCTTTCAAGTAATCTTCAAATATTCTTCAATAATCTGATGCCATATGTCTGTGAGGATTAATTGTAAAAATTTGAAAGGGAATTCCTGGTGCATTTTTGGAAAAGTAATTAATTTGGTAAGCCTGGAAAAGAGCTTTGTACTGACTAGTTAACAGGTTGTCTGCTTTACCTCACTCATTGAGAAAACTTTTATTGGTTTGTCAAATAGACATTTATCTGGCAGTCTGTTCTTTATTTACAAAAGGAGACTGACTACAAGCTATCTTACTTTTCAAAAAGATAAATATATATCTAATATTGGCCTGTTGCCCATGATATCGGCACGCAATTTCCAGATAATTGCAGTTTTACTTAAACATAACGAGCTCCCGCCTATCGGTGTAGAGAAATTTTAGAAATTGAGTTGGAAATCCAATTTGATAATATTGATATTGGAGTATCTTGGTTTTTGATTTATTGAGATTAGATTATTTTTAGATGAACTTCTGTAGAGTACTTGGCACTATCTTTTGTGTTGCTCACCCCATGACACAAGATACAAGAAATGTTCAGGCAATTTGTCCCAATTTTGTTTCTGTCACATCTCAGAAATGTAGATGCAAATTATCTGAAATAATTCTGATCTGAAATCCATCTTGAATATCTATGTTCAACATATCCTACGAACCGATCCATCTTGAATATCTATGTTCAACATATCCTACAAACCGATGCATCTTGAATATCTATGTTCAACATATCCTACAAACTGATGCATCTTGAATATCTATGTTCAACATATCCTACAAACCGATCCATCTTGAATATCTATGTTCAACATATCCTACAAACCGATGCATCTTGAATATCTATGTTCAACATATCCTACAAACCGATGCATCTATGTCGACTTAGTGCCGAAACTTTTTAAAAAGTGGAATTTGTTTTTATAAATGTATTTAATAATGTGAACAGTGATAATAAACTGTGAAAATGTATTCAGGAACGACAAACTGTGGTAAGTCAAATAATTTATTAGTATGCCAAATAATTTATTAGATAGTTTGGTGGATAAATAATACAGTTCAGGAATGACAAACTGTGGTAAGTCAAGTCATTTATTAGTAAGTCAAGTAATTTATTAGATAGTTTGGTGGATAAATAATACAGTTCAGGAACGACAAACTGTGGTAAGTCAAGTAATTTATTAGTAAGTCAAATCATTTATTAGTAAGTCAAGTAATTTATTAGATAGTTTGGTGGATAAATAATACAGTTCAGGAACGACAAACTGTGGTAAGTCAAGTAATTTATTAGATAGTTTGGTGGATAAATAATACAGTTCAGGAACGACAAACTGTGGTAAGTCAAGTAATTTATTAGTAAGTCAAGTAATTTATTAGTAAGTCAAACAATTTATTAGTAAGTCAAGTAATTTATTAGATAGTTTGGTGGATAAATAATACAGTTCAGGAACGACAAACTGTGGTAAGTCAAGTAATTTATTAGATAGTTTGGTGGATAAATAATACAGTTCAGGAATGACAAACTGTGGTAAGTCAAGTAATTTATTAGTAAGTCAAGTAATTTATTAGTAAGTCAAATAATTTATTAGTAAGTCAAGTAATTTATTAGATAGTTTGGTGGATAAATAATACAGTTCAGGAACGACAAACTGTGGTAAGTCAAGTAATTTATTAGTAAGTCAAGTAATTTATTAGATAGTTTGGTGGATAAATAATACAGTTCAGGAACGACAAACTGTGGTAAGTCAAGTAATTTATTAGATAGTTTGGTGGATAAATAATACAGTTCAGGAATGACAAACTGTGGTAAGTCAAGTAATTTATTAGATAGTTTGGTGGATAAATAATACAGTTCAGGAACGACAAACTGCAAGTAATTTATTAGATAGTTTGGTGGATAAATAATACAGTTCAGGAACGACAAACTGTGGTAAGTCAAGTAATTTATTAGATAGTTTGGTGGATAAATAATACAGTTCAGGAACGACAAACTGTGGTAAGTCAAGTAATTTATTAGATAGTTTGGTGGATAAATAATACAGTTCAGGAACGACAAACTGTGGTAAGTCAAGTAATTTATTAGATAGTTTGGTGGATAAATAATACAGTTCAGGAACGACAAACTGTGGTAAGTCAAGTCATTTATTAGTAAGTCAAGTAATTTATTAGATAGTTTGGTGGATAAATAATACAGTTCAGGAACGACAAACTGTGGTAAGTCAAGTAATTTATTAGATAGTTTGGTGGATAAATAATACAGTTCAGGAATGACAAACTGTGGTAAGTCAAGTAATTTATTAGATAGTTTGGTGGATAAATAATACAGTTCAGGAATGACAAACTGTGGTAAGTAAAGTAATTTATTAGATAGTTTGGTGGATAAATAATACAGTTCATAACATATTAACAAATATATTTGTTGGAAATTTATGTCTGTTTATTTGTGTTATTTGTTTTAATATAACATTTGGTTTATATTTATGAAGCATAGAAAAATCATATACGCAAAATTCATTAAATAATTGCATTTTTTTTTATGATTTATAATGGAATAAAAATGAGAGGAAAAACAATTGTCGTAGCCCACAATATACCCTCAACTTATGGAGGGATTCAGCTTGTCGTAGCCCACAATATACCCTCAACTTATGGAGGGATCCAGCTTGTTGTAGCCCACAATATACCCTCAACTTATGGAGGGATCCAGCTTGTCGTAGCCCACAGTATACCCTCAACTTATGGAGGGATCCAGCTTGTTGTAGCCCACAATATACCCTCAACTTATGGAGGGATCCAGCTTGTCGTAGCCCACAATATACTCTCAATTTATGGAGGGATCCAGCTTGTCTTAGCCCACAATATACCCTCAACTTATGGAGGGATCCAGCTTGTCGTAGCCCACAGTATACCCTCAACTTATGGAGGGATCCAGCTTGTCGTAGCCCACAATATACCCTCAACTTATGGAGGGATCCAGCTTGTCGTACCCCACAATATACCCTCAATTTATGGAGGGATCCAGCTTGTCTTAGCCCACAATATACCCTCAACTTATGGAGGGATCCAGCTTATCGTAGCCCACAATATACCCTCAACTTATGGAGGGATCCAGCTTGTCGTTGCCCACAATATACCCTCAACTTATGGAGGGATCCAGCTTGTCGTAGCCCACAATATACCCTCAACTTATGGAGGGATCCAGCTTGTCGTAGCCCACAATATACCCTCAACATATGGAGGGATCCAGCTTGTCGTAGCCCACAATATACCCTCAACTTATGGAGGGATCCAGCTTGTCGTAGCCCACAATATACCCTCAACTTATGGAGGGATCCAGCTTAAAGTCAGTTTTTTCAAGCCAACATTTGACCCTCTACTTATGGCTGATATCGACTTATGTACGGTATAACATTGTTGGGAGCTAACATATGTCTCAACTGCAAGTGAAACCTGATGACCTACAAGTGAAACCTGATGACCTACAAGTGAAACCTGATGACCTACAAATGAAACCTGATGACCTACAAATGAAACCTGATGACCTACAAGTGAAACCTGATGACCTACAAATGAAACCTGATGACCTACAAGTGAAACCTGATGACCTACAAGTGAAACCTGATGACCTACAAATGAAACCTGATGACCTACAAGTTAAACCTCATTTTTGTTCAGTTGTAAATAAATTTATTTAGATCATGACCAGACGGAAATTTGGGGGTGATGGCTTTTTTTCGTTTTTTAAAATTGATCTTGTGTTGATCAATTCGCAATTTTGCTATATTCCCTACAATCCGTAATCATAGTGAGCTGTTAGCTTCTCCATCTGCCATAGCTTCTCCATCTGCCATAGCTAGCTTCTCCATCTGCCATAGCTTCTCCATCTGCCATAGCTTCTCCATCTGCCATAGCTTCTCCATCTGCCATAGCTTCTCCATCTGCCATAGCTTCTCCATCTGCCATAATGCAAAGCTTAAAGTAGCACATCATGATGTGAACGGCAATCACTGTAAAAAAGCTAACGTGCTGAAAATCGATGGTTCTACCTGTGTGCTCATTCACCTGTGTCTGTTACAGGTATACTTGAGAGGGAGGGGCAACTAGGGGTTTAGAGGGGCAACCAGGGTCTCAGAGGAATCAACATGTTTCACCATTTTGCAACTGGATACAACAAATTGTATTTTACTGTGAAAAGATGACAAAAAATGAGACTGAACAATCAATGGAACTATCTTTCATGTTCTCAGTAAATTAACAAGAGGGCCTCCATGACCGAGTAGTTACGCTTGATGGAACTATCTTTCATGTTCTCAGTAAATTAACAAGAGGGCCTCCATGACCAAGTAGTTACACTCGATGAATTCAAATCATGTAATTGCTCCTTACAACTGTAGTTTCAAACTACAAACTGATTTTTACAAAAAAAATCTTTTTTAATTTTTTATCACTCGTTTATTAGATGGGAAGCCACTTTGAGGTCATAATCTGGTTATAAAAATCCCATCTTACAGACAAGTAAGTACGGTAAACTTGTTACACAAGCAGCTTTTAATTGATATGTTGAAAGAAATATTTGAGTTCATCAAATAAGAATCATTTGATTTTTGTTAAAACATCCTGTAACTTGGTTAATCCAAGATGGCATGCCTCCATAATTTTCTACTTGAAATAATCAACCTGTCCTAACTTCCTTATTTTTTGTTCAATTTTAAATTCTTCACCATATTTTATTGTTTTAGTGAGCTTTATGTTTCATGATTAACCTGAATCGTGTTGATGGTTTTCCTCTAACCATTAACCTGCTAATCACGACTAACGTCACTTTTGCAAACACCATAGGGCCAGATATCAGACAGCACAGAACGTGTATAGAATGTGCCATCTGAGCAGGCTCTATGTTGTTTGCTATTTGAATAATGGAGCTAAAAGACCTGACTGAATAGCAAACAATATAGATCCTGATCAGATGCCATGGCTGATCTGGATCTATGTTGTTTGCACATTCCTTCCAATTTATTCAGCATTTTAAGGGTTAAATAATAAGAGGTGAGCTCGAGTAAGCTCCGAATTGATATATATTCACGAGTGGCGAAAATACAACAATGCCAACAATGCCTGTCTGAATCAGGCGCAATATTACAGGAACTGTTCTTTTTCAGCAACTGTTTTCCATCCCTGACTCTTTTCCACCTGTGACTTTCTTTTTATGAGTTTGTTTTTGCCTACATAGAATGGTCATAGTTACTGCTGTGAAGCATATGCTCAATGAATTATTGCCCTATTTTCCTGTTTTTAAGCTACAGTGTGGACCAGGTGTTCTGTATTCTATGCAGATTTTGACCATGAATTATTCTTGTCTAAATTTGGTTTAGATTTTCTGCCCAGATTTTAAGTGGCCTGTTTTGCTCAGGTGAGCATATAGAACCATTTTGGTCCTCTTGATTATTAATTTGGACTGATTTCTGAGTTGACCAAGTGTTTGAGGGGATCACAACTGCAATGCTTACTGGTGAGAGCAGAGGAATAAAGTAGACTGTTTGTCTGGGATTAGAACAACCAGATCAATTTTACAATCCATGTTGCTACAATTACAGAATATGTAACACTAAAATGCTGGTAAATAGCTTTCAGAACACTTTTAAGACACATTTATTCTAATCCCATAAACAGTCTGTCGGTGATGCATAATAATTACGCTATGTGAGAGTTAATGTAAAGCAGAAATTAAAGGTAGACAAAAGATTAAGACTGACATGAATTCATCAAGTTTAACTCTTTGCACGCTAGCGTTGTCAAATATATCCTTCAATTTCAAGTTACAAATAAGAATAACACATGCATGAATTGCCTGAAAACACTGCTCGAAGGGGACACAGGGTCTGCCTCCCTCCATCAGTTTTATCTGGAGAGTCACATAATTATGATCTCTGTGACTTAAACCCCAAGGATAAACAAACAAACAATTTAATCAGGAAATCATATTTGTCTTGCCATTGTTTATCGGCGAATAAAACACGGTTTGGAGTTCTGATGGGTAGTAATTAACCATGTAGGCCTACCACGGTTTGGAGTTCTGATGGGTAGTAATTAACTACGTAGGCCTACCACGGTTAGGAGTTCTGATGGGTAGTAATTAACTATGTAGGCCTACCACGGTTTGGAGTTCTGATGGGTAGTAATTAACCATGTAGGCCTACCACGGTTTGGAGTTCTGATGGGTAGTAATTAACCACGTAGGCCTACCACGGTTTGGAGTTCTGATGGGTAGTAATTAACTACGTAGGCCTACCACGGTTTGGAGTTCTGATGGGTAGTAATTAACCATATAGGCCTACCACGGTTTGGAGTTCTGATGGGTAGTAATGAACCACGTAGGCCTACCACGGTTAGGAGTTCTGATGGGTAGTAATGAACCACGTAGGCCTGTACTTCAGAACGACAAACTGTGTTTTATTCCCCGATAAACAACAGCCAGGCAAATATTATTTCCATTCTAACATGACCCATTATAATGCTATGAACGAATAAATGTGTGTGTTATTTTGTCTGTGGAGCAAGCTTGAACATCCATAAAATAGACTGGCTCTAGCTGTTGTTTATTGCAGATTTAACAACGGTAAATTTGTTCTATGTTTGTAATGTTAGTAATGTTAGAATTATCAATAAAGAGTAAATCATTAAGCAGAACAGAACAGAACAGAACATCTCTTTTATTTCACTCAATATATGTACAGAACATGCAAATATGAGGTATTTATAATAAACAAGACATACAAACGAGGCTACAAAACAAAAGCACAAAACAGAATATATCAATCGTCAAAGTGAATAAATATTTCCAATAGTATTTTAGTAATAGACACAAATAACACAAATTTGGAAAAAGAGTATACCTGTTACATTCTTGTATTCAACATTATCATCATAATAAACTTACATAATTTCTGAACTATTTTGGGTGCAAATTAGTTTCTCCAATTTAAACATATTTGGGCGTCGAAAATACATCGGTTATATATATATAAAATATATTGTCTTCTTTCATTTGTAAATTGTTCACATTCAAACAAATAGTGAAATTCATCCCCAATTTTGTTTCTACAAGAGTTACATGTTCTTTCGTTTATTGGTGTTCTTGACCAGTTTCCTGTTTCTATTGGTAATCGATGGTTTCTTGTTCTAAATTTAATTAGGTTATACAGTGTGGATTTTGTAATTTTGATAAGTAAAGTTCAATTCCAAAAGATCTTTTAAACACTCGATAAAACATACTATTACTAGAGTTGTCTACCATGCTGTACCAATTATTTAAATATAAATCATGTAATTTTTGTTTTACCGCTAGTTTTAACCATTTTGCATTCGGAAAACTATGTTCAGTCCATACATTTATGAAACCACATTTTATTAGAATTGTTTTAACCATGTTTTAACATTTTAACCTTTATAGCCATGGAAATTTTACCGTAAGCAATTCTTCGGGTAAATTTTGTGATGATTGTAACATATTTTTATATACTAGATGAGACAATTTCTTTGGTGTATCACATTCTTCCGTAATACATAGTTTTGACCAGAATAAAATAATTGTGTCCTCAATAGCTATCGATAGCGGCATACATCCAGTTTCGCCATAAATAAAATAATTTGGGGTGGACCGTTTTAATTTCAATATATGTTTTAAAAATTTAAGTTGAACCCTTTCTATTACATCTAATTTCCCAAATCCCCAAATTTCAGCTCCATATAGAAGAATCGGTTTGATGGTTTTATTAAATAGGTTTATTTGTAGATCTATTGGTAGGTTCAGTCGATTTTGAATTTCTTATTAGGCTATACATTGCTCTAGTTGCTTGATTTGAAATAAAAAAAATTACAATTAAAGGAAGAGCCGCTTCTATTGAAGGAGATACCAAGATATTTATACTCTTTTACGACTTCTATTGCTTCCTTTTTATATTTGAAATTATACATAGGTTGTCTACCTTTTGGAAACACGATTATTTTAGTCTTTTTGATATTAACCTTGAGCTTCCATTTATCACAGTATTGTTCGTAAGTATTTAGAGCATCTTGTAAATCACTTGCAGTTTCTGCCAGTATTACGGTATCGTCTGCATAAAGTAAAATGTATATTTTTAAAAGATTAAAGAGCTCATTTAATAATAAAGAAAATAGCAAAGGTGACAAATTTTCACCTTGACATACCTCCAATATTGCATGTGAAGAAGTTCGAAAATTTTGAATTAGCTTTTACACAATACTTTATTCCATCATACATGTTTCTTATAACCTGTAGACATTTTCCATTGATGTTAGCATTTATTAATTTCTCCCATAAGCCATTTCTCCAGATGGTATCGAACGCTTGTTTTAAATCGATAAATGAGCAAAATAAATGTTTTCTGTTGTTGTTAAGATATTGAATGATATGTTGTAAAATAAATAAATTGTCTGCTGTTGAAAATCCTTTTCTGAATCCCGCTTGTGTGTTGTTTAAAATACCATTAGTTTCAACGTAATCGGTTATTATTTTATTAAAAATACTAGTAAATACTCTGCCTAGACAACCTAACAATGTTATTGGTCGATAGTTTTCTGGTTTTAGAGAATATAAGATTTAACAGTTTAACGTATATGTTTTTCATCACCACTAGCTATGTTATTTTTTTAATTTTTTATTGCCCATTCTATTTCTGTTTCTGTTTATATCTCCATTAATTTCATTGTCTTGATGATGAGTATTATTATTATTATTATTATCATTGTTATCACTATTATTATTATCAGTAAAGTTTACATTTTTAAAGAAATTATAAAGATCTGTTAAATCAGCTTCAGCTTTTCCATTTAATATTTTCCAGTATTTTCTCGGGTCTTTACTTTTAACAGCTCTTAATTTCCTTATATTTGAATGCTTATGTTTATTGTAAAACTGTTTCATAATATTTTTATAAATAGTAGCATTTCGTTTTAGGCTTTCTTTTGTTTCGTTATTCTTTCTTAGTTTATAGAGATATTTTGCGGAGTGGAAATATTTCCTTGCCTTTTTACACTTTGGACCAAACCACGGGGATGTTTTGGAACTGTTGGTCTCCTGTACATTGTTTATTTTGGTATAGCCAAAGGCTTCAGTAGACGTGTTTATAAATAGGGACTACATATTGTGCATGGTGCAAACAATACCACTGTGCAAACAATACCACGGTGCAAACAATACCACTGCGCAAACAATACCACCGTGCAAACAATACCACAGTGCAAACAATAAATACCATGGTGCAAACAATACCACAGTGCAAACAATACCACTGTGCAAACAATACCACAGTGCAAACAATACCACAGTGCAAACAATACCATGGTGCAAACAATACCATGGTGCAAACAATACCACCGTGCAAACAATACCACCGTGCAAACAATACCATGGTGCAAACAATACCATGGTGCAAACAATACCACCGTGCAAACAATACCACTATGCAAACAATACCACTGTGCTAACAATACCATGGTGCAACAATACCACTGTGCAAACAATACCACAGTGCAAACAATACCACTATGCAAACAATACCACTGTGCTAACAATACCATGGTGCAAACAATACCACTGTGCAAACAATACCACTGTGCAAACAATACCACCGTGCAAACAATACCACTAATACCACTGTGCAAACAATACCACTGCAAACAATACCACTATGCAAACAATACCATGGTGCAAACAATACCACAGTGCAAACAATACAACAGTGCAAACAATACCACTGTGCAAACAATACCACTGTGCAAACAATACCACTGTGCAAACAATACCATGGTGCAAACAATACCATGATGCAAACAATACCACTGAGCAAACAATACCACAGTGCAAACAATACCACAGTGCAAACAATACCACTGTGCAAACAATACCACAGTGCAAACAATACCACTGTGCAAACAATACCACAGTGCAAACAATACCATGGTGCAAACAATACCATGGTGCAAACAATACCACAGTGCAAACAATACCACAGTGCAAACAATACCACAGTGCAAACATTATCACTATGCAAACAATACCATGGTGCAAACAATACCATGGTGCAAACAATACCACAGTGCAAACAATACCACCGTGCAAACAATACCACAGTGCAAACAATACCACTGTGCAAACAATACCACTGTGCAAACAATACCACAGTGCAAACAATACCATGGTGCAAACAATACCACAGTGCAAACAATACCACAGTGCAAACAATACCACTGTGCAAACAATACCACTGTGCAAACAATACCATGGTGCAAACAATACCATGGTGCAAACAATACCACAGTGCAAACAATACCACTGTGCAAACAATACCACAGTGCAAACAATATCACTATGCAAACAATACCATGGTGCAAACAATACCATGGTGCAAACAATACCACAGTGCAAACAATACCACCGTGCAAACAATACCACAGTGCAAACAATACCATGGTGCAAACAATACCACTATGCAAACAATACCATGGTGCAAACAATACCACAGTGCAAACAATACCACTGTGCAAACAATACCACAGTACAAACAATACCACAGTGCAAACAATATCACTGTGCAAACAATACCACCGTGCAAACAATACCACTGTGCAAACAATACCACAGTGCAAACAATACCACTGTGCAAACAATACCATGGTGCAAACAATACCACTGTGCAAACAATACCATAGTGCAAACAATACCACAATGCAAACAATACCACCGTGCAAACAATACAATACAATACAAAACATTTTATTGCATGAAAACATATACAATGTTTTATAGCAAAATACAAACTGTGATATAATGAGAACAACATGTTATAATTTTCTGAAGAGATCTAAACTAGGGTATAAGATGTGTTGAGCATAAAAGTTGAACAGAGGTAAGTTGAAACAATATGGGTTTGTTCATATAAGCACTAGTTTGGTTTTAATTACGGCGCACGCAATATGTTGGCAAGATATATAAACTTTGATAGATTATATAAAACATTTCTTGACCGAGATTCTAATAGATATTGAAATTTATGTTGTGTTGGCCAATGACAATAATAAGGTCTAAAATATCGTGTTCTTAGTTCTCGGAATTTAGGGCACACAAGCAAAAAATGAAATTCATTTTCCGTAAGATTCATATTACATGATTTGCAGATTCGTTGGTTACGTGGTATGTTTTCATATCTACCTGTTTCTACTAGTAAATTATGAGAAGAAGTTCTAAACCTGGAGAGCGCATTTCTATACTTTTTATCAATGGGATATTTTAAATAGTTTTCGAGTTCAAAATCGTGTTTAAAAATGCAGTAAGATTCTAAACATGGTGAATTATTAATGGTAGAATACCAACTCTGTAGATACGTATCAAGAATACGTTGTTATATAATAGGGAAAGAAATATCTATTTCTAGTTGCTGATTCCAAATATTAGACAGACCGGTTTCGTTCAATATTACTTTCACCTGCGAAGCCCAATTACATCCTCTATAGCTACGACCGGAATCGCTGTCCTGTTTTAAAAATAAATACGTTTTCTTTACTAATGAAGAATTATTTATTTTTAAAATTTTAATCCAGTATTTAATTATATGTATCTTTCTAATTATGTGCATGGGGACATGCCCTAATTCGCCATAGATAGCTGCAAGGTTAGTCGATTTTTTGACACATAAAAGCCGCCTTAAAAATTTAGTGTGGATTTGCTCAATGTCTGCGGCATCATGTATGCCCCATATTTCGGCGCCAAAATTCAAAATAGATCCTACCAGCGAATCGAATAACTGCATCTGTCGTGAAATTGGTAGTGCTATGTCCCGCAAGACAGAGAATAGATTATATAATGAGAAAGATGCATGTTGTGCTAAAGATTTTTGCGTTCGGTACCAGTTTCCATTTTTAAAGAGATTAATTCCCAAATATTTGAATGATGTAACCATTTCAATACGATTATTTCAAATGATGAAGACATAGCTTGTGGGTCGGCCTTTCTCAAAAATCATTGCCTTTGTTTTTGAAATGTTGATTTTCAAACCCCATATCTGGCAATAGTTTTCAACGTCTGTTAACATTAATTGAAGTGTTTCAGGTGATGTCGCGAATAGGACCTGATCATCTGCATAAAGAATGAGAAAGTACTTAACTTCGTCCATAGTGAATATACCGTCATGATTGGTATTAATATTTTGTGAAATGTCGTTAACGAAGAACATAAACAGTAATGGCGAACTCGGATCCCCTTGTTTTAATCCGATATTTAATGCGAAAAAGTCTGAATATTGCGAATTATAGCGTACACATGACCTTACAGTATGATACATAGAGGTCAGCGCTCTGACCATTTTATTGCTTACGTTTTCATTTAATAGTTTTTGGAATAAATATGAGCGATTTATTTTATCAAAACATTGCATGTAGTCAATAAAGATACAGTATAGCTTTTGTCCAGAATCTAGTACTTTAGATATAATCGAATGTAAAATAAAGATACAATCTGTGATAGATTTACCCTTTTGAAATCCGAATTGCTTATTGTCGAGTTTATCGTATTTGTCAGACCACATCGCTAATCTGTTTAATAATATCTGAGAATAAATTTTTGCAAGAATATTTATGAGAGTAATTCCGCGATAGTTTTCTGCCACGTTTACATCACCTTTTTTGAATATTGGTGCAATGATGCCTTGACCCCAAGAACTTGGATAATCGCCACTGACAAACATTTTGTTATATAATTTTATTAAAAACGGTGAAATAATGTCGTAGCTGGATTTGAAAAGCTCGCTAGTGAGATTATCAACGCCTGGTGATTTATTATTATTCTGACTAAATAGCGCAGTACGCAGCTCCCTATCTGTGATTTCAGAATCAAGTTCATCGTCGTATACATGTATATTTGATTGATGAATAAAGGCATCATTATTTTGATTTGTACCGTCATCACCGAAGAGGTTTTGAAAATGTTGGAATAAATCATTTACATTTAAATTATCCGCTGATGGTCCCTCTTTTTTAGCTGATTTTTTTATTTTTTGCCAAAATTTACATGGATGTGTTTTTGCCAACTTATCAATTTTAAGCCCTTCCCTTTTTCTAAAAGAGTATTTGGCTTTCTTTTTTATTTTATTATACGTGGATCTGGCTCGCGTAAATGCTATTCGATTTGCATCGCTTTTATCCCTATTAAATATGTTTTTTATTATTTTAAATTCCCGTTTTCATTAAAACATTCCTGACTAAACCACTTTTTATTATTTAACGGTTTATTTCGTAGCGGACGAACCTTTTCAGTCCTGTTTATAAAGCGCTTACCGAATGACAGTTGTGCACTATTAGCTACAAGTGTAGTAAATTCCTGTACCACGTGATCTAATCTGTATTGTGAGACACGCCTATAATCAGCTCATCAAGTTTTGCATAATTAGTTAGGAGATGGGTGCGGAACAGGGGAATTTTATCTTTGTCCCAAACAATTTTGTTTGTTTCACTACAGGTATACATATATGCATGTTCGTTATTAATTTGCACGTTATTATTTGTGTCTAGCTTGACGCCGAAATTAATAGATGCATGGTCGGAATATTCATTAAAGCCCGATGTTTCGAATTTACTAATTATATCGAAATCTGATAGATTTAATAAAAGGTAGTCAACTGTGCTTAATCCCCTGTGGGAGCAAAATGTGAAATTCCCCGCATCGTTCATAATACGTCCATTTGCAATAAGTAAACCCGTGGTTTGACATAGTTCCGTCAAGCGCCGCCCACTATGGTCAATCACGTGGTCTTTATTCACACGCGGTGGTATTATGTCACTATTTATCATAAATGGGTTTATATTCATATCAATATATTTATCATGGTGAAAATAATCTAAATCGCTACCTGTTCGGCTATTCATGTCTCCTGAAACAAGTACTTTACCGAGAGTATTATATTTAACTATATCAAGCTCTATTTGTTCGAAAAAATCGAAATCTGAAAAATGTAAAACCTTTGAATCATGTGGAGGAACATATGCATTGCAAATATATACATCTCGATTAAACGAGAATAACTCCGCTGAAATCTTTACCCAGATAATTCCACATTGATGTTTCTCAACGACATGTATAAGACCATTTTTAAAAATAGACAGAAATACCTCCACTATAGCGACCTTTGGTGGTATTTTTAGACTTATTTCCATATAAATGTGCATTACAAAAACCATTTATGTCAGTGTTTATAGGATTTTTCTCAGATAACCAAGTTTCGCTTAAAAAGATTAAATCAAACTGTTCCAAATATTCCAGAAAGTCACTGTCACCTAATTTACGGCATAATCCGTTCACATTCCACGAGATAGTGTTTATGGATGTCTCTTCATGACCCCTCTAGTGGGTACCAGTCGGTGGGCTGTAATCATTCCCATCGATTAGGAGTTTCTTCCCTACGAATTTGACATGTTTTCCAGCCTCCTTGGCTGCTTTCATGGGGACGTAAAGTGGTTTTCTGGCGTCTCGGACGCTTTTTGGCAATTGAGCACCTATTCCCATTTTTTGGACCTTCAGTTCGTCGGTATAGTCGAATGAGCGCAATCTGACCTGCTCCCGTTCTGTGTAGTAGTGAAATTTCACTACGATCGGTCGGCGTTGAGATGACTTCCGGCCGACACGGTGAGCGCGATCAAATAATAATGTGTCGGCTGTTTCCATTTTTAATGTTGCTTTTAGAAATTCTTTAACTATACCATGGTGCAAACTATACCATGGTGCAAACAATACCATGGTGCAAACAATACCACTGCAAACAATACCATGGTGCAAATAATACCACTATGCAAACAATACCACAGTGCAAACAATACCACAGTGCAAACAATACCACCGTGCAAACAATACCACCGTGCAAACAATACCACTGCGCAAACAATACCACCGTGCAAACAATACCATGGTGCAAACAATACCACTGTGCAAACAATACCACAGTGCAAACAATACCACTGTGCAAACAATACCATGGTGCAAACAATACCACAGTGCAAACAATACCATGGTGCAAACAATACCACTGTGCAAACAATACCACAGTGCACACAATACCACTGTGCAAACAATACCACAGTGCAAACAATACCACAGTGCAAACAATACCACTATGCAAACAATACCACCGTGCAAACAATACCACGGTGCAAACAATACCACGGTGCAAACAATACCATGGTGCAAACAATACCACAGTGCAAACAATACCATGGTGCAAACAATACCACGGTGCAAACAATACCATGGTGCAAACAATACCACGGTGCAAACAATACCATGATGCAAACAATACAAGGTGCAAACAATACCACTGTGCAAACAATACCACCATGCAAACAATACCACGGTGCAAGCAATACCATGGTGCAAACAATACCAATGTGCAAACAATACCACTGTGCAAACAATACCATGGTGCAAACAATACCACAGTGCAAACAATACCATGGTGCAAACAATACCACGGTGCAAACAATACCATGGTGCAAACAATACCACAGTGCAAACAATATCACTGTGCAAACAATACCACTGTGCAAACAATACCACCATGCAAACAATACCACGGTGCAAGCAATACCATGGTGCAAACAATACCAATGTGCAAACAATACCACTGTGCAAACAATACCATGGTGCAAACAATATCACTGTGCAAACAATACCACCGTGCAAATAATACCAGTGGAAGTTGTGATAGCTCAGTGGTAGCGCGTTCGCTTCACATGCGAAAGGCCCGGAGTTCGAGCCCCGCTGGAGCTGTTACGATTGTGTCCTTAGGCAAGGCATTTAAATTCCACATGCCTCTTCTCTCTCCCTCGTGGCGATGGATTCCATCAGGAATGAGGTCTCGAGAGTGATTAGTATCAGTTATAAGAACTTGTTTCGCAATCGAGCTAAATTAAATTTGTATAGACTAAATAATACCATGGTGCAAACAATACCATTATGCAAACAATACCACTGTGCAAACAATACCACTGTGCAAACAATACCATGGTGCAAACAATACCACAGTGCAAACAATACCACTGTGCAAACAATACCACAGTGCAAACAATACCATGGTGCAAACAATACCATGGTGCAAACAATACCACAGTGCAAACAATATCACTGTGCAAACAATACCACTGTGCAAACAATACCACAGTGCAAACAATACCACTGTGCAAACAATACTACAGTGCAAACAATACCACCGTGCAAACAATACCACCGTGCAAACAATACCACTGTGCAAACAATACCACAGTGCAAACAATACCACCGTGCAAACAATACCACCGTGCAAACAATACCACCGTGCAAACAATACCACTGTGCAAACAATACCACTGTGCAAACAATACCACCATGCAAACAATACCACCGTGCAAACAATACCATGGTGCAAACAATACCACTGCAAACAATACCACATTGCAAACAATACCATGGTGCAAACAATACCATGGTGCAAACAATACCATGGTGCAAACAATACCATGGTGCAAACAATACCACAGTGCAAACAATACCACCGTGCAAACAATACCACTATGCAAACAATACCATGGTGCAAACAATACCATGGTACAAACAATACCACAGTGCAAACAATACCATGTTGTGTACAAACAATACCATGTTGTGTACAAACAATACCATGCTGTGTGCAAACAATACCATACTGTGCAAACAATACCATGCTGTGTGCAAACAATACCATGCTGTACAAACAATACCATGTTGTGTGCAAACAATACCATGCTGCGTGCAAACAATACCATGCTGTGTGCAAACAATACCATACTGTGCAAACAATACCATGCTGTGCAAACAATACCACAGTGCAAACAATACCATGCTGTGTGCAAACAATACCATGCTGTGTGCAAACAATACCATGCTGTGCAAGCAATACCATACTGTGCAAACAATACCATACTGTGCAAACAATACCATGCTGTGTGCAAACAATACCATGTTGTGTGTAAACAATACCATGCTGTGTACAAACAATACCATGCTGTGCAAACAATACCATGCTGTGCAAACAATACCATACTGAGCAAACAATACCATGCTGTGTGCAAACAATACCATGCTGTGTGCAAACAATACCATGCTGTGTGCAAACAATACCATGCTGTGCAAGCAATACCATACTGTGCAAACAATACCATGCTGTGCAAACAATACCATGCTGTACAAACAATACCATGCTGTGTGCAAACAATACCATGCTGTGTGCAAACAATACCATACTGTGCAAACATTACCATATTGTGCAAACAATACCATACTGTGCAAACAATACCACAGTGCAAACAATACCATGCTGTGTGCAAACAATACCATGCTGTACAAACAATACCATGCTGTGCAAACAATACCACAGTGCAAACAATACCATGCTGTGTGCAAACAATACCATGCTGTACAAACAATACCATGCTGTGTGCAAACAAAACCATGCTGTGTGCAAACAATACCATGCTGTGTGCAAACAATACCATACTGTGCAAACAATACCATGCTGTGCAAACAATACCACAGTGCAAACAATACCATGCTGTGTGCAAACAATACCATGCTGTGTGCAAACAATACCATGCTGTGCAAGCAATACCATACTGTGCAAACAATACCATGCTGTGCAAACAATACCATACTGTGCAAACAATACCATGCTGTGTGCAAACAATACCATGTTGTGTGTAAACAATACCATGCTGTGTACAAACAATACCATACTGTGCAAACAATACCATGCTGTGTGCAAACAATACCATGCTGTGTACAAACAATACCATGCTGTGCAAACAATACCATGCTGTGCAAACAATACCATACTGAGCAAACAATACCATGCTGTGTGCAAACAATACCATGCTGTGTGCAAACAATACCATGCTGTACAAACAATACCATGCGCTGTGTGCAAACAATACCATGATGTGTGCAAACAATACCATACTGTGCAAACATTACCATACTGTGCAAACAATACCACAGTGCAAACAATACCATGCTGTGTGCAAACAATACCATGCTGTACAAACAATACCATGCTGTGCAAACAATACCACAGTGCAAACAATACCATGCTGTGTGCAAACAATACCATGCTGTACAAACAATACCATGCTGTGTGCAAACAATACCATGCTGTGTGCAAACAATACCATGTTGTGCAAACAATACCATGCTGTGTGCAAACAATACCATATTGTGCAAACAATACCATGCTGTGCAAACAATACCACAGTGCAAATAATACCATGCTGTGTGCAAACAATACCATGCTGTGTGCAAACAATACCATGCTGTGCAAGCAATACCATACTGTGCAAACAATACCATGCTGTGCAAACAATACCGTACTGTGCAAACAATACCATGCTGTGTGCAAACAATACCATGTTGTGTGTAAACAATACCATGCTGTGTACAAACAATACCATGCTGTGCAAACAATACCATGCTGTGCAAACAATACCATACTGAGCAAACAATACCATGCTGTGTGCAAACAATACCATGCTGTGTGCAAACAATACCATACCATACTGTGCAAACAATACCATACTGTGTGCAAACAATACCATGCTGTGTGCAAACAATACCATACTGTGTGCAAACAATACCATGCTGTGTGCAACCAATACCATGCTGTACAAACAATACCATGCTGTGCAAACAATACCATGATGTGTGCAAACAATACCATGCTGTGTGCAAACAATACCATACTGTGTGCAAACAATACCATGCTGTGCAAACAATACCATGCTGTGTGCAAACAATACCATGCTGTGTGCAAACAATACCATGTTGTGTGCAAACAATACCATGCTGTGTGCAAACAATACCATGCTGTGTGCAAACAATACCATACTATGCAAACAATACCATGCTGTGTGCAAACAATACCATGCTGTGCAAACAATACCATGCTGTGTGCAACCAATACCATGCTGTGTGCAAACAATACCCTGCTGTGCAAACAATACCATGATGTGCAAACAATACCATACTGTGCAAACAATACCATGCTGTGTGCAAACAATACCATGCTGTGTGCAAACAATACCATGCTGTGTGCAAACAATACCATGCTGTGTGCAAACAATACCATGCTGTACAAACAATACCATGCTGTGTACAAACAATACCATGATGTGTGCAAACAATACCATGCTGTGAGCAAACAATACCATGATGTACAAACAATACCATGCTGTGTACAAACAATACCATGCTGTGCAAACAATACCATGCTGTGCAAACAATACCATGCTGTGCAAACAATACCATGGTGCAAACAATACCATGCTGTGCAAACAATACCATGTTGCGTCAAACAATACCATGCTGTGTGCAAACAATACCATACTGTGTGCAAACAATACCATGCTGTGTGCAAATAATACCATGCTGTGCAAACAATACCATGCTGTACAAACAATACCATGCTGTGTGCAAACAATACCATGCTGTGTGCAAACAATATCATGCTGTGTGTAAACAACACCACAGTGCAAACAATACCATGCTGTATGTAAACAACACCACAGTGCAAACAATACCATGCTGTGTGCAAACAATACCATGCTGTGTGTAAACAACACCACAGTGCAAACAATACCATGCTGTGTGCAAACAATACCATGCTGTATGTAAACAACAACACAGTGCAAACAATACCATGCAGTGTGTAAACAACACCACAGTGCAAACAATACCATGTTGTGTGTAAACAACACCACAGTGCAAACAATACCATGCTGTGTGCAAACAATACCATGCTGTGTGTAAACAACACCACAGTGCAAACAATACCATACTGTGTGCAAACAATACCATGCTGTGTGTAAGCAACACCACAGTGCAAACAATACCATGCTGTGTGCAAACAACACCACAGTGCAAACAATACCATACTGTGTGCAAACAATACCATGCCGTGTGTAAACAACACCACAGTGCAAACAATACCATGCTGTGTGTAAACAACACCACAGTGCAAACAATAACATACTGTGTGTAAACAACACCACAGTGCAAACAATACCATGCTATGTGTAAACAATACCATGCTGTGTGTAAACAACACCACAGTGCAAACAATACCATGCTGTGTGTAAACAATACCATGCTGTGTGCAAACAACACCACAGTGCAAACAATACCATGTTGTGTGCAAACAATACCATGCTTTGTACAAACAATACCATGTTGTGTGTAAACAATACCATGTTGTGTGTAAACACCACCACAGTGCAAACAATACCATGATGTGTGCAAACAATACCATGCTGTGTGCAAACAATACCATGTTTTGTGTAAACAACACCACAGTGCAAACAATACCATGCTGTATGTAAACAACACCACAGTGCAAACAATACCATGCTGTGTGCAAACAATACCATGATGTGTGTAAACAACACCCCAGTGCAAACAATACCATGCTGTGTGCAAACAATACCATGCTGTATGTAAACAACAACACAGTGCAAACAATACCATGCAGTGTGTAAACAACACCACAGTGCAAACAATACCATACTGTGTGCAAACAATACCATGCTGTGTGTAAGCAACACCACAGTGCAAACAATACCATGCTGTGTGCAAACAATACCATGCTGTGTGTAAACAACACCACAGTGCAAACAATACCATACTGTGTGCAAACAATACCATGCCATGTGTAAACAACACCACAGTGCAAACAATACCATGCTGTGTGTAAACAACACCACAGTGCAAACAATACCATGCTGTGTGTAAACAACACCACAATGCAAACAATACCATGCTGTGTGTAAACAATACCATGCTGTGTGTAAACAACACCACAGTGCAAACAATACCATGCTGTGTGTAAACAACACCACAGTGCAAACAATACAGCTGTGTGTAAACAATACCATGCTGTGTGTAAACAACACCACAGTGCAAACAATACCATGCTGTGTGTAAACAATACCATGCTGTGTGCAAACAACACCACAGTGCAAACAATACCATGTTGTGTGCAAACAATACCATGCTTTGTACAAACAATACCATGTTGTGTGTAAACAATACCATGCTGTGTGTAAACAACACCACAGTGCAAACAATACCATGCTGTGTGTAAACAATACCATGCTGTGTGTAAACAATACCATGCTGTGTGCAAACAACATCACAGTGCAAACAATACCATGCTGTGTGCAAACAATACCATGTTGTGTGTAAACAACACCATGCTGTGTGTAAACAATACCATGCTGTGTGCAAACAACACCACAGTGTAAACAATACCATGTTGTGTGTAAACAACACCATGCTGTGTGTAAACAATACCATCCTGTGTGCAAACAACACCACAGTGTAAACAATACCATGTTGTGTGCAAACAACACCACAGTGCAAACAATACCATGTTGTGTGTAAACAATACCACAGTGCAAACAACACCACAGTGCAAACAACACCACTGTGCAAACAATACCATGCTGTGTGCAAACAACACCACAGTGCAAACAACACCATGCTGTGTGTAAACAATACCACAGTGCAAACAATACCATGATGTGTGCAAACAATACCATGCTGTGTGTAAACAACACCACAGTGCAACCAATACCATGCTGTGTGTAAACAATACCATGATGTGTGTAAACAACACTACAGTGCAACCAATACCATGCTGTACAAACAATACCATGCTGTGCAAACAATACCATGATGTGTGCAAACAATACCATGCTGTGTGCAAACAATACCATACTGTGTGTAAACAATACCATGCTGTGCAAACAATACCATGCTGTGTGCAAACAATACCATGATGTGTGCAAACAATACCATGTTGTGTGCAAACAATACCATGCTGTGTGCAAACAATACCATGCTGTGTGCAAACAATACCATACTGTGCAAACAATACCATGCTGTGCAAACAATACCATGCTGTGCAAACAATACCATGCTGTGTGCAACCAATACCATGCTGTGTGCAAACAATACCATGCTGTGCAAGCAATACCATGATGTGCAAACAATACCATACTGTGCAAACAATACCATGCTGTGTGCAAACAATACCATGATGTGTGCAAACAATACCATGCTGTACAAACAATACCATGCTGTACAAACAATACCATGCTGTGTACAAACAATACCATGCTGTGTGCAAACAATACCATGCAGTGTGCAAACAATACCATGCTGTACAAACAATACCATGCTGTGTACAAACAATACCATGCTGTGCAAACAATACTATGCTGTGCAAACAATACCATGCTGTGCAAACAATACCATGGTGCAAACAATACCATGCTGTGTACAAACAATACCATGCTGTGCAAACAATACCATGCTGTGTGCAAACAATACCATGCTGTGTGCAAACAATACCATACTGTGTGCAAACAATACCATGCTGTGTCCAAATAATACCATGCTGTGCAAACAATACCATGCTGTACACACAATACCATGCTGTGTGCAAACAATACCATGCTGTGTGCAAACAATACCATGCTGTGTGCAAACAATACCATGCTGTGCAAACAATACCATGCTGTGCAAACAAACCAACTAGCAAACAATACCATGCTGTGTGCAAACAATACCATGCTGTGTGCAAACAATACCATGCTGTACAAACAATACCATGCGCTGTGTGCAAACAATACCATGATGTGTGCAAACAATACCATACTGTGCAAACATTACCATACTGTGCAAACAATACCACAGTGCAAACAATACCATGCTGTGTGCAAACAATACCATGCTGTACAAACAATACCATGCTGTGCAAACAATACCACAGTGCAAACAATACCATGCTGTGTGCAAACAATACCATGCTGTACAAACAATACCATGCTGTGTGCAAACAATACCATGCTGTGCAAACAATACCATGTTGTGCAAACAATACCATGCTGTGTGCAAACAATACCATGTTGTGCAAACAATACCATGCTGTGTGCAAACAATACCATATTGTGCAAACAATACCATGCTGTGCAAACAATACCACAGTGCAAATAATACCATGCTGTGTGCAAACAATACCATGCTGTGTGCAAACAATACCATGCTGTGCAAGCAATACCATACTGTGCAAACAATACCATGCTGTGCAAACAATACCGTACTGTGCAAACAATACCATGCTGTGTGCAAACAATACCATGTTGTGTGTAAACAATACCATGCTGTGTACAAACAATACCATGCTGTGCAAACAATACCATGCTGTGCAAACAATACCATACTGAGCAAACAATACCATGCTGTGTGCAAACAATACCATGCTGTGTGCAAACAATACCATACCATACTGTGCAAACAATACCATACTGTGTGCAAACAATACCATGCTGTGTGCAAACAATACCATACTGTGTGCAAACAATACCATGCTGTGTGCAACCAATACCATGCTGTACAAACAATACCATGCTGTGCAAACAATACCATGATGTGTGCAAACAATACCATGCTGTGTGCAAACAATACCATACTGTGTGCAAACAATACCATGCTGTGCAAACAATACCATGCTGTGTGCAAACAATACCATGCTGTGTGCAAACAATACCATGTTGTGTGCAAACAATACCATGCTGTGTGCAAACAATACCATGCTGTGTGCAAACAATACCATACTGTGCAAACAATACCATGCTGTGTGCAAACAATACCATGCTGTGCAAACAATACCATGCTGTGTGCAAACAATACCATGCTGTGTGCAAACAATACCCTGCTGTGCAAACAATACCATGATGTGCAAACAATACCATACTGTGCAAACAATACCATGCTGTGTGCAAACAATACCATGCTGTGTGCAAACAATACCATGCTGTGTGCAAACAATACCATGCTGTGTGCAAACAATACCATGCTGTACAAACAATACCATGCTGTGTACAAACAATACCATGATGTGTGCAAACAATACCATGCTGTGAGCAAACAATACCATGATGTACAAACAATACCATGCTGTGTACAAACAATACCATGCTGTGCAAACAATACCATGCTGTGCAAACAATACCATGCTGTGCAAACAATACCATGGTGCAAACAATACCATGCTGTGCAAACAATACCATGTTGCGTCAAACAATACCATGCTGTGTGCAAACAATACCATACTGTGTGCAAACAATACCATGCTGTGTGCAAATAATACCATGCTGTGCAAACAATACCATGCTGTACAAACAATACCATGCTGTGTGCAAACAATACCATGCTGTGTGCAAACAATATCATGCTGTGTGTAAACAACACCACAGTGCAAACAATACCATGCTGTATGTAAACAACACCACAGTGCAAACAATACCATGCTGTGTGCAAACAATACCATGCTGTGTGTAAACAACACCACAGTGCAAACAATACCATGCTGTGTGCAAACAATACCATGCTGTATGTAAACAACAACACAGTGCAAACAATACCATGCAGTGTGTAAACAACACCACAGTGCAAACAATACCATGTTGTGTGTAAACAACACCACAGTGCAAACAATACCATGCTGTGTGCAAACAATACCATGCTGTGTGTAAACAACACCACAGTGCAAACAATACCATACTGTGTGCAAACAATACCATGCTGTGTGTAAGCAACACCACAGTGCAAACAATACCATGCTGTGTGCAAACAACACCACAGTGCAAACAATACCATACTGTGTGCAAACAATACCATGCCGTGTGTAAACAACACCACAGTGCAAACAATACCATGCTGTGTGTAAACAACACCACAGTGCAAACAATAACATACTGTGTGTAAACAACACCACAGTGCAAACAATACCATGCTATGTGTAAACAATACCATGCTGTGTGTAAACAACACCACAGTGCAAACAATACCATGCTGTGTGTAAACAATACCATGCTGTGTGCAAACAACACCACAGTGCAAACAATACCATGTTGTGTGCAAACAATACCATGCTTTGTACAAACAATACCATGTTGTGTGTAAACAATACCATGTTGTGTGTAAACACCACCACAGTGCAAACAATACCATGATGTGTGCAAACAATACCATGCTGTGTGCAAACAATACCATGTTTTGTGTAAACAACACCACAGTGCAAACAATACCATGCTGTATGTAAACAACACCACAGTGCAAACAATACCATGCTGTGTGCAAACAATACCATGATGTGTGTAAACAACACCCCAGTGCAAACAATACCATGCTGTGTGCAAACAATACCATGCTGTATGTAAACAACAACACAGTGCAAACAATACCATGCAGTGTGTAAACAACACCACAGTGCAAACAATACCATACTGTGTGCAAACAATACCATGCTGTGTGTAAGCAACACCACAGTGCAAACAATACCATGCTGTGTGCAAACAATACCATGCTGTGTGTAAACAACACCACAGTGCAAACAATACCATACTGTGTGCAAACAATACCATGCCATGTGTAAACAACACCACAGTGCAAACAATACCATGCTGTGTGTAAACAACACCACAGTGCAAACAATACCATGCTGTGTGTAAACAACACCACAATGCAAACAATACCATGCTGTGTGTAAACAATACCATGCTGTGTGTAAACAACACCACAGTGCAAACAATACCATGCTGTGTGTAAACAACACCACAGTGCAAACAATACAGCTGTGTGTAAACAATACCATGCTGTGTGTAAACAACACCACAGTGCAAACAATACCATGCTGTGTGTAAACAATACCATGCTGTGTGCAAACAACACCACAGTGCAAACAATACCATGTTGTGTGCAAACAATACCATGCTTTGTACAAACAATACCATGTTGTGTGTAAACAATACCATGCTGTGTGTAAACAACACCACAGTGCAAACAATACCATGCTGTGTGTAAACAATACCATGCTGTGTGTAAACAATACCATGCTGTGTGCAAACAACATCACAGTGCAAACAATACCATGCTGTGTGCAAACAATACCATGTTGTGTGTAAACAACACCATGCTGTGTGTAAACAATACCATGCTGTGTGCAAACAACACCACAGTGTAAACAATACCATGTTGTGTGTAAACAACACCATGCTGTGTGTAAACAATACCATCCTGTGTGCAAACAACACCACAGTGTAAACAATACCATGTTGTGTGCAAACAACACCACAGTGCAAACAATACCATGTTGTGTGTAAACAATACCACAGTGCAAACAACACCACAGTGCAAACAACACCACTGTGCAAACAATACCATGCTGTGTGCAAACAACACCACAGTGCAAACAACACCATGCTGTGTGTAAACAATACCACAGTGCAAACAATACCATGATGTGTGCAAACAATACCATGCTGTGTGTAAACAACACCACAGTGCAACCAATACCATGCTGTGTGTAAACAATACCATGATGTGTGTAAACAACACTACAGTGCAACCAATACCATGCTGTACAAACAATACCATGCTGTGCAAACAATACCATGATGTGTGCAAACAATACCATGCTGTGTGCAAACAATACCATACTGTGTGTAAACAATACCATGCTGTGCAAACAATACCATGCTGTGTGCAAACAATACCATGATGTGTGCAAACAATACCATGTTGTGTGCAAACAATACCATGCTGTGTGCAAACAATACCATGCTGTGTGCAAACAATACCATACTGTGCAAACAATACCATGCTGCAACCACTGTGCAAACAATACCATGCTGTGTGCAACCAATACCATGCTGTGTGCAAACAATATCATGCTGTGCAAGCAATACCATGATGTGCAAACAATACCATACTGTGCAAACAATACCATGCTGTGTGCAAACAATACCATGATGTGTGCAAACAATACCATGCTGTACAAACAATACCATGCTGTACAAACAATACCATGCTGTGTACAAACAATACCATGCTGTGTGCAAACAATACCATGCAGTGTGCAAACAATACCATGCTGTACAAACAATACCATGCTGTGTACAAACAATACCATGCTGTGCAAACAATACTATGCTGTGCAAACAATACCATGCTGTGCAAACAATACCATGGTGCAAACAATACCATGCTGTGTACAAACAATACCATGCTGTGCAAACAATACCATGCTGTGTGCAAACAATACCATGCTGTGTGCAAACAATACCATACTGTGTGCAAACAATACCATGCTGTGTCCAAATAATACCATGCTGTGCAAACAATACCATGCTGTACACACAATACCATGCTGTGTGCAAACAATACCATGCTGTGTGCAAACAATACCATGCTGTGTGCAAACAATACCATGCTGTGTGCAAACAATACCATGCTGTGTGCAAATAATACCATGCTGTGTGCAAACAATACCATGCTGTGTGCAAATAATACCATGCTGTACAAACAATACCATGCTGTGTGCAAACAATACCATGATGTGTGCAAACAATACCATGCTGTGTGCAAATAATACCATGCTGTGCAAACAATACCATGCTGTGTGCAAACAATACCATGCTGTGTGCAAATAATACCATGCTGTGCAAACAATACCATGCTGTGTGTAAACAATACCATGCTGTGTGTAAACAACACCACAGTGCAAACAATACCATGCTGTGTGCAAACAATACCATGCTGTGTGCAAACAATACCATGCTGTGCAAACAATACAATGCTGTGTATAAACAATACCATGTTGTGTGCAAACAATACCAAACAATACCACAGTGCAAACAATACCATGCTGTGCAAACAATACCATACTGTGTGCAAACAATACCATGCTGTGTGCAAACAATACCATGTTGTGTGCAAACAATACCATGTTGTGTGTAAACACCACCACAGTGCAAACAATACCATGATGTGTGCAAACAATACCATGCTGTGTGCAAACAATACCATGTTTTGTGTAAACAATACCATGCTGTGTGCAAACAATATCATGCTGTGTGTAAACAACACCACAGTGCAAACAATACCATGCTGTATGTAAACAACACCACAGTGCAAACAATACCATGCTGTGTGTAAACAACACCACAGTGCAAACAATACCATGCTGTGTGCAAACAATACCATGCTGTATGTAAACAACAACACAGTGCAAGCAATACCATGCAGTGTGTAAACAACACCACAGTGCAAACAATACCATGTTGTGTGTAAACAACACCACAGTGCAAACAATACCATGCTGTGTGCAAACAATACCATGCTGTGTGTAAGCAACACCACAGTGCAAACAATACCATGCTGTGTGCAAACAATACCATGCTGTGTGTAAACAACACCACAGTGCAAACAATACCATACTGTGTGCAAACAATACCATGCCGTGTGTAAACAACACCACAGTGCAAACAATACCATGCTGTGTGTAAACAACACCACAGTGCAAACAATACCATGCTGTGTGTAAACAATACCATGCTGTGTGTAAACAACACCACAGTGCAAACAGTACCATGCTGAGTGTAAACAACACCACAGTGCAAACAATACAGCTGTGTGTAAACAATACCATACTGTGTGTAAACAACACCGCAGTGCAAACAATACCATGCTGTGTGTAAACAATACCATGCTGTGTGTAAACAATACCATGCTGTGTGCAAACAATACCATGTTGTGTGTAAACAACACCATGCTGTGTGTAAACAATACCATGATGTGTGCAAACAACACCACAGTGTAAACAATACCATGTTGTGTGCAAACAATACCATGTTGTGTGCAAACAACACCACAGTGCAAACAATACCATGTTGTGTGTAAACAATACCACAGTGCAAACAACACCACAGTGCAAACAACACCACTGTGCAAACAATACCATGCTGTGTGCAAACAACACCACAGTGCAAACAACACCATGCTATGTGTAAACAATACCACAGTGCAAACAATACCATGATGTGTGCAAACAATACCATGTTGTGTGTAAACAACACCACTGTGCAACCAATACCATGCTGTGTGTAAACAATACCATGATGTGTGTAAACAACACTACAGTGCAAACAATACCATGCTTTGTACAAACAATACCATGTTGTGTGTAAACAACACCATGATGTGTATAAACAATACCATGCTGTGTGCAAACAACACCACAGTGTAAACAATACCATGCTGTGTGCAAACAACACCACCGTGCAAACAATACCATGTTGTGTGTAAACAATACCACAGTGCAAACAACACCACAGTGCAAACAACACCACAGTGTAAACAATACCATGATGTGTGCAAACAACACCACAGTGCAAACAATACCATGTTGTGTGTAAACAATACCACAGTGCAAACAATACCATGCTGTGTGCAACAATACCATGTTGTGTGCAAACAACACCACAGTGCAAACAATACCATGCTGTGTGTAAACAACACCACAGTGCAAACAATACCATGCTGTGTGTAAACAATACCACAGTGCAAACAATACCATGATGTGTGTAAACAACACCACAGTGCAAACAATACCATGCTGTGTGTAAACAACACCACAGTGCAAACAATACTATGCTGTGTGTAAACAATACCACAGTGCAAACAATACCATGATGTGTGCAAACAATACCATGCTGTGTGTAAACAATACCACAGTGCAAACAATACCATGATGTGTGTAAACAACACCACAGTGCAAACAATACCATGCTGTGTGTAAACAACACCACAGTGCAAACAATACTATGCTGTGTGTAAACAATACCACAGTGCAAACAATACCATGATGTGTGCAAACAATACCATGTTGTGTGTAAACAATACCATACTGTGTGTAAACAACACCGCAGTGCAAACAATACCATGCTGTGTGTAAACAATACCATGCTGTGTGTAAACAATACCATGCTGTGTGCAAACAATACCATGTTGTGTGTAAACAACACCATGCTGTGTGTAAACAATACCATGATGTGTGCAAACAACACCACAGTGTAAACAATACCATGTTGTGTGCAAACAATACCATGTTGTGTGCAAACAACACCACAGTGCAAACAATACCATGTTGTGTGTAAACAATACCACAGTGCAAACAACACCACAGTGCAAACAACACCACTGTGCAAACAATACCATGCTGTGTGCAAACAACACCACAGTGCAAACAACACCATGCTATGTGTAAACAATACCACAGTGCAAACAATACCATGATGTGTGCAAACAATACCATGTTGTGTGTAAACAACACCACTGTGCAACCAATACCATGCTGTGTGTAAACAATACCATGATGTGTGTAAACAACACTACAGTGCAAACAATACCATGCTTTGTACAAACAATACCATGTTGTGTGTAAACAACACCATGATGTGTATAAACAATACCATGCTGTGTGCAAACAACACCACAGTGTAAACAATACCATGCTGTGTGCAAACAACACCACCGTGCAAACAATACCATGTTGTGTGTAAACAATACCACAGTGCAAACAACACCACAGTGCAAACAACACCACAGTGTAAACAATACCATGATGTGTGCAAACAACACCACAGTGCAAACAATACCATGTTGTGTGTAAACAATACCACAGTGCAAACAATACCATGCTGTGTGCAACAATACCATGTTGTGTGCAAACAACACCACAGTGCAAACAATACCATGCTGTGTGTAAACAACACCACAGTGCAAACAATACCATGCTGTGTGTAAACAATACCACAGTGTAAACAATACCATGATGTGTGTAAACAACACCACAGTGCAAACAATACCATGCTGTGTGTAAACAACACCACAGTGCAAACAATACTATGCTGTGTGTAAACAATACCACAGTGCAAACAATACCATGATGTGTGCAAACAATACTATGCTGTGTGTAAACAACACCACAGTGCAAACAATACCATGCTGTGTGCAAACAACACCACAGTGCAAACAACACCATGCTGTGTGTAAACAATACCACAGTGCAAACAATACCATGATGTGTGCAAACAATACCATGCTGTGTGTAAACAACACCACAGTGCAACCAATACCATGCTGTGTGTAAACAATACCATGATGTGTGTAAACAACACTACAGTGCAACCAATACCATGCTGTACAAACAATACCATGCTGTGCAAACAATACCATGATGTGTGCAAACAATACCATGCTGTGTGCAAACAATACCATACTGTGTGTAAACAATACCATGCTGTGCAAACAATACCATGCTGTGTGCAAACAATACCATGATGTGTGCAAACAATACCATGTTGTGTGCAAACAATACCATGCTGTGTGCAAACAATACCATGCTGTGTGCAAACAATACCATACTGTGCAAACAATACCATGCTGTGTGCAAACAATACCATGCTGTGTGCAACCAATACCATGCTGTGTGCAAACAATATCATGCTGTGCAAGCAATACCATGATGTGCAAACAATACCATACTGTGCAAACAATACCATGCTGTGTGCAAACAATACCATGATGTGTGCAAACAATACCATGCTGTACAAACAATACCATGCTGTACAAACAATACCATGCTGTGTACAAACAATACCATGCTGTGTGCAAACAATACCATGCAGTGTGCAAACAATACCATGCTGTACAAACAATACCATGCTGTGTACAAACAATACCATGCTGTGCAAACAATACTATGCTGTGCAAACAATACCATGCTGTGCAAACAATACCATGGTGCAAACAATACCATGCTGTGTACAAACAATACCATGCTGTGCAAACAATACCATGCTGTGTGCAAACAATACCATGCTGTGTGCAAACAATACCATACTGTGTGCAAACAATACCATGCTGTGTCCAAATAATACCATGCTGTGCAAACAATACCATGCTGTACACACAATACCATGCTGTGTGCAAACAATACCATGCTGTGTGCAAACAATACCATGCTGTGTGCAAATAATACCATGCTGTGTGCAAACAATACCATGCTGTGTGCAAATAATACCATGCTGTACAAACAATACCATGCTGTGTGCAAACAATACCATGATGTGTGCAAACAATACCATGCTGTGTGCAAATAATACCATGCTGTGCAAACAATACCATGCTGTGTGCAAACAATACCATGCTGTGTGCAAATAATACCATGCTGTGCAAACAATACCATGCTGTGTGTAAACAATACCATGCTGTGTGTAAACAACACCACAGTGCAAACAATACCATGCTGTGTTCAAACAATACCATGCTGTGTGCAAACAATACCATGCTGTGCAAACAATACAATGCTGTGTATAAACAATACCATGTTGTGTGCAAACAATACCAAACAATACCACAGTGCAAACAATACCATGCTGTGCAAACAATACCATACTGTGTGCAAACAATACCATGCTGTGTGCAAACAATACCATGTTGTGTGCAAACAATACCATGTTGTGTGTAAACACCACCACAGTGCAAACAATACCATGATGTGTGCAAACAATACCATGCTGTGTGCAAACAATACCATGTTTTGTGTAAACAATACCATGCTGTGTGCAAACAATACCATGTTTTGTGTAAACAATACCATGCTGTGTGCAAACAATATCATGCTGTGTGTAAACAACACCACAGTGCAAACAATACCATGCTGTATGTAAACAACACCACAGTGCAAACAATACCATGCTGTGTGTAAACAACACCACAGTGCAAACAATACCATGCTGTGTGCAAACAATACCATGCTGTATGTAAACAACAACACAGTGCAAGCAATACCATGCAGTGTGTAAACAACACCACAGTGCAAACAATACCATGTTGTGTGTAAACAACACCACAGTGCAAACAATACCATGCTGTGTGCAAACAATACCATGCTGTGTGTAAACAACACCACAGTGCAAACAATACCATACTGTGTGCAAACAATACCATGCTGTGTGTAAGCAACACCACAGTGCAAACAATACCATGCTGTGTGCAAACAATACCATGCTGTGTGTAAACAACACCACAGTGCAAACAATACCATACTGTGTGCAAACAATACCATGCCGTGTGTAAACAACACCACAGTGCAAACAATACCATGCTGTGTGTAAACAACACCACAGTGCAAACAATACCATGCTGTGTGTAAACAATACCATGCTGTGTGTAAACAACACCACAGTGCAAACAATACCATGCTGAGTGTAAACAACACCACAGTGCAAACAATACAGCTGTGTGTAAACAATACCATACTGTGTGTAAACAACACCGCAGTGCAAACAATACCATGCTGTGTGTAAACAATACCATGCTGTGTGTAAACAATACCATGCTGTGTGCAAACAATACCATGTTGTGTGTAAACAACACCATGCTGTGTGTAAACAATACCATGATGTGTGCAAACAACACCACAGTGTAAACAATACCATGTTGTGTGCAAACAATACCATGTTGTGTGCAAACAACACCACAGTGCAAACAATACCATGTTGTGTGTAAACAATACCACAGTGCAAACAACACCACAGTGCAAACAACACCACTGTGCAAACAATACCATGCTGTGTGCAAACAACACCACAGTGCAAACAACACCATGCTATGTGTAAACAATACCACAGTGCAAACAATACCATGATGTGTGCAAACAATACCATGTTGTGTGTAAACAACACCACTGTGCAACCAATACCATGCTGTGTGTAAACAATACCATGATGTGTGTAAACAACACTACAGTGCAAACAATACCATGCTTTGTACAAACAATACCATGTTGTGTGTAAACAACACCATGATGTGTATAAACAATACCATGCTGTGTGCAAACAACACCACAGTGTAAACAATACCATGCTGTGTGCAAACAACACCACCATGCAAACAATACCATGTTGTGTGTAAACAATACCACAGTGCAAACAACACCACAGTGCAAACAACACCACAGTGTAAACAATACCATGATGTGTGCAAACAACACCACAGTGCAAACAATACCATGTTGTGTGTAAACAATACCACAGTGCAAACAATACCATGCTGTGTGCAACAATACCATGTTGTGTGCAAACAACACCACAGTGCAAACAATACCATGCTGTGTGTAAACAACACCACAGTGCAAACAATACCATGCTGTGTGTAAACAATACCACAGTGCAAACAATACCATGATGTGTGTAAACAACACCACAGTGCAAACAATACCATGCTGTGTGTAAACAACACCACAGTGCAAACAATACTATGCTGTGTGTAAACAATACCACAGTGCAAACAATACCATGATGTGTGCAAACAATACCATGCTGTGTGTAAACAATACCACAGTGCAAACAATACCATGATGTGTGTAAACAACACCACAGTGCAAACAATACCATGCTGTGTGTAAACAACACCACAGTGCAAACAATACTATGCTGTGTGTAAACAATACCACAGTGCAAACAATACCATGATGTGTGCAAACAATACCATGTTGTGTGTAAACAATACCATACTGTGTGTAAACAACACCGCAGTGCAAACAATACCATGCTGTGTGTAAACAATACCATGCTGTGTGTAAACAATACCATGCTGTGTGCAAACAATACCATGTTGTGTGTAAACAACACCATGCTGTGTGTAAACAATACCATGATGTGTGCAAACAACACCACAGTGTAAACAATACCATGTTGTGTGCAAACAATACCATGTTGTGTGCAAACAACACCACAGTGCAAACAATACCATGTTGTGTGTAAACAATACCACAGTGCAAACAACACCACAGTGCAAACAACACCACTGTGCAAACAATACCATGCTGTGTGCAAACAACACCACAGTGCAAACAATACCATGATGTGTGCAAACAATACCATGTTGTGTGTAAACAACACCACTGTGCAACCAATACCATGCTGTGTGTAAACAATACCATGATGTGTGTAAACAACACTACAGTGCAAACAATACCATGCTTTGTACAAACAATACCATGTTGTGTGTAAACAACACCATGATGTGTATAAACAATACCATGCTGTGTGCAAACAACACCACAGTGTAAACAATACCATGCTGTGTGCAAACAACACCACCGTGCAAACAATACCATGTTGTGTGTAAACAATACCACAGTGCAAACAACACCACAGTGCAAACAACACCACAGTGTAAACAATACAATGATGTGTGCAAACAACACCACAGTGCAAACAATACCATGTTGTGTGTAAACAATACCACAGTGCAAACAATACCATGCTGTGTGCAACAATACCATGTTGTGTGCAAACAACACCACAGTGCAAACAATACCATGCTGTGTGTAAACAACACCACAGTGCAAACAATACCATGCTGTGTGTAAACAATACCACAGTGCAAACAATACCATGATGTGTGTAAACAACACCACAGTGCAAACAATACCATGCTGTGTGTAAACAACACCACAGTGCAAACAATACTATGCTGTGTGTAAACAATACCACAGTGCAAACAATACCATGATGTGTGCAAACAATACTATGCTGTGTGTAAACAACACCACAGTGCAAACAATACCATGCTGTGTGCAAACAATACCATGCTGTGTGCAAACAATACCATACTGTGCAAACAATACCATGCTGTGTGCAAACAATACCATGCTGTGTGCAACCAATACCATGCTGTGTGCAAACAATATCATGCTGTGCAAGCAATACCATGATGTGCAAACAATACCATACTGTGCAAACAATACCATGCTGTGTGCAAACAATACCATGATGTGTGCAAACAATACCATGCTGTACAAACAATACCATGCTGTACAAACAATACCATGCTGTGTACAAACAATACCATGCTGTGTGCAAACAATACCATGCAGTGTGCAAACAATACCATGCTGTACAAACAATACCATGCTGTGTACAAACAATACCATGCTGTGCAAACAATACTATGCTGTGCAAACAATACCATGCTGTGCAAACAATACCATGGTGCAAACAATACCATGCTGTGTACAAACAATACCATGCTGTGCAAACAATACCATGCTGTGTGCAAACAATACCATGCTGTGTGCAAACAATACCATACTGTGTGCAAACAATACCATGCTGTGTCCAAATAATACCATGCTGTGCAAACAATACCATGCTGTACACACAATACCATGCTGTGTGCAAACAATACCATGCTGTGTG
>CM026395.1:40980540-41019554 GCA_014843695.1 Archivesica marissinica
AACCAGTGCTAGCAACTCGCTTGCCCAACAGATATACCGAAAATTTGCTAAAAGCCCCATACTGATCGATAACAATACGTTTCCGTAAACAAGGCCGCCATTGATAAACATCATGTGACCGGAACTATAAGCAAGCGCTTGTCGGACCAAGATCACTTCCTCTTTTCGAGGGTCATGTCTAATACATGGACATAGCGGCCTAGTGGGGTGGGAATTTAGTTTATGGCGATATCTGGTTTGTATATTTACAGATATAAAAATTACATGTTAACACAATTTTTAAAGATCTGTTACATATCAACCAGATATCGACATAACCAGTGCTGACTATAACTGAATGAGGTGGGACGAAATACGGACAAGAAACGAACCTACATAGCTGCAGCGTGATATAGGAACTATAACTCACCCGCTAAGCGTCAGCTAACGGTCATCAACAGGGCTTATAGCGTGAAGGCCCCGGACGACTGGTCAATTAACGTACTTCCAGTTAACCAGACGGTTCAAGAAGCCAGAACATTACCTAGGACGTAAGTCCCTTGGCACAGCCAAAACGTTTGTAAGCAAAACGTACGACCAAACGGCGAATGTGAATACATACAAGAAGCTGAAGCACATAATGTTAGGCTACATAACGAAATTAACGGTTAAAATAGAGAACACGCACCTAATCGGACGAAACTGAACGAGAGGTGATAACAGACTGGGCAGCCACTAAGGGACCCAAGTCAAACAAACCACGTGCATGTGGCAGTGTGTTCCGTAAATAAAACCGTATAAACGAGCTCTCTGAACTCCAATAACCTGCCCTTAAAACCTTCTCTAAGGGGACATTATTGAGCCATGCCCATGACGTAGACAGAGCCCTAACTTCATGGGCATTGACATGGTCAGGACATGATTCCTGCTCCCCGGAGAGACTGTAGGCGAACTTAATCGTCTCTACAATCCAACGGGAAATAGTAGACGCCGACACCTCCTTTGTCCAGTTATGACGAAAGGATATGAATAGTCTATGGCGACCCTTCCGTATGTGAGACACCCTCTTAAGATAAGCTTTGAGGGCTCTGACAGGACAAAGTTGAACGGCACTGTCGTCAGTATCACGGGGAAGGGCTGGTATAGTAATACTGGTGTGTGCCACAGACGGAAGTTGATTCTTAGCAAGAAACCCCGGATAGGTATGCAGCTCAACAGCCGACTCGTCGTGTGTGAAATTAACACATGCTTCGTCGGCTGATAAAGCGTGAATCTCACTCCGCCTGCGACCAGACGCTAAGGCAATAAGAAATACTGTCTTAAAAGTCAGAAACTTTAACGAACAAGAAGTTAAAGTTTCAAAGGGAGGTTTGGACAATACACCCAGAACCAATGGAAGATTCCATTTCGGAACTGGAGAAGAAACCTTAGGTTTCTCCAGTTCCAAAGTCCTGATAACATTAGATATTACAGGCTGGTTACTGTAGTTAATGTCCGAGAAATGCCTAAGCGTAGTAGCAATAGCCGACCTATAGCCTTTAATTGCTACTGGCGTAAGATTCCTCACCTCAAATAAATATATGAGAAATTCAGCAAGTAAGTTTACTGAAGGACTGAAGGGATCCACTTACCGTCCGACACACCAATCCAGCCACACTTTCCACCTATACCAATAAACTGAGTTGGTGGAGGTGCGTTTGGATGAACAGACTCGCTTGGCAACCTGTTCAGAAAAGCCCTTCTCTTGCATGCATCGTTGCATAGAACGAATGCGTGCAGATGGAGCATGGCCGGATTGGCATGGTACAACCGAGACCGAGGTTGACACAGGTCGCTCCTGTGTGGAAGACAGATGGGGATTTCCACCAGAAGTGACAACAGAAGACTGAACCACGGCTGGCCCGGCCAAAGTGGAGCAATTAATAACACCAGACACAACTCTGTGTTGATCTTGAGTATCACCCGAGACAGCAGCGGAAAAGGGGGGAATGCGTAAGCGTGCATGCCCTCCCAAGTCATGCTCAAAGAGTCTACCCCCAGAGCCAACGAGTCGGGAACTGGGGAGACGTACGTCGGAAGCTGGTGGTTCAACATGGTGGCGAACAGGTCGACATGCGGTGTCCCCAAGCAACTGAAAACGTGTTTGAGAACGCCCGCATGCAGAGTCCATTCCGTATGCACTATCCCGCCTTGGCGCGAGAGACTGTCTGCGAGAATGTTCAGTTTCCCCGGAAGGAAACGAGCTCTCAGTGTGACAAGAGTGATTGGCACACCAGGTCAAGATCTTGATCGTCAGAAGACAAAGTTTCCTGGACCGTGATCCCCCCTCCTTGTTCACATATGACGCCACTGTGGTATTGTCCGTTGCTACAAGCACACATCGGCCTTCTACCACACTGACGAACTGTTTCAGCGCCAGAAACACTGCTCGTAGTTTGAGTGTATTGATATGGCAATGACGCCAATACACCGACCACTTGCCGGATGCCACCTGGTCTTCCAGGTGGGCTCCCCAACCGATGAGGCTGGCATCCGTAAACAGATGGATGTCCGGAACTGGTGGATGGAGGGGAACCATGGAGTACAGAAATTCCTGATCCAGCCACTGAGAGACCGCAGACCGGAACCATTGACCTAATGCAATTGTTCGGTCCCACAAATCTGACTCCTGTGACCACCGGGACTTGGTCTCCCATTGCAGGAGGCGTTTCCGCGCACATCCCTGTGGCATAAGTCGTGCCATAGACTCCATCTGACCTAGAAGGCCGTGTAATGTCCGTGCTGAAGCAACATGTGCTTGTTGCATTGACATTATCGAACCTCGGATCTGTGCAATACGATCCAAGGACGGCCCTATCAACCCCTGAGAGAGGTTGAACCGAGCTCCCAGGAACACAAATACCTGTGTCGGTTCCAGCTCTGACTTTTCCCAATTGGGAATGAACCCCATGCGAAGAGTATGTGACATGACTATTCGCATGTGGGTTGTAGCCAATTCCTTGGAGTTGGCAGGCTGAAGCCAATCGTCCAGGTAAGCGTGCAGCCGAATGCCCCGCAGATGAATAAAGCGGAGCATGGCCTTCACTACTCGAGTGAACACATAGGGAGCCGTACAAAGGCCGAATGGAAGCGCCCGAAACTGGTACACCACCCCTTGAAATGCAAATCGAAGGTAGCGTCTGGACCTGGGGTGGATAGCTATATGGAAGTAGGCATCCTTCAGGTCCAAAGACGTGACTCAGTCTCCCTGGTTCAAAGATAGTCTGACTTTTTCTAAAGTCTCCATCTTGAAGTGTGGGGACAATATCGACCTGTTCAATTGGGAAAGGTCGATAATGGGTCGCCAACCTCCCTTCTTCTTGCGAACAAGAAATAGCCTGCTGAAAAAGCCTGACGGGTTGTGCCGATCGGTTACCCGTTCTATGGCTTGTTTCCGAAGCATGGCCTTTATCTCGTTCTGGAGAACCCGAAGCTTCTCCTGGTTCGACGGGGTGGTTTCCATATGACTCAGGGGTAGTCTTCGAAGTCTGGGACGGACACGAAACTGAATTCGATACCCACTCCGGATTACTGAACGTGTCCATGCATCCGAAGTTATTTTCTCCCAGGCCTTGGAGAAAAACCGAAGCCTTCCACCGGTGGGAATTTCCGGTTTTGGAATGGGGAACCTGATGCCATTGAGTATGGTCAAAGGTTGCACTGAGGCCTGGGAGACGGAGTGGGCATCCCTATCTCTGACTACCCTTCCGCCCACGCTTCGCCTGGCTAGCCTTCTTTTTAAAAGTAGGCTTAGATACAGCCAGACTTGGCAAAGGAGGGACACTGCCCATGGGCAGTGTGACGGACGATACCTTGGCCACAGGGTGAATAGAAGGATTAACCTGGGACTTAGACACCCTTGGCTTAGGTACCGGCGTAGCAGCTGCCCTCTGCAATGACTTGTAAGCAATGTTGTCCTTGTAAGACTGAACAGCGCCAAGTAATTGCGGCCCAAATAGAGTGTGACACTCAATGGGCTGCACACGCAGGGAGGATTTGACCGACTCGTCTAATCAAGATTTAGACAAATACGCATCTCTCCTAGCGAGAGTGGGTCCAGCTGCAAGCCGGGTCAGTATCTCCAAGGTGTGGGACTGGGCAGTTGTCATCACATGTAGATACTTAGTAATTTCTCGTTGCCTTTCCTCTGAAGGAGGCTCAGAGAGAGCAGACAAAACCCCGCACAGAAACAGTTCTGAATGCGAGACTGTCTGAATCCCAGCTCGTGCCAATCGCTCCCATCCCTCAAGAGTCGAAAAGGTGACTACTTGAGAAGTAGGAAGAGAGCTACCCTGCTTCACTACTTCTCGGAAAGAAGGATTGATGGGAGGAGGCTCGATCACAAGCAGAGGTTCTTGGACCTCATACGAATGAGGTTGAAAAACCGTTGGTTTGCTAAGTGATGGAAATTTCCCGACTGGTAAGGCTTTTGGGAGAAAAGGCAAGGCCTTGCCCTGCACTACTCCCTCACCCTGAATTCTGGAAGTAAGATCTTCCAGACACGTCTGCACTCTCCTACACTGAGGGAGCGCTGACGCAGGTGGTGACGGCTGGTTGGCCTTGAAAAAGTCCAAGGCAGAGGCGCCAACTTTGACCCTTGGAATAGGCAAAGGAGGGCAGATGGTAGTGCCAAGCCGGTCTCGAAGCATACCAATGGCTTCGTCATAGGTGGGTGGAAGTCTGTTATCTTCCACCTCATCCACCTCGGAATCATTACCAATAGTCTCCCCAGGGTCGGGGTGAATGGTAATAGAATCCATCGTGCCGTGGTCTAGCATTGTCCCATGGTCAACTGTGGTAGCCATGGGGCCAAGGCTCCCTGGCTAGTCACATAGACTGATGGGCCATGGGTATCCCTAGCTTCCTGAGAAGCCAAGGGACCCAAGCCTAGCTTAACCGTGGGGTATGATTCTGACACCTCTACGTCGTAGGGATCAGGATCAGGGACCGTGGCGGAGACAACAGAAGGTCTGGTTTGCAAGACCTCTGATGTGTCACTGTTGGCATGAACCAACCCGATCAACTGAGACAAAGTCGTCAGTTGATCACTGTTCAGCCCGCTCAGATCTGGAACTCTTCTATCCTTGTCTACAGCCGAAAACCCTGAAAAGGGAGTGCTAGACGGTGAAGACGTATGTCCTCTAGGATAGTGAGTCCTAGACCTGCTGCGAGATCTAGAACGGCCAATAGAACGATCATGTCGATGCCTGTGGCGATACAACGAGTCATCCCTACGGCCATGTGTAGGTCGATGGCTTGACCTATGGCGTCTATCACGCTCATGAGAACGTGAACGACGACCATGGCTACGGTAGCTTCGCGATCTATGCCTCGACAAAGAACGCTTAATACCTGCACTAGGTGAGCGACTGAAACCACCACTATGGCTCCCGGAAGAGTCACTGTCAATAGCAGAGGTACCCGGTGAAGAAAGGGTATGAGCCTTACTCCTCCGGCGTGGTGAAGTCGCCCTGTGTGGAGTAGATCTCTGGGTAGGAGATCGAACCCCACAGCTAGCGCTGGGCCCACGGCTCCTAGGCTCAAGAAGAGCCTGGGAAGCAACTGCATCAGCGGAATCACCGAGTCTAACTGAGTTATTAGCTACAGTTGTGTGACCCGGGACCCTAGAGTCCTCGGCGGAGAGACTCCTAGATACAGCCGCCTTTTTTACCGTGGCCCTGTCTAGTGCTTTCTGGTGTTTAGACCATAGAGTACCAGACCACTCTATACATACCTCGCATGTAGACTCCTGTGTGCAGGAACGGTGAACATCCCAATTAGGGAGGAACTTAGCACACCCTCGGTCCCCGTTACCAGGGCACTTCCTGGAAAGAGACATGGTGGCACACAACTACAAGGAGTATGCAATACAACGAACAACAATACAACACAAATAATGCACAGTCGTAAGTAATACTAGACAAAGAGTGAATAATAATACTAATTTAGCAATTCAGTAACCGTTAGGCAAGAGAACCTTCAGTAACGTATACAAACTTCCCAGACGTGAAAACACGTGTTGTTCATACAATGTACCGAAGAAAAGAGGAAGTGATCTTGGTCCGACAAGCGCTTGCTTATAGTTCCGGTCACATGATGTTTATCAATGGCGGCCTTGTTTACGGAAACGTATTGTTATCGATCAGTATTGGGCTTTTAGCAAATTTTCGGTATATCTGTTGGGCAAGCGAGTTATGGCGATATCTGGTTGATATGTAACTACAATATTATAGATTGTATGTACATTTATTGAGTATAACATCATAATTAAAGACATTGATATGTTATCAACCTAGCTTTAGCTTCACAGTGCCTCGCACCCCCCAAATTGTTTTCAGGCAGATTCATAAAATATTTTTGAGATATGTTTTTCAGTGCCTCAGTCAACTAGAGGCATACATTGGTGAGAAAACATAGGTGTATCAGTACTTATATACATTGAGCATTGTAAATAACATGGTAAACATTGTTGGGCCAGGTTCCACATCAGTGGTTTCATATGATTGTACAAGCCTGAATTTTACTACGAGTCTTGCTCTATAATATTTTATTGTCTGTATATCGTACTTTCACAACGCCTTATAAGTTATAATCTTATAACTGCGAAAATAAACCTTGTTCTCACAGTCAATATCCGAAAATGATTGTCCGGACACTGTGACATTGTCCTATTCCATGCTTGGTTGACTGTTTCAGGTTACCGCCTCTCCGACAGATTTTATTTTGTGTTAATTAAGAAGTTTGATAGATCGGGTAGAGGGGTCGTATCATTTGATGACTTTATCCAGTGCTGTGTAGTTATGCAGGTAACTTGTTTTGCATGGTGTGATCCTGTGTGGTGCTCAAATGGCATGTAACCAGCAATATAATACCGGGCTCATTGTGTCTACTCTCTACAAGTGGCAAGAACCGTTGGGCGATCATGTCCCCTAAATAAACAATTGTTAGGTACATGTAACCCTAACCCTATGTGATGTGTGTTATGTGCTATGGGGAAATTCAAATTAGGCATTGGTGCATACAGTGGAATTTTTCTCATAGATGCCTCATGCAATTTTACAAAGACACTGTAAATTAGTATTTTATGAATAAAGTAAACTCCATTGGAGGCTCCACACAGCAACAACCTATCTGTAAATTAGTATTTTATGAATAATGGAGGCTCCATGCAACAACAACCTATCTGTAAATTAGTATTTTATAAATAATGGAGGCTCCATGCAACAACAACCTATTTGTTAATTAGTAGTCCGCCTCCATGGTCGAGTGGTTAAGGTCGCTGACTTGTATACCACTGTAACCTATCATCACTCATGGTCACGGGTTCGAGCCCCGCTCAGACCTTGTCTCATTTATATGAAAAAGTTGGCAGTTTCTTACGGAGGTTGGTGCACCCAAGTACTGGTTAACCGCTGCAGCCTGCCCAGGAAAGGTGTTGTGTAAGTAAACTGCCCACCGGCGATATAGCCCAAAATGGTGCTGATGCAGGCGTAAAACCCGAAATATAACATAACATAATTGTTAAATTAGTATTTTATGAATAATGGAGGCTCCCATGCAACAACAACATATCTGTAAATTAGTATTTTATGAATAATGGAAATTCCACGCAACAACAACCTATCTGTAAATTAGTATTTTATGAATAATGGAGGCTCCATGCAACAACAACCTATCTGTAAATTAGTATTTTATGAATAATGGAGGCTCCATGCAACAACAACCTATCTGTAAATTAGTATTTTATGAATAATGGAGGCTCCATGCAACAACAACCTATCTGTAAATTAGTATTTTATGAATAATGGAGGCTCCATGCAACAACAACCTATCTGTAAATTAGTATTTTATGAATAATGGGGGCTCCATGCAACAACAACCTATTTGTTAATTAGTAGTCCGCCTCCATGGTCGAGTGGTTAGGTCGCTGACTTGTATACTACTGTAACCTATCATCACTCATGGTCACGGGTTCGAGCCCCGCTCAGACCGTGTCTCATTTATATGAAAAAGTTGGCAGTTTCTTACGGAGGTTGGTGCACCCAAGTACTGGTTAACCGCTGGAGCCTGCCCAGGAAAGGTGTTGTTAAGTAAACTGCCCGCCGGCGATATAGCCCAAAATGTTGCTGATGCAGGCGTAAAACCCGAAATATAACATAATATAATTGTTAATTAGTATTTTATGAATAATGGAAATTCCACGCAACAACAACCTATCTGTAAATTAGTATTTTATGAATAATGGAGGCTCCATGCAACAACAACCTATCTGTAAATTAGTATTTTATGAATAATGGAGGCTCCATGCAACAACAACATATCTGTAAATTAGTATTTTATGAATAATGGAGGCTCCATGCATCAACAACATATCTGTAAATTAGTATTTTATGAATAATGGAGGCTCCATGCAACAACAACCTATCTGTAAATTAGTATTTTATGAATAATGGAGGCTCCATGCAACAACAACATATCTGTAAATTAGTATTTTATGAATAATGGAGGCTCCATGCAACAACAACCTATCTGTAAATTAGTATTTTATGAATAATGGAGGCTCCATGCAACAACAACCTATCTGTAAATTAGTATTTTATGAAACCCACAAAAAACCAAAACAACCTATTGTTAATTAGTAGTCCGCCTCCATGGTCGAGTGGTTAAGGTCGCTGACTTGTATACCACTGTAACCTATCATCACTCATGGTCACGGGTTCGAGCCCCGCTCAGACCGTGTCTCATTTATATGAAAAAGTTGGCAGTTTCTTACGGAGGTTGGTGCACCCAAGTACTGGTTAACCGCTGGAGCCTGCCCAGGAAAGGTGTTGTTAAGTAAACTGCCCGCCGGCGATATAGCCCAAAATGGTGCTGATGCAGGCGTAAAACCCGAAATATAACATAACATAACATAATTGTTAATTAGTATTTTATGAATAATGGAAATTCCACGCAACAACAACCTATCTGTAAATTAGTATTTTATGAATAATGGAGGCTCCATGCAACAACAACCTATCTGTAAATTAGTATTTTATGAATAATGGAGGCTCCATGCAACAACAACCTATCTGTAAATTAGTATTTTATGAATAATGGAGGCTCCATGCAACAACAACATATCTGTAAATTAGTATTTTATGAATAATGGAGGCTCCATGCAACAACAACCTATCTGTAAATTAGTATTTTATGAATAATGGAGGCTCCATGCAACAACAACATATCTGTAAATTAGTATTGTATGAATAATGGAGGCTCCATGCAACAACAACCTATCTGTAAATTAGTATTTTATGAATAATGGGGGCTCCATGCAACAACAACCTATTTGTTAATTAGTAGTCCGCCTCCATGGTCGAGTGGTTAAGGTCGCTGACTTGTATACCACTGTAACCTATCATCACTCATGGTCACGGGTTCGAGCCCCGCTCAGACCGTGTCTCATTTATATGAAAAAGTTGGCAGTTTCTTACGGAGGTTGGTGCACCCAAGTACTGGTTAACCGCTGGAGCCTGCCCAGGAAAGGTGTTGTTAAGTAAATTGCCCGCCGGCGATATAGCCCAAAATGGTGCTGATGCAGGCGTAAAACCCGAAATATAACATAACATAACATAATTGTTAATTAGTATTTTATGAATAATGGAAATTCCACGCAACAACAACCTATCTGTAAATTAGTATTTTATGAATAATGGAGGCTCCATGCAACAACAACCTATCTGTAAATTAGTATTTTATGAATAATGGAGGCTCCATGCAACAACAACCTATCTGTAAATTAGTATTTTATGAATAATGGGGGCTCCATGCAACAACAACCTATTTGTTAATTAGTAGTCCGCCTCCATGGTCGAGTGGTTAAGGTCGCTGACTTGTATACCACTGTAACCTATCATCACTCATGGTCACGGGTTCGAGCCCCGCTCAGACCGTGTCTCATTTATATGAAAAAGTTGGCAGTTTCTTACGGAGGTTGGTGCACCCAAGTACTGGTTAACCGCTGGAGCCTGCCCAGGAAAGGTGTTGTTAAGTAAACTGCCCGCCGGCGATATAGCCCAAAATGGTGCTGATGCAGGCGTAAAACCCGAAATATAACATAACATAATTGTTAATTAGTATTTTATGAATAATGGAAATTCCACGCAACAACAACCTATCTGTAAATTAGTATTTTATGAATAATGGAGGCTCCATGCAACAACAACCTATCTGTAAATTAGTATTTTATGAATAATGGAGGCTCCATGCAACAACAACATATCTGTAAATTAGTATTTTATGAATAATGGAGGCTCCATGCAACAACAACATATCTGTAAATTAGTATTTTATGAATAATGGAGGCTCCATGCAACAACAACCTATCTGTAAATTAGTATTTTATGAATAATGGGGGCTCCATGCAACAACAACCTATTTGTTAATTAGTAGCCCGCCTCCATGGTCGAGTGGTTAGGTCGCTGACTTGTATACTACTGTAACCTATCATCACTCATGGTCACGGGTTCGAGCCCCGCTCAGACCGTGTCTCATTTATATGAAAAAGTTGGCAGTTTCTTACGGAGGTTGGTGCACCCAAGTACTGGTTAACCGCTGGAGCCTGCCCAGGAAAGGTGTTGTTAAGTAAACTGCCCGCCGGCGATATAGCCCAAAATGTTGCTGATGCAGGCGTAAAACCCGAAATATAACATATATATTGTTAATTAGTATTTTATGAATAATGGAAATTCCACGCAACAACAACCTATCTGTAAATTAGTATTTTATGAATAATGGAGGCTCCATGCAACAACAACCTCTGTAAATTAGTATTTTATGAATAATGGAGGCTCCATGCAACAACAACCTATCTGTAAATTAGTATTTTATGAATAATGGAGGCTCCATGCAACAACAACCTATCTGTAAATTAGTATTTTATGAATAATGGAGGCTCCATGCAACAACAACCTATCTGTAAATTAGTATTTTATGAATAATGGGGGCTCCATGCAACAACAACCTATTTGTTAATTAGTAGTCCGCCTCCATGGTCGAGTGGTTAGGTCGCTGACTTGTATACCACTGTAACCTATCATCACTCATGGTCACGGGTTCGAGCCCCGCTCAGACCGTGTCTCATTTATATGAAAAAGTTGGCAGTTTCTTACGGAGGTTGGTGCACCCAAGTACTGGTTAACCGCTGGAGCCTGCCCAGGAAAGGTGTTGTTAAGTAAACTGCCCGCCGGCGATATAGCCCAAAATGGTGCTGATGCAGGCGTAAAACCCGAAATATAACATAACATAATTGTTAATTAGTATTTTATGAATAATGGAAATTCCACGCAACAACAACCTATCTGTAAATTAGTATTTTATGAATAATGGAGGCTCCATGCAACAACAACATATCTGTAAATTAGTATTTTATGAATAATGGAGGCTCCATGCATCAACAACATATCTGTAAATTAGTATTTTATGAATAATGGAGGCTCCATGCAACAACAACCTATCTGTAAATTAGTATTTTATGAATAATGGAGGCTCCATGCAACAACAACATATCTGTAAATTAGTATTTTATGAATAATGGAGGCTCCATGCAACAACAACCTATCTGTAAATTAGTATTTTATGAATAATGGAGGCTCCATGCAACAACAACATATCTGTAAATTAGTATTGTATGAATAATGGAGGCTCCATGCAACAACAACCTATCTGTAAATTAGTATTTTATGAATAATGGGGGCTCCATGCAACAACAACCTATTTGTTAATTAGTAGTCCGCCTCCATGGTCGAGTGGTTAAGGTCGCTGACTTGTATACCACTGTAACCTATCATCACTCATGGTCACGGGTTCGAGCCCCGCTCAGACCGTGTCTCATTTATATGAAAAAGTTGGCAGTTTCTTACGGAGGTTGGTGCACCCAAGTACTGGTTAACCGCTGGAGCCTGCCCAGGAAAGGTGTTGTTAAGTAAACTGCCCGCCGGCGATATAGCCCAAAATGGTGCTGATGCAGGCGTAAAACCCGAAATATAACATAACATAATTGTTAATTAGTATTTTATGAATAATGGAAATTCCACGCAACAACAACCTATCTGTAAATTAGTATTTTATGAATAATGGAGGCTCCATGCAACAACAACCTATCTGTAAATTAGTATTTTATGAATAATGGAGGCTCCATGCAACAACAACCTATCTGTAAATTAGTATTTTATGAATAATGGAGGCTCCATGCAACAACAACCTATCTGTAAATTAGTATTTTATGAATAATGGAGGCTCCATGCAACAACAACATATCTGTAAATTAGTATTTTATGAATAATGGAGGCTCCATGCAACAACAACATATCTGTAAATTATATTTTATGAATAATGTAGGCTCCATGCAACAACAACCTATCTGTAAATTAATATTTTATGAATAATGGGGGCTCCATGCAACAACAACCTATTTGTTAATTAGTAGTCCGCCTCCATGGTCGAGTGGTTAGGTCGCTGACTTGTATACTACTGTAACCTATCATCACTCATGGTCACGGGTTCGAGCCCCGCTCAGACCGTGTCTCATTTATATGAAAAAGTTGGCAGTTTCTTACGGAGGTTGGTGCACCCAAGTACTGGTTAATCGCTAGAGCCTGCCCAGGAAAGGTGTTGTTAAGTAAACTGCCCGCCGGCGATATAGCCCAAAATGTTGCTGATGCAGGCGTAAAACCCGAAATATAACATAATATAATTGTTAATTAGTATTTTATGAATAATGGAAATTCCACGCAACAACAACCTATCTGTAAATTAGTATTTTATGAATAATGGAGGCTCCATGCAACAACAACCTATCTGTAAATTAGTATTTTATGAATAATGGAGGCTCCATGCAACAACAACCTATCTGTAAATTAGTATTTTATGAATAATGGAGGCTCCATGCAACAACAACCTATCTGTAAATTAGTATTTTATGAATAATGGAGGCTCCATGCAACAACAACCTATCTGTAAATTAGTATTTTATGAATAATGGAGGCTCCATGCAACAACAACCTATCTGTAAATTAGTATTTTATGAATAATGGAGGCTCCATGCAACAACAACCTATCTGTAAATTAGTATTTTATGAATAATGGAGGCTCCATGCAACAACAACCTATCTGTAAATTAGTATTTTATAAATAATCGAGGCTCCATGCAACAACAACCTATCTGTAAATTAGTATTTTATGAATAATGGAGGCTCCATGCAACAACAACATATCTGTAAATTAGTATTTTATGAATAATGGAGGCTCCAAGCAACAACTACCTATCTGTAAATTAGTATTTTATGAATAATGGAGGCTCCAAGCAACAACTACCTATCTGTAAATTAGTATTTTATGAATAATGGAGGCTCCAAGCAACAACTACCATGCTACAATAGAAACAATTCTAACATTGCTACATGTACATGTTTATTTCAGAGAGATTCGATAAACATTGAAGATGAAATAGATGAATTGTATTTCACTGAATGAATCATGACTGATAAGAATAGATTTCTATGTTCATGAATGAAATATAATTTGATCATTAATTTAGACACACAGATATTCTTTTTATCTTAATGGTTTTTATGATTAGAAAACGATGCAACCGTGCATAAATTGCGCTTGAACATCGTGTTTAGACGACATCACTAACAGTGATTCCGAGAACGTTCATGTTGACAACATTTCGACATGCAGCAACTAGGAACCACACCTAGCAACCACACCTAGAAACCACACGCACCAAGCAGTGTGAAAAAACTTATTCCGTTGCTTTCAAGTAATTGATAAATTCATTGGAAAGCATAAAATAAAGTATTGGTGTTAATCACAAAGCCTGTGTTGTTATGCTACGAGACCACACATCCCTACGCTAACACACACTGAAACACTCACAGCATGTTCGTTGCATGGCTTATACATTCACATATTTCAGGGTACCGACTTTCCGACCGGTTTTACGATGTGCTGGTGAAGAAGTTTGATAGGTCCGGACGAGGCCAGGTCGCGTTCGACGACTTTATTCAGTGCAGTGTAATCATGCAGGTAATATATATATTCCTACTTGGAATTTTCAGGTTACCGGCTTTCCGAGCAATTTTATGATATATTGGTAAAGAAAACTGACAGAACGGGCACCGGCAAGGTAGCATTTGATGACTATATCCAGTGTTGTGTTGCTATGCAGGTATGTTTGCATATTAGCTCGACTATTTATAGAATAGGAAGAGTTATGAGAGACTTCACTGGTATCTGTATTACCTCCCTTGGCAGGTAAAGTCTCGAAATGTATATTGGTCCTTTAAGTTGGAATCCTTTTGTGTTTACTGTTGTTCCCTAACCAAATGTTGCGGTACGGTAAATGTGATTTAATCAATATCGTCTTAATTAATCATAACAATTTTTTTACAGTAAAGTTTCCATTGTATATACTGTAGAAAACAGATGACAATTTATAGTATGTGTTGCAAAGGAAACAACGATAAAAACAGAGGAAACTAATTGAAAGGACCTATCTACTTTTAGAGAGTATTCAGGGGCAGTAACTGAGCAATGTTTTTCATTGTACACCATCAACTTTGAGAGTTCATTCCGTTAAAATTTTGTGTGCAAGTCCATATCTGGTTAACTTGTGCATGTATTACTTAGATGGAAGCATCACATAGCATCGCTCATTAAACTGACTAAAATACAAGGTACATACGTAAATTTCTGAAAAACAGAATTTGTCTGGACTAGATCTGCTAAACATGTGACCACATGTCAACAGTACCCTGCAGAGAATATTCTGTATCAAGCCCAACTCTCACACAATTCCTTGATGCGTTTCCTTTAATCCACGTCTCTGAAATTGTCATACCATTTTCTTCCTCAACTTTTTAATCTTCTCTAAAACTTCCAAAGGTATTGCTTTGAAACTTTGCATACACACGACTAAATTTCAGTACCCACAGTAAATCCCCACCCTATCACTGACCTTGAATTTGAAATTTGGCAATTCTTTGGAAAGCATAACAATTTTATTTCAGTGAATTATCACTTAAACACAGTCAATCGAGTCTGGCAAGACAACCTTAGGACTGTGGCCATGTATTTATTTATTAATACAAGCTCTAGTTTATTTGTACATGACTAACCAGTAATCTGACTAATGGTCTAACAATATCTGTAGTAGCCTGTCGCTTGTTTCCATGCTTTGAATGCAGTTTGATTTCAGATGTTTAGCTCACCTGAGCCAATAGGTAGTAGGGGCGGATTCAGGAATTCGCGTTAGGTTGGGCTTGAGTTGGTTATGGGTCTGGGTCCGGATGGAAAGATATTGGGGGAGCTGTGCGGTTGGTGCATTCTTGTGTATTTTCAGGATGTTTTGTTTTCGTCAAATAACAATGAAAATAATTATACAGGTTCATGATTGAAATTGTTAGTATTGTATACATAATATATTCTCTGAGAGCATATCATATTGAACCTAAGCTTGACAGAATACCTCCGCTCCCCCACCTGCACCTGCGGGTGACTATACTATACTAGTGAGCTAGTATGTTTTGAACATTATTAACCCCTGCCATAAGGGATGTGGAGGGTGGTAGGGGGTATTGTTTCTGTCTGTCTGTGAACAGGATAGCTCAAAACATTGCTGATGAATTTTGATGAAATTGTATTGACATGTAGAGGGTTGGTCTAGGAAGAAGTGATTTGATTTTGGAGAAATGGGCCAATGTCTGTGGTGAGTGTGGTCAGGGAAGTGTCCACTCACATTGACTTCTATGGTAAACTATACATGCTTGTAGCTCAAAAACATAGCCAGATATAGTTGCAATAACGTTCCAACAGTCAACACCTATATGAAACTTGAAGTAAGCTATTCTCCATGACTTCAAGGTCATGTGAAATCATGCCTTAGTTCCGGTGTCAAATACTGGTGTGTGGGTATTGCATCTCTCCAAGTGTTATTCTCAATCTCTAGTTTTATGCTGATTAGCTCACCTGAGCCAATAGGGAGATCAGATGAGCTAATCTGTTTTGAACATTATTTAATTTCATCTGACACCGTAATGAATACTGATCATCTCAAAGTGATTGCCCTTGGATCCTCCGTGGACAAGTGCTTACCGTCGGAATACTGATCATCTCAAAGTGATTGCCCTGGGGTCCTCCATGGTCGAGTGCTTACCGTCGGAATACTGATCATCTCAAAGTGATTGCCCTGGGGTCCTCCATGGTCGAGTGCTTACCGTCGGAATACTGATCATCTTATAGTGATTGCCCTGGGATCCTCCATGGTCGAGTGCTTACCGTCGGAATACTGATCATCTCATAGTGATTGCCCTGGGGTCCTCCATGGTCGAGTGCTTACCGTCGGAATACTGATCATCTCATAATGATTGCCCTGGGGTCCTCCGTGGTCGAGTGCTTACCGTCGGAATACTGATCATCTTGTAGTGATTGCCCTGGGGTCCTCCGTGGTCGAGTGCTTACCGTCGGAATACTGATCATCTTGTAGTGATTGCCCTGGGATCCTCCAAGGTCGAGTGGTTACCGTTGGAATACTGATCATCTTGTAGTGATTGCCCTTGGATCCTCCGTGGTCGAGTGCTTACCGTCGGAATACTGATCATCTCATAGTGATTGCCCTTGGATCCTCCGTGGTCGAGTGCTTACCATCGGAATACTGATCATCTTGTAGTGATTGCCCTTGGATCCTCCGTGGTCGAGTGGTTACCGTCGGAATACTGATCATCTCATAGTGATTGCCCTGGGGTCCTCCGTGGTCGAGTGGTTACCGTCGGAATACTGATCATCTCAAAGTGATTGCCCTGGGATCCTCCGTGGCCGAGTGCTTACCGTCAGAATACTGATCATCTCATAGTGATTTCTCTTGGATCCTCCGTGGTCGAGTGCTTACCGTCGGAATACTGATCATCTCATAGTGATTGCCCTGGGGTCCTCCATGGTCGAGTGCTTACCGTCGGAATACTGATCCTCTCATAGTGATTGCCCTGGGGTCCTCCATGGTCGAGTGCTTACCGTCGGAATACTGATCATCTTGTAGTGATTGCCCTGGGGTCCTCGGTGGTCGAGTGCTTACCGTCGGAATACTGATCATCTTGTAGTGATTGCCCTGGGATCCTCCGTGGTCGAGTGCTTACCGTCGGAATACTGATCATCTTGTAGTGATTGCCCTGGGATCCTCCATGGTCGAGTGCTTACCGTCGGAATACTGATCATCTTGTAGTGATTGCCCTTGGATCCTCCGTGGTCGAGTGCTTACCGTCGGAATACTGATCATCTTGTAGTGATTGCCCTGGGATCCTCCATGGTCGAGTGCTTACCGTCGGAATACTGATCATCTTGTAGTGATTGCCCTGGGGTCCTCCGTGGTCGAGTGCTTACCGTCCGAATACTGATCATCTCATAGTGATTACCGTGGGGTCCTCCATGGTCGAGTGGTTACCGTCGGATTACTGATCATCTTGTAGTGATTGCCCTTGGATCCTCCGTGGTCGAGTGGTTACCGTCGGAATACTGATCATCTTGTAGTGATTGCCCTGGGATCCTCCATGGTCGAGTGGTTACCGTCGGAATACTGATCATCTTGTAGTGATTGCCCTGGGATCCTCCATGGTCGAGTGGTTACCATCGGAATACTGATCATCTTGTAGTGATTGCCCTGGGATCCTCCATGGTCGAGTGGTTACCGTCGGAATACTGATCATCTCATAGTGATTGCCCTGGGGTCCTCCGTGGTCGAGTGCTTACCGTCGGAATACTGATCATCTTGTAGTGATTGCCCTTGGATCCTCCGTGGTCGAGTGCTTACCGTCGGAATACAGATCATCTCATAGTGATTGCCCTGGGATCCTCCGTGGTCGAGTGCTTACCGTCGGAATACTGATCATCTCATAGTGATTGCCCTTGGATCCTCCGTGGTCGAGTGCTTACCGTCGGAATACTGATCATCTCATAGTGATTGCCCTTGTATCCTCCGTGGTCGAGTGCTTACCATCGGAATACTGATCATCTTGTAGTGATTGCCCTTGGATCCTCCGTGGTCGAGTGGTTACCGTCGGAATACTGATCATCTCATAGTGATTGCCCTGGGGTCCTCCGTGGTCGAGTGGTTACCGTCGGAATACTGATCATCTCAAAGTGATTGCCCTGGGATCCTCCGTGGTCGAGTGCTTACCGTCGGAATACTGATCATCTCATAGTGATTTCTCTTGGATCCTCCATGGTCGAGTGCTTACCGTCGGAATACTGATCCTCTCATAGTGATTGCCCTGGGGTCCTCCATGGTCGAGTGCTTACCGTCGGAATACTGATCATCTTGTAGTGATTGCCCTGGGGTCCTCGTGGTCGAGTGCTTACCGTCGGAATACTGATCATCTCATAGTGATTACCCTGGGTCCTCCATGGTCGAGTGCTTACCGTCGGAATACTGATCATCTTGTAGTGATTGCCCTGGGGTCCTCGGTGGTCGAGTGCTTACCGTCGGAATACTGATCATCTCATAGTGATTGCCCTGGGGTCCTCCATGGTCGAGTGCTTACCATCGGAATACTGATCATCTTGTAGTGATTGCCCTGGGGTCCTCCATGGTCGAGTGCTTACCGTCGGAATACTGATCATCTTGTAGTGATTGCCCTGGGATCCTCCATGGTCGAGTGGTTACTGTCGGAATACTGATCATCTCATAGTGATTGCCCTGGGGTCCTCCATGGTCGAGTACTTACCGTCGGAATACTGATCCTCTCATAGTGATTGCCCTGGGGTCCTCCATGGTCGAGTGCTTACCGTCGGAATACTGATCATCTTGTAGTGATTGCCCTTGGATCCTCCGTGGTCGAGTGCTTACCGTCGGAATACTGATCATCTTGTAGTGATTGCCCTGGGATCCTCCATGGTCGAGTGCTTACCGTCGGAATACTGATCATCTTGTAGTGATTGCCCTGGGGTCCTCCGTGGTCGAGTGCTTACCGTCCGAATACTGATCATCTCATAGTGATTACCCTGGGGTCCTCCATGTTCGAGTGCTTACCGTCGGAATACTGATCATCGTGTAGTGATTGCCCTTGGATCCTCCGTGGTCGAGTGCTTACCATCGGAATACTGATCATCTTGTAGTGATTGCCCTGGGATCCTCCATGGTCGAGTGGTTACCATCGGAATACTGATCATCTTGTAGTGATTGCCCTGGGGTCCTCCATGGTCGAGTGCTTACCGTCGGAATACTGATCATCTTATAGTGATTGCCCTGGGGTCCTCCATGGTCGAGTGCTTACCGTCGGAATACTGATCATCTAATAGTGATTGCCCTGGGGTCCTCCATGGTCGAGTGCTTACCGTCGGAATACTGATCATCTTGTAGTGATTGCCCTGGGGTCCTCCGTGGTCGAGTGCTTACCGTCGGAATACTGATCATCTCATAGTGATTGCCCTTGGGTCCTCCATGGTCGAGTGGTTACCGTCGGATTACTGATCATCTTGTAGTGATTGCCCTTGGATCCTCCGTGGTCGAGTGGTTACCGTCGGAATACTGATCATCTTGTAGTGATTGCCCTGGGATCCTCCATGGTCGAGTGGTTACCGTCGGAATACTGATCATCTTGTAGTGATTGCCCTGGGATCCTCCATGGTCGAGTGGTTACCATCGGAATACTGATCATCTTGTAGTGATTACCCTGGGATCCTCCATGGTCGAGTGGTTACCGTCGGAATACTGATCATCTTATAGTGATTGCCCTGGGGTCCTCCGTGGTCGAGTGCTTACCGTCGGAATACTGATCATCTTGTAGTGATTGCCCTTGGATCTTCCGTGGTCGAGTGCTTACCGTCGGAATACAGATCATCTCATAGTGATTGCCCTGGGATCCTCCGTGGTCGAGTGCTTACCGTCGGAATACTGATCATCTCATAGTGATTGCCCTTGGATCCTCCGTGGTCGAGTGCTTACCGTCGGAATACTGATCATCTCATAGTGATTGCCCTTGTATCCTCCGTGGTCGAGTGCTTACCATCGGAATACTGATCATCTTGTAGTGATTGCCCTTGGATCCTCCGTGGTCGAGTGGTTACCGTCGGAATACTGATCATCTCATAGTGATTGCCCTGGGGTCCTCCGTGGTCGAGTGGTTACCGTCGGAATACTGATCATCTCAAAGTGATTGCCCTGGGATCCTCCGTGGTCGAGTGCTTACCGTCGGAATACTGATCATCTCATAGTGATTTCTCTTGGATCCTCCGTGGTCGAGTGCTTACCGTCGGAATACTGATCATCTCATAGTGATTGCCCTGGGGTCCTCCATGGTCGAGTGCTTACCGTCGGAATACTGATCCTCTCATAGTGATTGCCCTGGGGTCCTCCATGGTCGAGTGCTTACCGTCGGAATACTGATCATCTTGTAGTGATTGCCCTGGGGTCCTCGGTGGTCGAGTGCTTACCGTCGGAATACTGATCATCTCATAGTGATTGCCCTGGGGTCCTCCATGGTCGAGTGCTTACCGTCGGAATACTGATCATCTCATAGTGATTGCCCTGGGATCCTCCATGGTCGAGTGCTTACCGTCGGAATACTGATCATCTCATAGTGATTGCCCTTGGATCCTCCATGGTCGAGTGCTTACCATCGGAATACTGATCATCTTGTAGTGATTGCCCTGGGGTCCTCCATGGTCGAGTGCTTACCGTCGGAATACTGATCATCTTGTAGTGATTGCCCTGGGATCCTCCATGGTCGAGTGGTTACTGTCGGAATACTGATCATCTCATAGTGATTGCCCTGGGGTCCTCCATGGTCGAGTGCTTACCGTCGGAATACTGATCCTCTCATAGTGATTGCCCTGGGGTCCTCCATGGTCGAGTGCTTACCGTCGGAATACTGATCATCTTGTAGTGATTGCCCTTGGATCCTCCGTGGTCGAGTGCTTACCGTCGGAATACTGATCATCTTGTAGTGATTGCCCTGGGATCCTCCATGGTCGAGTGCTTACCGTCGGAATACTGATCATCTTGTAGTGATTGCCCTGGGGTCCTCCGTGGTCGAGTGCTTACCGTCCGAATACTGATCATCTCATAGTGATTACCCTGGGGTCCTCCATGTTCGAGTGCTTACCGTCGGAATACTGATCATCTTGTAGTGATTGCCCTTGGATCCTCCGTGGTCGAGTGCTTACCATCGGAATACTGATCATCTTGTAGTGATTGCCCTGGGATCCTCCATGGTCGAGTGGTTACCATCGGAATACTGATCATCTTGTAGTGATTGCCCTGGGGTCCTCCATGGTCGAGTGCTTACCGTCGGAATACTGATCATCTTATAGTGATTGCCCTGGGGTCCTCCATGGTCGAGTGCTTACCGTCGGAATACTGATCATCTTATAGTGATTGCCCTGGGGTCCTCCATGGTCGAGTGCTTACCGTCGGAATACTGATCATCTTGTAGTGATTGCCCTGGGGTCCTCCGTGGTCGAGTGCTTACCGTCGGAATACTGATCATCTCATAGTGATTGCCCTGGGGTCCTCCATGGTCGAGTGCTTACCGTCGGATTACTGATCATCTTGTAGTGATTGCCCTTGGATCCTCCGTGGTCGAGTGGTTACCGTCGGAATACTGATCATCTTGTAGTGATTGCCCTGGGATCCTCCATGGTCGAGTGGTTACCGTCGGAATACTGATCATCTTGTAGTGATTGCCCTGGGATCCTCCATGGTCGAGTGGTTACCATCGGAATACTGATCATCTTGTAGTGATTGCCCTGGGATCATCCATGGTCGAGTGGTTACCGTCGGAATACTGATCATCTCATAGTGATTGCCCTGGGGTCCTCCGTGGTCGAGTGCTTACCGTCGGAATACTGATCATCTTGTAGTGATTGCCCTTGGATCCTCCGTGGTCGAGTGCTTACCGTCGGAATACTGATCATCTCATAGTGATTGCCCTGGGATCCTTCATGGTCAAGTGCTTACCGTCGGAATACTGATCATCTTGTAGTTATTGCCCTTGGATCCTCCGTGGTCGAATGGTTACCGTCGGAATACTGATCATCTTGTAGTGATTGCCCTGGGGTCCTCCATGGTCGAGTGGTTACCGTCGGAATACTGATCATCTCATAGTGATTGCCCTGGGTCCTCCGTGGTCGAGTGGTTACCGTCGGAATACTGATCATCTTGTAGTGATTGCCCTTGGATCCTCCGTGGTCGAGTGCTTACCGTCGGAATACTGATCATCTCATAGTGATTGCCCTGGGATCCTCCATGGTCAAGTGCTTACCGTCGGAATACTGATCATCTTGTAGTGATTGCCCTTGGATCCTCCGTGGTCGAGTGCTTACCGTCGGAATACTGATCATCTCATAGTGATTGCCCTGGGATCCTCCATGGTCAAGTGCTTACCGTCGGAATACTGATCATCTTGAAGTGATTGCCCTGGGATCCTCCATGGTCGAGTGGTTACCGTCGGAATACTGATCATCTCATAGTGATTGCCCTGGGATCCTCCATGGTCAAGTGCTTACCGTCGGAATACTGATAATCTTGTAGTGATTGCCCTGGGATCCTCCATGGTCGAGTGGTTACCGTCGGAATACTGATCATCTCATAGTGATTGCCCTGGGGTCCTCCGTGGTCGAGTGGTTACCGTCGGAATACTGATCATCTCAAAGTGATTGCCCTGGGATCCTCCGTGGTCGAGTGGTTACCGTCGGAATACTGATCATCTCAAAGTGATTGCCCTGGGATCCTCCGTGGTCGACTGCTTACCGTCAGAATACTGATCATCTCATAGTGATTGCTCTTGGATCCTCCGTGGTCGAGTGGTTACCATCGGAATACTGAGTACTCCACATATCAAGCATTACCAACGTTGAAACTACAATTGTACATGTAACTCCGCATATCATGCATTACCAACATTGAAACTACATACAAGTGTACATGTAACTCCGCATATCATGCATTACCAACGTTGAAACTACATAAAAGTGTACATGTAACTCCGCATATCATGCATTACCAACGTTGAAACTACATACAATTGTACATGTAACTCCGCATATCATGCATTACCAACGTTGAAACTACATACAATTGTACATGTAACTCCGCATATCGTGCATTACCAACGTTGAAACTACAATTGTACATGTAACTCCGCATATCATGCATTACCAACGTTGAAACTACAATTGTACATGTAACTCCACATATCGTGCATTACCAACGTTGAAACTACAATTGTACATGTAACTCCACATATCATGCATTACCAACGTTGAAACTACTTACAATTGTACATGTAACTCCGCATATCATGCATTACCAACATCGAAACTACAATTGTACATGTAACTCCGCATATCATGCATTACCAACGTTGAAACTACATACAAGTGTACATGTAACTCCGCATATCATGCATTACCAACGTTGAAACTACATAAATGTGTACATGTAACTCCGCATATCATGCATTACCAACGTTGAAACTACATACAATTGTACATGTAACTCCGCATATCATGCATTACCAACGTTGAAACTACATACAATTGTACATGTAACTCCGCATATCGTGCATTACCAACGTTGAAACTACAATTGTACATGTAACTCCGCATATCATGCATTACCAAAGTTGAAACTACAATTGTACATGTAACTCCACATATCGTGCATTACCAACGTTGAAACTACAATTGTACATGTAACTCCGCATATCATGCATTACCAACGTTGAAACTACTTACAATTGTACATGTAACTCCACATATCATGCATTACCAACGTTGAAGCTACAATTGTACATGTAACTCCGCATATCATGCATTACCAACATCGAAACTACAATTGTACATGTAACTCCGCATATCATGCATTACCAACGTTGAAACTACAATTGTACATGTAACTCCGCATATCATGCATTACCAACATTGAAACTACAATTGTACATGTAACTCCGCATATCAAGCATTACCAACGTTGAAACTACAATTGTACATGTAACTCCACATATCATGCATTACCAACGTTGAAACTACAATTGTACATGTAACTCCGCATATCATGCATTACCAACGTTGAAACTACAATTGTACATGTAACTCCACATATCATGCATTACCAACGTTGAAACTACATACAATTGTACATGTAACTCCGCATATCAAGCATTACCAACATAAAGAAACTACATACAAGTGTACATGTAACTCCACATATCATGCATTACCAACGTTGAAAGTACATACAATTGTACATGTAACTCCGCATATCAAGCATTACCAACGTTGAAACTACATACAATTGTACATGTAACTCCACATATCATGCATTAACAATGTTGAAACTACATACAATTGTACATGTAACTCCACATATGATGCATTACCAACGTTGAAACTACATACAATTGTACATGTAACTCCGCATATCATGCATTACCAACGTTGAAACTACATACAATTGTACATGTAACTCCGCATATCATGCATTACCAACGTTGAAACTACATACAATTGTACATGTAAATCCGCATATCATGCATTACCAACGTTGAAACTACAAGTGTACATGTAACTCCGCATATCATGCATTACCAACGTTGAAACTACAAGTGTACATGTAACTCCACATATCATGCATTACCAACGTTGAAACTACATACAATTGTACATGTAACTCCACACATCAAGCATTACCAACGTTGAAACTACATACAATTGTACATGTAACTCCGCATATCATGCATTACCAACGTTGAAACTACATACAATTGTACATGTAACTCCGCATATCATGCATTACCAACGTTGAAACTACATACAATTGTACATGTAACTCCGCATATCATGCATTACCAATGTTGAAACTACATACAAGTGTACATGTAACTCCGCATATCATGCATTACCAACGTTGAAACTACATACAAGTGTACATGTAACTCCACATATCAAGCATTACCAACGTTGAAACTACAATTGTTCATGTGAATCCGCATATCATGCATTACCAACGTTGAAACTGCAATTGTACATGTAACTCCGCATATCATGCATTACCAACGTTGAAACTACAATTGTACATGTAACTCCACATATCATGCATTACCAACGTTGAAACTACAATTGTACATGTAACTCCACATATCATGCATTACCAACGTTGAAACTACATACAATTGTACATGTAACTCCGCATATCATGCATTACCAACGTTGAAACTACATACAATTGTACATGTAACTCCGCATATCATGCATTACCAACGTTGAAACTACATACAAGTGTACATGTAACTCCGCATATCATGCATTACCAACGTTGAAACTACATACAAGTGTACATGTAACTCCGCATATCAAGCATTACCAACATTGAAACTACATACAAGTGTACATGTAACTCCGCATATCAAGCATTACCAACGTTGAAACTACATACAAGTGTACATGTAACTCCGCATATCATGCATTACCAACTTTGAAACTACATACAATTGTACATGTAACTCCACATATCAAGCATTACCAACGTTGAAACTACATACAATTGTACATGTAACTCCACATATCATGCATTACCAACGTTGAAACTACATACAATTGTACATGTAACTCCACATATCAAGCATTACCAACGTTGAAACTACATACAATTGTACATGTAACTCCGCATATCAAGCATTACCAACGTTGAAACTACATACAATTGTACATGTAACTCCACACATCAAGCATTACCAACGTTGAAACTACATACAATTGTACATGTAACTCCGCATATCATGCATTACCAATGTTGAAACTACAATTGTACATGTAACTCCGCATATCATGCATTACCAACGTTGAAACTACATACAAGTGTACATGTAACTCCACATATGATGCATTACCAACGTTGAAACTACATACAAGTGTACATGTAACTCCATATATCATGCATTACCAACGTTGAAACTACATACAATTGTACATGTAACTCCGCATATCATGCATTACCAACGTTGAAACTACATACAATTGTACATGTAACTCCGCATATCATGCATTACCAACGTTGAAACTACATACAATTGTACATGTAACTCCACATATCATGCATTACCAACGTTGAAACTACAATTGTACATGTAACTCCGCATATCATGCATTACCAACGTTGAAACTACAATTGTACATGTAACTCCGCATATCATGCATTACCAACGTTGAAACTACAATTGTACATGTAACTCCGCATATCATGCATTACCAACGTTGAAACTACATACAATTGTACATGTAACTCCACATATCATGCATTACCAACGTTGAAACTACATACAATTGTACATGTAACTCCGCATATCATGCATTACCAACGTTGAAACTACATACAAGTGTACATGTAACTCCGCATATCATGCATTACCAACGTTGAAACTACAATTGTACATGTAACTCCGCATATCATGCATTACCAACGTTGAAACTACATACAATTGTACATGTAACTCCGCATATCATGCATTACCAACGTTGAAACTACATACAATTGTACATGTAACTCCACATATCATGCATTACCAACGTTGAAACTACATACAATTGTACATGTAACTCCGCATATCATGCATTACCAACGTTGAAACTACATACAATTGTACATGTAACTCCGCATATCATGCATTACCAACGTTGAAACTACATACAATTGTACATGTAACTCCGCATATCATGCATTACCAACGTTGAAACTACAATTGTACATGTAACTCCACATATCATGCATTACCAACGTTGAAACTACATACAATTGTACATGTAACTCCGCATATCGTGCATTACCAACGTTGAAACTACATACAATTGTACATGTAACTCCGCATATCATGCATTACCAACGTTGAAACTACATACAAGTGTACATGTAACTCCACATATCATGCATTACCAACGTTGAAACACATACAATTGTACATGTAACTCCGCATATCATGCATTACCAACGTTGAAACTACATACAAGTGTACATGTAACTCCGCATATCATGCATTACCAACGTTGAAACTACAATTGTACATGTAACTCCGCATATCGTGCATTACCAACGTTGAAACTACATACAATGTACATGTAACTCCGCATATCATGCATTACCAACGTTGAAACTACAATTGTACATGTAACTCCGCATATCATGCATTACCAACGTTGAAACTACATACAATTGTACATGTAACTCCGCATATCAAGCATTACCAACGTTGAAACTACATACAATGTACATGTAACTCCAGATATCATGCATTACCAACGTTGAAACTACATACAATTGTACATGTAACTCCACATATCATGCATTACCAACGTTGAAACTACATACAATTGTACATGTAACTCCGCATATCATGCATTACCAACGTTGAAACTACATACAATTGTACATGTAACTCCGCATATCATGCATTACCAACGTTGAAACTACATACAATTGTACATGTAACTCCGCATATCATGCATTACCAACGTTGAAACTACATACAAGTGTACATGTAACTCCGCATATCATGCATTACCAATGTTGAAACTACATACAAGTGTACATGTAACTCCGCATATCATGCATTACCAACGTTGAAACTACATACAAGTGTACATGTAACTCCGCATATCGTGCATTACCAACGTTGAAACTACATACAATTGTACATGTAACTCCGCATATCATGCATTACCAATGTTGAAACTACATACAATTGTACATGTAACTCCGCATATCATGCATTACCAACGTTGAAACTACAATTGTACATGTAACTCCCATATCATGCATTACCAACGTTGAAACTACAATTGTACATGTAACTCCACATATCATGCATTACCAACGTTGAAACTACATACAATTGTACATGTAACTCCACATATCATGCATTACCAACGTTGAAACTACATACAATTGTACATGTAACTCCGCATATCATGCATTACCAACGTTGAAACTACATACAAGTGTACATGTAACTCCGCATATCATGCATTACCAACGTTGAAACTACAATTGTACATGTAACTCCGCATATCATGCATTACCAACGTTGAAACTACAATTGTACATGTAACTCCGCATATCATGCATTACCAACGTTGAAACTACAATTGTACATGTAACTCCGCATATCATGCATTACCAACGTTGAAACTACAATTGTACATGTAACTCCGCATATCATGCATTACCAACGTTGAAACTACAATTGTACATGTAACTCCGCATATCATGCATTACCAACGTTGAAACTACAATTGTACATGTAACTCCGCATATCATGCATTACCAACGTTGAAACTACAATTGTACATGTAACTCCGCATATCATGCATTACCAACGTTGAAACTACAATTGTACATGTAACTCCGCATATCATGCATTACCAACGTTGAAACTACAATTGTACATGTAACTCTGCATATCATGCATTACCAACGTTGAAACTACATACAAGTGTACATGTAACTCCACATATGATGCATTACCAATGTTGAAACTACATACAATTGTACATGTAACTCTGCATATCGTGCATTACCAACGTTGAAACTACATACAAGTGTACATTTAACTCCGCATATCAAGCATTACCAATGTTGAAACTACATACAAGAGTACATGTAACTCCGCATATCATGCATTACCAACGTTGAAACTACAATTGTACATGTAACTCCGCATATCGTGCATTACCAACGTTGAAACTACATACAATTGTACATGTAACTCCACATATCGTGCATTACCAACGTTGAAACTACATACAAGTGTACATGTAACTCCGCATATCATGCATTACCAACGTTGAAACTACAAGTGTACATGTAACTCCGCATATCAAGCATTACCAATGTTGAAACTACATACAAGAGTACATGTAACTCCGCATATCATGCATTACCAACGTTGAAACTACAATTGTACATGTAACTCCGCATATCATGCATTACCAACGTTGAAACTACATACAAGTGTACATTTAACTCCGCATATCATGCATTACCAACGTTGAAACTACATACAATTGTACATGTAACTCCGCATATCATGCATTACCAACGTTGAAACTACATACAAGTGTACATGTAACTCCGCATATCATGCATTACCAACGTTGAAACTACAATTGTACATGTAACTCCACATATCATGCATTACCAACGTTGAAACTACATACAATTGTACATGTAACTCCGCATATCGTGCATTACCAACGTTGAAACTACATACAATTGTACATGTAACTCCGCATATCATGCATTACCAACGTTGAAACTACAATTGTACATGTAACTCCACATATCATGCATTACCAACGTTGAAACTACATACAATTGTACATGTAACTCCGCATATCATGCATTACCAACGTTGAAACTACATACAATTGTACATGTAACTCCGCATATCATGCATTACCAACGTTGAAACTACAATTGTACATGTAACTCCGCATATCATGCATTACCAACGTTGAAACTACATACAATTGTACATGTAACTCCGCATATCATGCATTACCAACGTTGAAACTACATACAATTGTACATGTAACTCCGCATATCATGCATTACCAACGTTGAAACTACATACAAGTGTACATGTAACTCCACATATGATGCATTACCAACGTTGAAACTACATACAATTGTACATGTAACTCCGCATATCATGCATTACCAACGTTGAAACTACATACAAGTGTACATGTAACTCCGCATATCATGCATTACCAACGTTGAAACTACATACAATTGTACATGTAACTCCACATATCGTGCATTACCAACGTTGAAACTACATACAAGTGTACATGTAACTCCGCATATCATGCATTACCAACGTTGAAACTACAAGTGTACATGTAACTCCGCATATCAAGCATTACCAATGTTGAAACTACATACAAGAGTACATGTAACTCCGCATATCATGCATTACCAACGTTGAAACTACAATTGTACATGTAACTCCGCATATCGTGCATTACCAACGTTGAAACTACATACAATTGTACATGTAACTCCACATATCGTGCATTACCAACGTTGAAACTACATACAAGTGTACATGTAACTCCGCATATCATGCATTACCAACGTTGAAACTACAAGTGTACATGTAACTCCGCATATCAAGCATTACCAATGTTGAAACTACATACAAGTGTACATGTAACTCCGCATATCATGCATTACCAACGTTGAAACTACAATTGTACATGTAACTCCGCATATCGTGCATTACCAACGTTGAAACTACATACAATTGTACATGTAACTCCGCATATCATGCATTACCAACGTTGAAACTACATACAATTGTACATGTAACTCCGCATATCATGCATTACCAACGTTGAAACTACATACAATTGTACATGTAACTCCGCATATCATGCATTACCAACGTTGAAACTACATACAATTGTACATGTAACTCCACATATCATGCATTACCAACGTTGAAACTACATACAATTGTACATGTAACTCCGCATATCATGCATTACCAACGTTGAAACTACATACAAGTGTACATGTAACTCCGCATATCATGCATTACCAACGTTGAAACTACATACAATTGTACATGTAACTCCGCATATCGTGCATTACCAACGTTGAAACTACATACAATTGTACATGTAACTCCGCATATCATGCATTACCAACGTTGAAACTACAAGTGTACATGTAACTCCGCATATCATGCATTACCAACGTTGAAACTACAATTGTACATGTAACTCCACATATCATGCATTACCAACGTTGAAACTACATACAATTGTACATGTAACTCCGCATATCATGCATTACCAACGTTGAAACTACATACAATTGTACATGTAACTCCGCATATCATGCATTACCAACGTTGAAACTACATACAAGTGTACATGTAACTCCGCATATCATGCATTACCAACGTTGAAACTACAATTGTACATGTAACTCCGCATATCATGCATTACCAACGTTGAAACTACAATTGTACATGTAACTCCACATATCATGCATTACCAACGTTGAAACTACATACAATTGTACATGTAACTCCACATATCATGCATTACCAACGTTGAAACTACATACAATTGTACATGTAACTCCGCATATCATGCATTACCAACGTTGAAACTACATACAAGTGTACATGTAACTCCGCATATCATGCATTACCAACGTTGAAACTACAATTGTACATGTAACTCCGCATATCATGCATTACCAATGTTGAAACTACATACAATTGTACATGTAACTCCACATATCATGCATTACCAACGTTGAAACTACATACAATTGTACATGTAACTCCACATATCATGCATTACCAACGTTGAAACTACATACAATTGTACATGTAACTCCGCATATCATGCATTACCAACGTTGAAACTACATACAATTGTACATGTAACTCCGCATATCATGCATTACCAACGTTGAAACTACATACAATTGTACATGTAACTCCGCATATCATGCATTACCAACGTTGAAACTACAATTGTACATGTAACTCCGCATATCATGCATTACCAACGTTGAAACTACAATTGTACATGTAACTCCACATATCATGCATTACCAACGTTGAAACTACATACAATTGTACATGTAACTCCACATATCATGCATTACCAACGTTGAAACTACATACAATTGTACATGTAACTCCGCATATCATGCATTACCAACGTTGAAACTACATACAATTGTACATGTAACTCCGCATATCATGCATTACCAACGTTGAAACTACATACAATTGTACATGTAAATCCGCATATCATGCATTACCAACGTTGAAACTACAAGTGTACATGTAACTCCGCATATCATGCATTACCAACGTTGAAACTACAAGTGTACATGTAACTCCACATATCATGCATTACCAACGTTGAAACTACATACAATTGTACATGTAACTCCACACATCAAGCATTACCAACGTTGAAACTACATACAATTGTACATGTAACTCCGCATATCATGCATTACCAACGTTGAAACTACATACAATTGTACATGTAACTCCGCATATCATGCATTACCAACGTTGAAACTACATACAATTGTACATGTAACTCCGCATATCATGCATTACCAATGTTGAAACTACATACAAGTGTACATGTAACTCCGCATATCATGCATTACCAACGTTGAAACTACATACAAGTGTACATGTAACTCCACATATCAAGCATTACCAACGTTGAAACTACAATTGTTCATGTGAATCCGCATATCATGCATTACCAACGTTGAAACTGCAATTGTACATGTAACTCCGCATATCATGCATTACCAACGTTGAAACTACATACAATTGTACATGTAACTCCGCATATCAAGCATTACCAACGTTGAAACTACAATTGTACATGTAACTCCACATATCATGCATTACCAACGTTGAAACTACAATTGTACATGTAACTCCACATATCATGCATTACCAACGTTGAAACTACATACAATTGTACATGTAACTCCGCATATCATGCATTACCAACGTTGAAACTACATACAATTGTACATGTAACTCCGCATATCATGCATTACCAACGTTGAAGCTACATACAAGTGTACATGTAACTCCGCATATCATGCATTACCAACGTTGAAACTACATACAAGTGTACATGTAACTCCGCATATCAAGCATTACCAACATTGAAACTACATACAAGTGTACATGTAACTCCGCATATCAAGCATTACCAACGTTGAAACTACATACAAGTGTACATGTAACTCCGCATATCATGCATTACCAACTTTGAAACTACATACAATTGTACATGTAACTCCACATATCAAGCATTACCAACGTTGAAACTACATACAATTGTACATGTAACTCCACATATCATGCATTACCAACGTTGAAACTACATACAATTGTACATGTAACTCCACATATCAAGCATTACCAACGTTGAAACTACATACAATTGTACATGTAACTCCGCATATCAAGCATTACCAACGTTGAAACTACATACAATTGTACATGTAACTCCACACATCAAGCATTACCAACGTTGAAACTACATACAATTGTACATGTAACTCCGCATATCATGCATTACCAATGTTGAAACTACAATTGTACATGTAACTCCGCATATCATGCATTACCAACGTTGAAACTACATACAAGTGTACATGTAACTCCACATATGATGCATTACCAACGTTGAAACTACATACAAGTGTACATGTAACTCCATATATCATGCATTACCAACGTTGAAACTACATACAATTGTACATGTAACTCCGCATATCAAGCATTACCAACGTTGAAACTACATACAATTGTACATGTAACTCTGCATATCATGCATTACCAACGTTGAAACTACATACAATTGTACATGTAACTCCACATATCATGCATTACCAACGTTGAAACTACAATTGTACATGTAACTCCGCATATCATGCATTACCAACGTTGAAACTACAATTGTACATGTAACTCCGCATATCATGCATTACCAACGTTGAAACTACAATTGTACATGTAACTCCGCATATCATGCATTACCAACGTTGAAACTACAATTGTACATGTAACTCCGCATATCATGCATTACCAACGTTGAAACTACAATTGTACATGTAACTCCGCATATCATGCATTACCAACGTTGAAACTACAATTGTACATGTAACTCCGCATATCATGCATTACCAACGTTGAAACTACAATTGTACATGTAACTCCGCATATCATGCATTACCAACGTTGAAACTACAATTGTACATGTAACTCCGCATATCATGCATTACCAACGTTGAAACTACAATTGTACATGTAACTCCGCATATCATGCATTACCAACGTTGAAACTACAATTGTACATGTAACTCCGCATATCATGCATTACCAACGTTGAAACTACAATTGTACATGTAACTCCGCATATCATGCATTACCAACGTTGAAACTACAATTGTACATGTAACTCCGCATATCATGCATTACCAACGTTGAAACTACAATTGTACATGTAACTCCGCATATCATGCATTACCAACGTTGAAACTACATACAAGTGTACATGTAACTCCACATATGATGCATTACCAACGTTGAAACTACATACAATTGTACATGTAACTCCGCATATCATGCATTACCAACGTTGAAACTACATACAAGTGTACATGTAACTCCGCATATCATGCATTACCAACGTTGAAACTACATACAATTGTACATGTAACTCCGCATATCGTGCATTACCAACGTTGAAACTACATACAAGTGTACATGTAACTCCGCATATCATGCATTACCAACGTTGAAACTACAAGTGTACATGTAACTCCGCATATCAAGCATTACCAATGTTGAAACTACATACAAGAGTACATGTAACTCCGCATATCATGCATTACCAACGTTGAAACTACAATTGTACATGTAACTCCGCATATCGTGCATTACCAACGTTGAAACTACATACAATTGTACATGTAACTCCACATATCGTGCATTACCAACGTTGAAACTACATACAAGTGTACATGTAACTCCGCATATCATGCATTACCAACGTTGAAACTACAAGTGTACATGTAACTCCGCATATCAAGCATTACCAATGTTGAAACTACATACAAGAGTACATGTAACTCCGCATATCATGCATTACCAACGTTGAAACTACAATTGTACATGTAACTCCGCATATCGTGCATTACCAACGTTGAAACTACATACAATTGTACATGTAACTCCGCATATCGTGCATTACCAACGTTGAAACTACATACAATTGTACATGTAACTCTGCATATCGTGCATTACCAACGTTGAAACTACATACAATTGTACATGTAACTCCGCATATCATGCATTACCAACGTTGAAACTACATACAAGTGTACATGTAACTCCACATATGATGCATTACCAACGTTGAAACTACATACAATTGTACATGTAACTCCGCATATCATGCATTACCAACGTTGAAACTACATACAAGTGTACATGTAACTCCGCATATCATGCATTACCAACGTTGAAACTACATACAATTGTACATGTAACTCCGCATATCGTGCATTACCAACGTTGAAACTACATACAAGTGTACATGTAACTCTGCATATCATGCATTACCAATGTTGAAACTACATACAAGTGTACATGTAACTCCGCATATCATGCATTACCAACGTTGAAACTACATACAAGTGTACATGTAACTCCGCATATCGTGCATTACCAACGTTGAAACTACATACAATTGTACATGTAACTCCGCATATCATGCATTACCAATGTTGAAACTACATACAATTGTACATGTAACTCCGCATATCATGCATTACCAACGTTGAAACTACAATTGTACATGTAACTCCCCATATCATGCATTACCAACGTTGAAACTACAATTGTACATGTAACTCCACATATCATGCATTACCAACGTTGAAACTACATACAATTGTACATGTAACTCCACATATCATGCATTACCAACGTTGAAACTACATACAATTGTACATGTAACTCCGCATATCATGCATTACCAACGTTGAAACTACATACAAGTGTACATGTAACTCCGCATATCATGCATTACCAACGTTGAAACTACAATTGTACATGTAACTCCGCATATCATGCATTACCAATGTTGAAACTACAATTGTACATGTAACTCCACATATCATGCATTACCAACGTTGAAACTACATACAATTGTACATGTAACTCCACATATCATGCATTACCAACGTTGAAACTACATACAATTGTACATGTAACTCCGCATATCATGCATTACCAACGTTGAAACTACATACAAGTGTACATGTAACTCCGCATATCATGCATTACCAACGTTGAAACTACAATTGTACATGTAACTCCGCATATCATGCATTACCAACGTTGAAACTACAATTGTACATGTAACTCCACATATCATGCATTACCAACGTTGAAACTACATACAATTGTACATGTAACTCCGCATATCATGCATTACCAACGTTGAAACTACAATTGTACATGTAACTCCGCATATCAAGCATTACCAACGTTGAAACTACATACAAGAGTACATGTAACTCCGCATATCATGCATTACCAACGTTGAAACTACAATTGTACATGTAACTCCGCATATCGTGCATTACCAACGTTGAAACTACATACAATTGTACATGTAACTCCACATATCGTGCATTACCAACGTTGAAACTACATACAAGTGTACATGTAACTCCGCATATCATGCATTACCAACGTTGAAACTACAAGTGTACATGTAACTCCGCATATCAAGCATTACCAATGTTGAAACTACATACAAGAGTACATGTAACTCCGCATATCATGCATTACCAACGTTGAAACTACAATTGTACATGTAACTCCGCATATCGTGCATTACCAACGTTGAAACTACATACAATTGTACATGTAACTCCACATATCGTGCATTACCAACGTTGAAACTACATACAAGTGTACATGTAACTCCGCATATCATGCATTACCAACGTTGAAACTACAAGTGTACATGTAACTCCGCATATCAAGCATTACCAATGTTGAAACTACATACAAGAGTACATGTAACTCCGCATATCATGCATTACCAACGTTGAAACTACAATTGTACATGTAACTCCGCATATCATGCATTACCAACGTTGAAACTACATACAAGTGTACATTTAACTCCGCATATCATGCATTACCAACGTTGAAACTACATACAATTGTACATGTAACTCCGCATATCGTGCATTACCAACGTTGAAACTACATACAAGTGTACATGTAACTCCGCATATCATGCATTACCAACGTTGAAACTACAATTGTACATGTAACTCCACATATCGTGCATTACCAACGTTGAAACTACATACAATTGTACATGTAACTCTGCATATCGTGCATTACCAACGTTGAAACTACATACAATTGTACATGTAACTCCGCATATCATGCATTACCAACGTTGAAACTACAATTGTACATGTAACTCCACATATCGTGCATTACCAACGTTGAAACTACATACAATTGTACATGTAACTCTGCATATCGTGCATTACCAACGTTGAAACTACATACAATTGTACATGTAACTCCGCATATCATGCATTACCAACGTTGAAACTACAATTGTACATGTAACTCCACATATCGTGCATTACCAACGTTGAAACTACATACAATTGTACATGTAACTCTGCATATCGTGCATTACCAACGTTGAAACTACATACAATTGTACATGTAACTCCGCATATCATGCATTACCAACGTTGAAACTACATACAAGTGTACATGTAACTCCACATATGATGCATTACCAACGTTGAAACTACATACAATTGTACATGTAACTCCGCATATCATGCATTACCAACGTTGAAACTACATACAAGTGTACATTTAACTCCGCATATCATGCATTACCAACGTTGAAACTACATACAATTGTACATGTAACTCCGCATATCATGCATTACCAACGTTGAAACTACATACAAGTGTACATGTAACTCCGCATATCATGCATTACCAACGTTGAAACTACAAGTGTACATGTAACTCCGCATATCAAGCATTACCAATGTTGAAACTACATACAAGAGTACATGTAACTCCGCATATCATGCATTACCAACGTTGAAACTACAATTGTACATGTAACTCCGCATATCGTGCATTACCAACGTTGAAACTACATACAATTGTACATGTAACTCCGCATATCATGCATTACCAACGTTGAAACTACATACAAGTGTACATGTAACTCCAGATATGATGCATTACCAACGTTGAAACTACATACAATTGTACATGTAACTCCGCATATCATGCATTACCAACGTTGAAACTACATACAAGTGTACATGTAACTCCGCATATCATGCATTACCAACGTTGAAACTACATACAATTGTACATGTAACTCCGCATATCGTGCATTACCAACGTTGAAACTACATACAAGTGTACATGTAACTCTGCATATCATGCATTACCAATGTTGAAACTACATACAAGTGTACATGTAACTCCGCATATCATGCATTACCAACGTTGAAACTACATACAAGTGTACATGTAACTCCGCATATCATGCATTACCAACGTTGAAACTACATACAAGTGTACATGTAACTCCGCATATCGTGCATTACCAACGTTGAAACTACATACAATTGTACATGTAACTCCGCATATCATGCATTACCAACGTTGAAACTACATACAATTGTACATGTAACTCCGCATATCATGCATTACCAACGTTGAAACTACAAACAAACCCCAACACAACCAACAAACTACAATTGTACATGTAACTCCGCATATCATGCATTACCAACGTTGAAACTACATACAATTGTACATGTAACTCCGCATATCATGCATTACCAACGTTGAAACTACATACAATTGTACATGTAACTCCGCATATCATGCATTACCAACGTTGAAACTACATACAAGTGTACATGTAACTCCGCATATCATGCATTACCAACGTTGAAACTACATACAATTGTACATGTAACTCCGCATATCATGCATTACCAATGTTGAAACTACAATTGTACATGTAACTCCACATATCATGCATTACCAACGTTGAAACACATACAATTGTACATGTAACTCCACATATCATGCATTACCAACGTTGAAACACATACAATTGTACATGTAACTCCGCATATCATGCATTACCAACGTTGAAACACATACAATTGTACATGTAACTCCGCATATCATGCATTACCAACGTTGAAACTACAATTGTACATGTAACTCCGCATATCATGCATTACCAACGTTGAAACTACAATTGTACATGTAACTCCACATATCATGCATTACCAACGTTGAAAC
>CM026395.1:41020554-41048656 GCA_014843695.1 Archivesica marissinica
GAATACTGATCATCTTGTAGTGATTGCCCTTGGATCCTCCGTGGTCGAGTGCTTACCATCGGAATACTGATCATCTTGTAGTGATTGCCCTGGGATCCTCCATGGTCGAGTGGTTACCATCGGAATACTGATCATCTTGTAGTGATTGCCCTGGGGTCCTCCATGGTCGAGTGCTTACCGTCGGAATACTGATCATCTTATAGTGATTGCCCTGGGGTCCTCCATGGTCGAGTGCTTACCGTCGGAATACTGATCATCTTATAGTGATTGCCCTGGGGTCCTCCATGGTCGAGTGCTTACCGTCGGAATACTGATCATCTTGTAGTGATTGCCCTGGGGTCCTCCGTGGTCGAGTGCTTACCGTCGGAATACTGATCATCTCATAGTGATTGCCCTGGGGTCCTCCATGGTCGAGTGCTTACCGTCGGATTACTGATCATCTTGTAGTGATTGCCCTTGGATCCTCCGTGGTCGAGTGGTTACCGTCGGAATACTGATCATCTTGTAGTGATTGCCCTGGGATCCTCCATGGTCGAGTGGTTACCGTCGGAATACTGATCATCTTGTAGTGATTGCCCTGGGATCCTCCATGGTCGAGTGGTTACCATCGGAATACTGATCATCTTGTAGTGATTGCCCTGGGATCATCCATGGTCGAGTGGTTACCGTCGGAATACTGATCATCTCATAGTGATTGCCCTGGGGTCCTCCGTGGTCGAGTGCTTACCGTCGGAATACTGATCATCTTGTAGTGATTGCCCTTGGATCCTCCGTGGTCGAGTGCTTACCGTCGGAATACTGATCATCTCATAGTGATTGCCCTGGGATCCTTCATGGTCAAGTGCTTACCGTCGGAATACTGATCATCTTGTAGTTATTGCCCTTGGATCCTCCGTGGTCGAATGGTTACCGTCGGAATACTGATCATCTTGTAGTGATTGCCCTGGGGTCCTCCATGGTCGAGTGGTTACCGTCGGAATACTGATCATCTCATAGTGATTGCCCTGGGGTCCTCCGTGGTCGAGTGGTTACCGTCGGAATACTGATCATCTTGTAGTGATTGCCCTTGGATCCTCCGTGGTCGAGTGCTTACCGTCGGAATACTGATCATCTCATAGTGATTGCCCTGGGATCCTCCATGGTCAAGTGCTTACCGTCGGAATACTGATCATCTTGTAGTGATTGCCCTTGGATCCTCCGTGGTCGAGTGCTTACCGTCGGAATACTGATCATCTCATAGTGATTGCCCTGGGATCCTCCATGGTCAAGTGCTTACCGTCGGAATACTGATCATCTTGTAGTGATTGCCCTGGGATCCTCCATGGTCGAGTGGTTACCGTCGGAATACTGATCATCTCATAGTGATTGCCCTGGGATCCTCCATGGTCAAGTGCTTACCGTCGGAATACTGATAATCTTGTAGTGATTGCCCTGGGATCCTCCATGGTCGAGTGGTTACCGTCGGAATACTGATCATCTCATAGTGATTGCCCTGGGGTCCTCCGTGGTCGAGTGGTTACCGTCGGAATACTGATCATCTCAAAGTGATTGCCCTGGGATCCTCCGTGGTCGAGTGGTTACCGTCGGAATACTGATCATCTCAAAGTGATTGCCCTGGGATCCTCCGTGGTCGACTGCTTACCGTCAGAATACTGATCATCTCATAGTGATTGCTCTTGGATCCTCCGTGGTCGAGTGGTTACCATCGGAATACTGAGTACTCCACATATCAAGCATTACCAACGTTGAAACTACAATTGTACATGTAACTCCGCATATCATGCATTACCAACATTGAAACTACATACAAGTGTACATGTAACTCCGCATATCATGCATTACCAACGTTGAAACTACATAAAAGTGTACATGTAACTCCGCATATCATGCATTACCAACGTTGAAACTACATACAATTGTACATGTAACTCCGCATATCATGCATTACCAACGTTGAAACTACATACAATTGTACATGTAACTCCGCATATCGTGCATTACCAACGTTGAAACTACAATTGTACATGTAACTCCGCATATCATGCATTACCAACGTTGAAACTACAATTGTACATGTAACTCCACATATCGTGCATTACCAACGTTGAAACTACAATTGTACATGTAACTCCACATATCATGCATTACCAACGTTGAAACTACTTACAATTGTACATGTAACTCCGCATATCATGCATTACCAACATCGAAACTACAATTGTACATGTAACTCCGCATATCATGCATTACCAACGTTGAAACTACATACAAGTGTACATGTAACTCCGCATATCATGCATTACCAACGTTGAAACTACATAAATGTGTACATGTAACTCCGCATATCATGCATTACCAACGTTGAAACTACATACAATTGTACATGTAACTCCGCATATCATGCATTACCAACGTTGAAACTACATACAATTGTACATGTAACTCCGCATATCGTGCATTACCAACGTTGAAACTACAATTGTACATGTAACTCCGCATATCATGCATTACCAAAGTTGAAACTACAATTGTACATGTAACTCCACATATCGTGCATTACCAACGTTGAAACTACAATTGTACATGTAACTCCGCATATCATGCATTACCAACATTGAAACTACTTACAATTGTACATGTAACTCCACATATCATGCATTACCAACGTTGAAGCTACAATTGTACATGTAACTCCGCATATCATGCATTACCAACATCGAAACTACAATTGTACATGTAACTCCGCATATCATGCATTACCAACGTTGAAACTACAATTGTACATGTAACTCCGCATATCATGCATTACCAACATTGAAACTACAATTGTACATGTAACTCCGCATATCAAGCATTACCAACGTTGAAACTACAATTGTACATGTAACTCCACATATCATGCATTACCAACGTTGAAACTACAATTGTACATGTAACTCCGCATATCATGCATTACCAACGTTGAAACTACAATTGTACATGTAACTCCACATATCATGCATTACCAACGTTGAAACTACATACAATTGTACATGTAACTCCGCATATCAAGCATTACCAACATAAAGAAACTACATACAAGTGTACATGTAACTCCACATATCATGCATTACCAACGTTGAAAGTACATACAATTGTACATGTAACTCCGCATATCAAGCATTACCAACGTTGAAACTACATACAATTGTACATGTAACTCCACATATCATGCATTAACAATGTTGAAACTACATACAATTGTACATGTAACTCCACATATGATGCATTACCAACGTTGAAACTACATACAATTGTACATGTAACTCCGCATATCATGCATTACCAACGTTGAAACTACATACAATTGTACATGTAACTCCGCATATCATGCATTACCAACGTTGAAACTACATACAATTGTACATGTAAATCCGCATATCATGCATTACCAACGTTGAAACTACAAGTGTACATGTAACTCCGCATATCATGCATTACCAACGTTGAAACTACAAGTGTACATGTAACTCCACATATCATGCATTACCAACGTTGAAACTACATACAATTGTACATGTAACTCCACACATCAAGCATTACCAACGTTGAAACTACATACAATTGTACATGTAACTCCGCATATCATGCATTACCAACGTTGAAACTACATACAATTGTACATGTAACTCCGCATATCATGCATTACCAACGTTGAAACTACATACAATTGTACATGTAACTCCGCATATCATGCATTACCAATGTTGAAACTACATACAAGTGTACATGTAACTCCGCATATCATGCATTACCAACGTTGAAACTACATACAAGTGTACATGTAACTCCACATATCAAGCATTACCAACGTTGAAACTACAATTGTTCATGTGAATCCGCATATCATGCATTACCAACGTTGAAACTGCAATTGTACATGTAACTCCGCATATCATGCATTACCAACGTTGAAACTACAATTGTACATGTAACTCCACATATCATGCATTACCAACGTTGAAACTACAATTGTACATGTAACTCCACATATCATGCATTACCAACGTTGAAACTACATACAATTGTACATGTAACTCCGCATATCATGCATTACCAACGTTGAAACTACATACAATTGTACATGTAACTCCGCATATCATGCATTACCAACGTTGAAGCTACATACAAGTGTACATGTAACTCCGCATATCATGCATTACCAACGTTGAAACTACATACAAGTGTACATGTAACTCCGCATATCAAGCATTACCAACATTGAAACTACATACAAGTGTACATGTAACTCCGCATATCAAGCATTACCAACGTTGAAACTACATACAAGTGTACATGTAACTCCGCATATCATGCATTACCAACTTTGAAACTACATACAATTGTACATGTAACTCCACATATCAAGCATTACCAACGTTGAAACTACATACAATTGTACATGTAACTCCACATATCATGCATTACCAACGTTGAAACTACATACAATTGTACATGTAACTCCACATATCAAGCATTACCAACGTTGAAACTACATACAATTGTACATGTAACTCCGCATATCAAGCATTACCAACGTTGAAACTACATACAATTGTACATGTAACTCCACACATCAAGCATTACCAACGTTGAAACTACATACAATTGTACATGTAACTCCGCATATCATGCATTACCAATGTTGAAACTACAATTGTACATGTAACTCCGCATATCATGCATTACCAACGTTGAAACTACATACAAGTGTACATGTAACTCCACATATGATGCATTACCAACGTTGAAACTACATACAAGTGTACATGTAACTCCATATATCATGCATTACCAACGTTGAAACTACATACAATTGTACATGTAACTCCGCATATCAAGCATTACCAACGTTGAAACTACATACAATTGTACATGTAACTCTGCATATCATGCATTACCAACGTTGAAACTACATACAATTGTACATGTAACTCCACATATCATGCATTACCAACGTTGAAACTACAATTGTACATGTAACTCCGCATATCATGCATTACCAACGTTGAAACTACAATTGTACATGTAACTCCGCATATCATGCATTACCAACGTTGAAACTACATACAATTGTACATGTAACTCCACATATCATGCATTACCAACGTTGAAACTACAATTGTACATGTAACTCCACATATCAAGCATTACCAACGTTGAAACTACATACAATTGTACATGTAACTCCGCATATCATGCATTACCAACGTTGAAACTACAATTGTACATGTAACTCCGCATATCATGCATTACCAATGTTGAAACTACAATTGTACATGTAACTCCGCATATCATGCATTACCAATGTTGAAACTACATACAAGTGTACATGTAACTCCACACATGATGCATTACCAACGTTGAAACTACATACAATTGTACATGTAACTCCGCATATCATGCATTACCAATGTTGAAACTACATACAAGTGTACATGTAACTCCGCATATCATGCATTACCAACGTTGAAACTACATACAATTGTACATGTAACTCCGCATATCGTGCATTACCAACGTTGAAACTACATACAAGTGTACATGTAACTCCGCATATCATGCATTACCAACGTTGAAACTACAATTGTACATGTAACTCCACATATCGTGCATTACCAACGTTGAAACTACATACAATTGTACATGTAACTCTGCATATCGTGCATTACCAACGTTGAAACTACATACAATTGTACATGTAACTCCGCATATCATGCATTACCAACGTTGAAACTACATACAAGTGTACATGTAACTCCACATATGATGCATTACCAACGTTGAAACTACATACAATTGTACATGTAACTCCGCATATCATGCATTACCAACGTTGAAACTACATACAATTGTACATGTAACTCCGCATATCATGCATTACCAACGTTGAAACTACATACAATTGTACATGTAACTCCACATATCGTGCATTACCAACGTTGAAACTACATACAATTGTACATGTAACTCCGCATATCATGCATTACCAACGTTGAAACTACAAGTGTACATGTAACTCCGCATATCAAGCATTACCAATGTTGAAACTACATACAAGAGTACATGTAACTCCGCATATCATGCATTACCAACGTTGAAACTACAATTGTACATGTAACTCCGCATATCGTGCATTACCAACGTTGAAACTACATACAATTGTACATGTAACTCCGCATATCGTGCATTACCAACGTTGAAACTACATACAATTGTACATGTAACTCTGCATATCGTGCATTACCAACGTTGAAACTACATACAATTGTACATGTAACTCCGCATATCATGCATTACCAACGTTGAAACTACATACAAGTGTACATGTAACTCCGCATATGATGCATTACCAACGTTGAAACTACATACAATTGTACATGTAACTCCGCATATCATGCATTACCAACGTTGAAACTACATACAAGTGTACATGTAACTCCGCATATCATGCATTACCAACGTTGAAACTACATACAATTGTACATGTAACTCCGCATATCGTGCATTACCAACGTTGAAACTACATACAAGTGTACATGTAACTCTGCATATCATGCATTACCAATGTTGAAACTACATACAATTGTACATGTAACTCCGCATATCATGCATTACCAACGTTGAAACTACATACAAGTGTACATGTAACTCCGCATATCATGCATTACCAACGTTGAAACTACATACAATTGTACATGTAACTCCGCATATCATGCATTACCAATGTTGAAACTACATACAATTGTACATGTAACTCCGCATATCATGCATTACCAACGTTGAAACTACAATTGTACATGTAACTCCACATATCATGCATTACCAACGTTGAAACTACATACAATTGTACATGTAACTCCACATATCATGCATTACCAACGTTGAAACTACATACAATTGTACATGTAACTCCGCATATCATGCATTACCAACGTTGAAACTACATACAATTGTACATGTAACTCCGCATATCATGCATTACCAACGTTGAAACTACAATTGTACATGTAACTCCGCATATCATGCATTACCAATGTTGAAACTACAATTGTACATGTAACTCCACATATCATGCATTACCAACGTTGAAACTACATACAATTGTACATGTAACTCCACATATCATGCATTACCAACGTTGAAACTACATACAATTGTACATGTAACTCCGCATATCATGCATTACCAACGTTGAAACTACAATTGTACATGTAACTCCGCATATCATGCATTACCAACGTTGAAACTACAATTGTACATGTAACTCCGCATATCATGCATTACCAACGTTGAAACTACAATTGTACATGTAACTCCGCATATCATGCATTACCAACGTTGAAACTACAATTGTACATGTAACTCCGCATATCATGCATTACCAACGTTGAAACTACAATTGTACATGTAACTCTGCATATCATGCATTACCAACGTTGAAACTACATACAAGTGTACATGTAACTCCACATATGATGCATTACCAATGTTGAAACTACATACAATTGTACATGTAACTCCGCATATCATGCATTACCAACGTTGAAACTACATACAAGTGTACATGTAACTCCACATATCATGCATTACCAACGTTGAAACTACATACAATTGTACATGTAACTCCGCATATCATGCATTACCAACGTTGAAACTACATACAAGTGTACATGTAACTCCGCATATCATGCATTACCAACGTTGAAACTACATACAATTGTACATGTAACTCCGCATATCATGCATTACCAACGTTGAAACTACATACAATTGTACATGTAACTCCGCATATCATGCATTACCAACGTTGAAACTACATACAATTGTACATGTAACTCCACATATCGTGCATTACCAACGTTGAAACTACATACAAGTGTACATGTAACTCCGCATATCATGCATTACCAACGTTGAAACTACAAGTGTACATGTAACTCCGCATATCAAGCATTACCAATGTTGAAACTACATACAAGAGTACATGTAACTCCGCATATCATGCATTACCAACGTTGAAACTACAATTGTACATGTAACTCCGCATATCGTGCATTACCAACGTTGAAACTACATACAATTGTACATGTAACTCCGCATATCGTGCATTACCAACGTTGAAACTACATACAATTGTACATGTAACTCTGCATATCGTGCATTACCAACGTTGAAACTACATACAATTGTACATGTAACTCCGCATATCATGCATTACCAACGTTGAAACTACATACAAGTGTACATGTAACTCCACATATGATGCATTACCAACGTTGAAACTACATACAATTGTACATGTAACTCCGCATATCATGCATTACCAACGTTGAAACTACATACAAGTGTACATGTAACTCCGCATATCATGCATTACCAACGTTGAAACTACATACAATTGTACATGTAACTCCGCATATCGTGCATTACCAACGTTGAAACTACATACAAGTGTACATGTAACTCTGCATATCATGCATTACCAATGTTGAAACTACATACAAGTGTACATGTAACTCCGCATATCATGCATTACCAACGTTGAAACTACATACAAGTGTACATGTAACTCCGCATATCGTGCATTACCAACGTTGAAACTACATACAATTGTACATGTAACTCCGCATATCATGCATTACCAATGTTGAAACTACATACAATTGTACATGTAACTCCGCATATCATGCATTACCAACGTTGAAACTACAATTGTACATGTAACTCCCCATATCATGCATTACCAACGTTGAAACTACAATTGTACATGTAACTCCACATATCATGCATTACCAACGTTGAAACTACATACAATTGTACATGTAACTCCACATATCATGCATTACCAACGTTGAAACTATATACAATTGTACATGTAACTCCGCATATCATGCATTACCAACGTTGAAACTACATACAAGTGTACATGTAACTCCGCATATCATGCATTACCAACGTTGAAACTACAATTGTACATGTAACTCCGCATATCATGCATTACCAACGTTGAAACTACAATTGTACATGTAACTCCGCATATCATGCATTACCAACGTTGAAACTACAATTGTACATGTAACTCCGCATATCATGCATTACCAACGTTGAAACTACAATTGTACATGTAACTCCGCATATCATGCATTACCAACGTTGAAACTACAATTGTACATGTAACTCCGCATATCATGCATTACCAACGTTGAAACTACAATTGTACATGTAACTCCGCATATCATGCATTACCAACGTTGAAACTACAATTGTACATGTAACTCCGCATATCATGCATTACCAACGTTGAAACTACAATTGTACATGTAACTCCGCATATCATGCATTACCAACGTTGAAACTACAATTGTACATGTAACTCTGCATATCATGCATTACCAACGTTGAAACTACATACAAGTGTACATGTAACTCCACATATGATGCATTACCAATGTTGAAACTACATACAATTGTACATGTAACTCTGCATATCGTGCATTACCAACGTTGAAACTACATACAATTGTACATGTAACTCCGCATATCATGCATTACCAACGTTGAAACTACATACAAGTGTACATGTAACTCCGCATATCATGCATTACCAACGTTGAAACTACATACAATTGTACATGTAACTCCGCATATCGTGCATTACCAACGTTGAAACTACATACAAGTGTACATGTAACTCCGCATATCATGCATTACCAACGTTGAAACTACAAGTGTACATGTAACTCCGCATATCAAGCATTACCAATGTTGAAACTACATACAAGAGTACATGTAACTCCGCATATCATGCATTACCAACGTTGAAACTACAATTGTACATGTAACTCCGCATATCGTGCATTACCAACGTTGAAACTACATACAATTGTACATGTAACTCCACATATCGTGCATTACCAACGTTGAAACTACATACAAGTGTACATGTAACTCCGCATATCATGCATTACCAACGTTGAAACTACAAGTGTACATGTAACTCCGCATATCAAGCATTACCAATGTTGAAACTACATACAAGAGTACATGTAACTCCGCATATCATGCATTACCAACGTTGAAACTACAATTGTACATGTAACTCCGCATATCATGCATTACCAACGTTGAAACTACATACAAGTGTACATTTAACTCCGCATATCATGCATTACCAACGTTGAAACTACATACAATTGTACATGTAACTCCGCATATCGTGCATTACCAACGTTGAAACTACATACAAGTGTACATGTAACTCCGCATATCATGCATTACCAACGTTGAAACTACAATTGTACATGTAACTCCACATATCGTGCATTACCAACGTTGAAACTACATACAATTGTACATGTAACTCTGCATATCGTGCATTACCAACGTTGAAACTACATACAATTGTACATGTAACTCCGCATATCATGCATTACCAACGTTGAAACTACAATTGTACATGTAACTCCACATATCGTGCATTACCAACGTTGAAACTACATACAATTGTACATGTAACTCTGCATATCGTGCATTACCAACGTTGAAACTACATACAATTGTACATGTAACTCCGCATATCATGCATTACCAACGTTGAAACTACAATTGTACATGTAACTCCACATATCGTGCATTACCAACGTTGAAACTACATACAATTGTACATGTAACTCTGCATATCGTGCATTACCAACGTTGAAACTACATACAATTGTACATGTAACTCCGCATATCATGCATTACCAACGTTGAAACTACATACAAGTGTACATGTAACTCCACATATGATGCATTACCAACGTTGAAACTACATACAATTGTACATGTAACTCCGCATATCATGCATTACCAACGTTGAAACTACATACAAGTGTACATGTAACTCCGCATATCATGCATTACCAACGTTGAAACTACATACAAGTGTACATGTAACTCCGCATATCATGCATTACCAACGTTGAAACTACATACAAGTGTACATGTAACTCCGCATATCATGCATTACCAACGTTGAAACTACAATGTACATGTAACTCCGCATATCATGCATTACCAATTGAAACTACATACAAGTGTACATGTAACTCCGCATATCATGCATTACCAACGTTGAAACTACAATTGTACATGTAACTCCGCATATCATGCATTACCAACGTTGAAACTACATACAATTGTACATGTAACTCCGCATATCATGCATTACCAACGTTGAAACTACATACAAGTGTACATGTAACTCCGCATATCATGCATTACCAACGTTGAAACTACATACAATTGTACATGTAACTCCGCATATCATGCATTACCAACGTTGAAACTACATACAAGTGTACATGTAACTCCGCATATCATGCATTACCAACGTTGAAACTACATACAATTGTACATGTAACTCCGCATATCATGCATTACCAACGTTGAAACTACATACAATTGTACATGTAACTCCGCATATCGTGCATTACCAACGTTGAAACTACATACAAGTGTACATGTAACTCCGCATATCATGCATTACCAACGTTGAAACTACATACAAGTGTACATGTAACTCCGCATATCATGCATTACCAACGTTGAAACTACATACAATTGTACATGTAACTCCGCATATCATGCATTACCAACGTTGAAACTACAATTGTACATGTAACTCCGCATATCGTGCATTACCAACGTTGAAACTACAATTGTACATGTAACTCCGCATATCATGCATTACCAACGTTGAAACTACATACAATTGTACATGTAACTCCGCATATCATGCATTACCAACGTTGAAACTACATACAATTGTACATGTAACTCCGCATATCATGCATTACCAACGTTGAAACTACATACAAGTGTACATGTAACTCCGCATATCATGCATTACCAACGTTGAAACTACATACAATTGTACATGTAACTCCGCATATCGTGCATTACCAACGTTGAAACTACATACAATTGTACATGTAACTCCGCATATCATGCATTACCAACGTTGAAACTACAATTGTACATGTAACTCCACATATCATGCATTACCAACGTTGAAACTACAATTGTACATGTAACTCCGCATATCATGCATTACCAACGTTGAAACTACATACAAGTGTACATGTAACTCCGCATATCATGCATTACCAACGTTGAAACTACATACAATTGTACATGTAACTCCGCATATCGTGCATTACCAACGTTGAAACTACATACAAGTGTACATGTAACTCTGCATATCATGCATTACCAATGTTGAAACTACATACAAGTGTACATGTAACTCCGCATATCATGCATTACCAACGTTGAAACTACATACAAGTGTACATGTAACTCTGCATATCATGCATTACCAATGTTGAAACTACATACAAGTGTACATGTAACTCCGCATATCGTGCATTACCAACGTTGAAACTACATACAATTGTACATGTAACTCCGCATATCATGCATTACCAATGTTGAAACTACATACAATTGTACATGTAACTCCGCATATCATGCATTACCAACGTTGAAACTACAATTGTACATGTAACTCCCCATATCATGCATTACCAACGTTGAAACTACAATTGTACATGTAACTCCACATATCATGCATTACCAACGTTGAAACTACATACAATTGTACATGTATCTCCACATATCATGCATTACCAACGTTGAAACTACATACAATTGTACATGTAACTCCGCATATCATGCATTACCAACGTTGAAACTACATACAAGTGTACATGTAACTCCGCATATCATGCATTACCAACGTTGAAACTACAATTGTACATGTAACTCCGCATATCATGCATTACCAATGTTGAAACTACAATTGTACATGTAACTCCACATATCATGCATTACCAACGTTGAAACTACATACAATTGTACATGTAACTCCACATATCATGCATTACCAACGTTGAAACTACATACAATTGTACATGTAACTCCGCATATCATGCATTACCAACGTTGAAACTACATACAAGTGTACATGTAACTCCGCATATCATGCATTACCAACGTTGAAACTACAATTGTACATGTAACTCCGCATATCATGCATTACCAACGTTGAAACTACAATTGTACATGTAACTCCGCATATCATGCATTACCAACGTTGAAACTACAATTGTACATGTAACTCCGCATATCATGCATTACCAACGTTGAAACTACAATTGTACATGTAACTCTGCATATCATGCATTACCAACGTTGAAACTACATACAATTGTACATGTAACTCCGCATATCATGTTTGATTCTGTTTCAGACCCTGACGAGTGCATTTCGAATGCATGATACAGATCAGGACGGCTGGGTGCAGATCACATATGAACAGTTCCTTACTCTTGTGTTTAGTCTGAAGAGTTGAAGCGTCGTAGTCGCGTAGCTCAGACATTCAATGTCCCTCCTCTGCATATATGCTGATATTTTCACAGAAAAATGTTTGGTTTCACTGCCCCTAATTAATGTAACTCTCTCTCGCTAAAAGATTGATTAAGATTAGTACATTGTATCCGCAAACAGTCTTGTCAATCAAGATACATTTATTGCACGTTAAAGTTATATTCTGGTTCAAACTGACGTCTGAAATGGTTGTTACCGTATACTGTATTCATTATATACATTACATATACATTATATAACCAGTATATACATTACACATACATTATATAACCAGTATATACATTACACATACATTATATAACCAGTATATACATTACACATACATTATATAACCAGTATATACATTACATATACATTATATAACCAGTATATACATTACACATACATTATATAACCAGTATATACATTACATATACATTATATAACCAGTATATACATTACACATACATTATATAACCAGTATATACATTACATATACATTATATAACCAGTATATACATTATATAACCAGTATATACATTACACATACATTATATAACCAGTATATACATTATATAACCAGTATATACATTATATAACCAGTATATACATTACACATACATTATATAACCAGTATATACATTACATATACATTATATAACCAGTATATACATTACATATACATTATATAACCAGTATATACATTACACATACATTATATAACCAGTATATACATTACATATACATTATATAACCAGTATATACATTACACATACATTATATAACCAGTATATACATTATATAACCAGTATATACATTACATATACATTATATAACCAGTATATACATTACACATACATTATATAACCAGTATATACATTATATATACATTATATAACCAGTATATACATTACATATACATTATATAACCAGTATATACATTATATAACCAGTATATACATTACACATACATTATATAACCAGTATATACATTACATATACATTATATAACCAGTATATACATTACACATACATTATATAACCAGTATATACATTATATAACCAGTATATACATTACATATACATTATATAACCAGTATATACATTACACATACATTATATAACCAGTATATACATTATATATACATTATATAACCAGTATTTACATTACACATACATTATATAACCAGTATATACATTATATAACCAGTATATACATTACACATACATTATATGACCAGTATATACATTATATAACCAGTATATACATTACATATACATTATATAACCAGTATATACATTACACATACATTATATAACCAGTATATACATTAAACCAGTATATACATTACATATACATTATATAACCAGTATATACATTACACATACATTATATAACCAGTATATACATTATATAACCAGTATATACATTACATATACATTATATAACCAGTATATACATTACACATACATTATATAACCAGTATATACATTACATATACATTATATAACCAGTATATACATTATATAACCAGTATATACATTACATATACATTATATAATCAGTATATACAATATATAACCAGTATATGAATTACATATACATTATATAACCAGTATATACATTACACATACATTATATAACCAGTATATACATTATATAACCAGTATATACATTACATATACATTATATAACCAGTATATACATTACATATACATTATTTAAAGCTAGTTTTGCAGTAATCCATCCTGTTTAATGTATAATCTAATTAACCCACACAGTTAGGATCCAAGGTTAATGTTTTTGGCTGCGTGCGTCTGTCTGTGTGTTATCAGGATAACTCAACAACGTTGTGGATGAATTTTGATGAAACTTTGTGGATATATAGAGCGTTAGTCCAGGAGGAAGTGGTTCCATTTTGGGAAGAAATCAGCATGACGGGACACTCACATACACGGGACACTCACATACATGAGGCACTCACATACACGGGACACTCACATACACGGGACACTCACATACACGGGACACTCACATACACGGGACACTCACATACACGGGACACTCACATACATGGGACACTCACATACACAGGACACTCACATACATGGGACACTCACATACACGGGACACTCACATACATGGGACACTCGCATACATGGGACACTCACATACACAGCACACTCGCATACACGGGGCACTCACATACACGGGGCACTCACATACACGGGGCACTCACATACACGGGGCACTCGCATACACGGGGCACTCGCATACACGATGCACTCACATACACGGCACACTCGCATACACGGGGCACTCACATACACGGGACACTCACATACACGGGGCACTCACATACACGGGGCACTTGCATACATGGGACACTCGCATACACGGGACACTTGCATATAATGTAATTTCATTTTTTGAACAGTAATATGACTTTTAAAGATATCTGTTTGAAATATGTCTGATGTTTAGTTTATCCCATGGACCGCTCAGGCTTATGTCTGATGTGTATCCCATGGACCTCTCATGCTTATGTCTGATGTGTATCCCATGGACCTCTCATGATTATGTCTGATGTGTATCCCATGGACCACGCATGCTTATTTCTGATGTATATCCCATGGACCACTCATGCTTATGTCAGATGTGTATCCCATGGACCACTCATGCTTATGTATGATGTGTATCCCATGGACCACTCATGCTCATGTCTGATGTGTATCCCATGGACCACTCATGCTTATATCTGATATGTATCCCATGGACCTCTTATGTGTATCCCATGGACCACTCATGCTCATGTCTGATGTGTATCCCATGGACCACTCATGCTTATGTCTGATGTGTATCCCATGGACCACTCAGGCTTATCCCATGGTCCACTCATGCTTATGTCTGATGTGTATTCCCATGGACCTCTCATGCTTATGTCTGATGTGTATTCCCATGGACCTCTCATGTTTATGTGTGATGTGTATCCCATGGACTGCACCCACTTTTGTCTGATGCGTATCCCATGGACCACTCATGCTTATATCTGATATGTATCCCATGGACCTCTCATGCTTATATCTGATATGTATCCCATGGACCACTCATGCTTATATCTGATATGTATCCCATGGACCTCTCATGTGTATGTATTATGTGTATCCCATGGACCACTCATGCTCACGTCTGATGTGTATCCCATGGACCACTCATGCTTATGTCTGATGTGTATCCCATGGACCACTCATGCTTATGTCTGATGTGTATCCCATGGACCGTTCAGGCTGATGTATATCCCATGGACCACTCAGGCTTATATCTGATATATATCCCATGGACCACTCATGCTTATGTCTGATGTGTATCCCATGGACCACTAAGACTTATATCTGATATGTATCCCATGGACAACTCATGCTTATGTCTGATGTGTATCCCATGGACAACTCATGCTTATGTCTGATGTGTATCCCATGGACCACTTATATCTGATATGTATCCCATGGACCACTCATGCTTATGTATGATGTGTATCCCATGGACCGTTCAGGCTTATATCTGATGTGTATCCCATGGACCACTCATGCTTATGTCTGATGTGTATCCCATGGACATCTCAGGCTTATGTCTGATGTGTATATCACGGACCTCTCATGCTTATGTCTGATGTGTATTCCATGGACCACTCATGCTTATGTATGATGTGTATCCCATGGACCTCTCATGCTTATATCTGATGTGTATCCCATGGACCGTTCAGGCTTATATCTGATGTGTATCCCATGGACCACTCATGCTTATGTCTGATGTGTATCCCATGGACATATCAGGCTTATGTCTGATGTGTATATCACGGACCACTCATGCTTATGTCTGATGTGTATTCCCATGGACCACTCATGCTTATGTCTGATGTGTATTCCCATGGACCACTCATGCTTATGTCTGATGTGTCCCATGGACCACTCATGCTTATGTCTGATGTGTATCCCATGGACCGGTCAGGCTTATGTATGATGTGTATCCCATGGACCACTCATGCTTATGTCTGATGTTTATCCCATGGACCACTCATGCTTATGTCAGATGTGTATCCCATGGACCACTCATGCTTATGTCTGATGTTTATCCCATGGACCACTCATGCTTATGTCTGACGTGTATATCACGAACCACTCAGGCTTATGTCTGATGCGTATCCCATGGACCACTCATGATTATGTCTGATGTATACCCCATGTGCCACTCAGGCTTATGTCTGATACGTATCCCATGGACCACTCAGGCTTATGTCTGATGTGTATCCCATGGACCACTCATGCTTATGTCTGATGTGTATCCCATGGACCACTCATGCTTATTGCGGATGTGTATCCCATGGACCACTCATGCTTATGTCTGATGTTTATCCCATGGACCACTCATGCTTATGTCTGATGTGTATCCCATGGGCCACTCATGCTTATGTCTGATGTGTATCCCATGAACCACTTATGTCTGATGTGTATCCCATGGACCACTTATATCTGATATGTATCCGTTGGACCACTCAGGCTTATGTCTGATGTGTATCCCATGAACTGTTCAGGCTTATGTCTGATGTGTATCCCATGGACTGTTCAGGCTTATATCTGATATGTATCCCATGGACAATTCAGGCATATGTCTGATGTGTATTCCATGGACAATTCAGGCTTATGTGTATCCCATGGACCTCTCATGCTTATGTGTGATGTGTATCCCATGGTCCGCACATGCTTGAAAATTACTCTAGATTTTCATGTGCCTCCTTGAAAAGGACTTGATTTTGAAAATTCCCTTGAAAACTACCTGAAAATCTGCTCCTATGCAGACCCTCCATTTGTTTGAAGAAGAATTAACCAGAAGAAATATATAGTCTTAACATGACATAGCCTTTTGTCTGTATTCGCAAAGAAAGAATTTACCATTATGATTAAATCTGCAATGAAACATGATGTCAAAAGTGATGTAATTTTACTATCATTTTTGTAGTTTGTGACATCATTTACGCTTTCTAAAAATTAACACCAATTATTTTTTCACTTTCTTGATAATCGAAATAATATTTGTATTTAGTATGGTTTGATGTTCTGAGAGCCGGAATTGAGCAATTTGTATGGTCTGCGTGGTTAATTCATCTCCAAGCCATGTACTGAAAGACAAATATTATTTCTTAATTGAAAATTCTATCCAAGTCGATAGATACATGTATATGACTTTATAACATAAATTGCGCTGCAGAGTGGTAATAACTCCATTGCATATATTTAGTATTTCATTAGTGTAATAATTATGCAAATGAGCACTGTCCGAATCCATCAGAATACTGTATTTATGTATTCATCTCGTTGTCAAAAACATGAGAGAATTTCTGTATTCCAGTGGCATTGAAAATCCTCCTCCAGCTATCAACACTATTAATCCTACACGACAGGTTATTACTCATGTACATGCCCTGCCCAATTACTGTATTCATCAACAGACATGCCCAACTACCATAGCAATTCCAATCTTAAACGTTTAAAATTGTGCAAATGGTCATTATTTGAAAGTTACACATTTTGACATATAAAGTACTTGGTATGATGTAATAGTCACATGCTCCATTCACACAATTAACATAATAATATACATGTAGAACGCACAATAGTTGTTTCAATTACATTTACTAGTGTTTTGTTCTATAATAGTTTCTTGAATTTAAAAGCTGATTATTATGTACATTTTGTAATTAAAAACGAGTCAAATTACAAATAAAATGTGAACTACTTTTTGTTGCGTTTATTATTGCATGACACACTTTATTGATTGTACCAGACACAAAGGTACATTGTAACCTTTGTATTGCAGTGAAATGTCGAGGCATGTTATGATGGGATTTGTGAAATGTCTGACTGTGATATGTAACAGTGCATAGATTCTATGTGAATGATGCGCGTAACATGTACATCTTTTATGGGAATTAACCTGTTTATACATTCACTTATCCATTCATTTGAATTTGGGTTTCAAACATTTTCTTCACTACTATGATCATCAACAATATTTCAAAGGCATTAATGGAGTTATTAGGATGAGTAAACTTAGCAATAGATTAACCCTTTCTAACAAGACTATGTATGCTAATATGCCAGTATATCTCCATATATGTATATGGCTGCCTTTTACCATTCAGATATATCACATCAGCATATCTACCCCACTTCCTCATCCCAGGCTAGGAATGTTTAAGGGTTTTACCTACCCACCATGTTATTCTGAATTTTATCATGGGCGTTCATCAATGTATTTGTTTGTTTATCAATGGATTTGAAATTGGTAATGGCGTTGAGGGAGGGTATTTCAAATCACTCGCCCTCACGTATGTAGGTTTGAATCCTGCTGGGGGTGGGTGTCAAATTATTTCATATGAGGAAGCTGTCCAATTGGCTCGTGGAAAGTCGGTGGTTCTACCTGGTTGCCAGTCTGTGACTGAAAACTGCTTAGAGTCGCCACATATGACCTAAGCTGTTTGAGCGACTTTTAGCCCCCCCTAAAATAAACGAACAATGGCATTGAGAGGTGCTTCTATGGGGGTGGGGAACGGTTAATAATTACAGTCATTGAAATCATTTATTTTTTCTGTGGTCTGCTGGCATCAGTTTTATGATTCCTAACTACAGGTACTATTAGTACAGTACAAATAGGACATTGGGGTAGGGAAAATTTGAACAGAAATGGGAATAATGGTTTTGTTATGTCAAAAGCCTGTGTAATAAAATCTTTTTCTCAACACGTGGTGGAAATAATTTTTTTTTGGCACTTTCACATATTTTCGAAATTTTTACCAGGAATTTCTGGAATTAATTTTTCTATAAAATATTACGGTACGCATATTTGAGTTAGAGTTTGGAAGTAATGAATATAATATATCTACACAGCAAAAATGCAAATTGAATATTATCTGAACAAAAATACTTGCCTTTATGGACATTTTACGCTCTTTAATGAATTTCAGAAAAAAAGGTACATTGTAACCTTTGTATTGCAGTGAAATGTCGAGGCATGTTATGATGGGATTTGTGAAATGTCTGACTGTGATATGTAACAGTGCATAGATTCTATGTGAATGATGCGCGTAACATGTACATCTTTTATGGGAATTAACCTGTTTATACATTCACTTATCCATTCATTTGAATTTGGGTTTCAAACATTTTCTTCACTACTATGATCATCAACAATATTTCAAAGGCATTAATGGAGTTATTAGGATGAGTAAACTTAGCAATAGATTAACCCTTTCTAACAAGACTATGTATGCTAATATGCCAGTATATCTCCATATATGTATATGGCTGCCTTTTACCATTCAGATATATCACATCAGCATATCTACCCCACTTCCTCATCCCAGGCTAGGAATGTTTAAGGGTTTTACCTACCCACCATGTTATTCTGAATTTTATCATGGGCGTTCATCAATGTATTTGTTTGTTTATCAATGGATTTGAAATTGGTAATGGCGTTGAGGGAGGGTATTTCAAATCACTCGCCCTCACGTATGTAGGTTTGAATCCTGCTGGGGGTGGGTGTCAAATTATTTCATATGAGGAAGCTGTCCAATTGGCTCGTGGAAAGTCGGTGGTTCTACCTGGTTGCCAGTCTGTGACTGAAAACTGCTTAGAGTCGCCACATATGACCTAAGCTGTTTGAGCGACTTTTAGCCCCCCCTAAAATAAACGAACAATGGCATTGAGAGGTGCTTCTATGGGGGTGGGGAACGGTTAATAATTACAGTCATTGAAATCATTTATTTTTTCTGTGGTCTGCTGGCATCAGTTTTATGATTCCTAACTACAGGTACTATTAGTACAGTACAAATAGGACATTGGGGTAGGGAAAATTTGAACAGAAATGGGAATAATGGTTTTGTTATGTCAAAAGCCTGTGTAATAAAATCTTTTTCTCAACACGTGGTGGAAATAATTTTTTTTTGGCACTTTCACATATTTTCGAAATTTTTACCAGGAATTTCTGGAATTAATTTTTCTATAAAATATTACGGTACGCATATTTGAGTTAGAGTTTGGAAGTAATGAATATAATATATCTACACAGCAAAAATGCAAATTGAATATTATCTGAACAAAAATACTTGCCTTTATGGACATTTTACGCTCTTTAATGAATTTCAGAAAAAAAGGTACATTGTAACCTTTGTATTGCAGTGAAATGTCGAGGCATGTTATGATGGGATTTGTGAAATGTCTGACTGTGATATGTAACAGTGCATAGATTCTATGTGAATGATGCGCGTAACATGTACATCTTTTATGGGAATTAACCTGTTTATACATTCACTTATCCATTCATTTGAATTTGGGTTTCAAACATTTTCTTCACTACTATGATCATCAACAATATTTCAAAGGCATTAATGGAGTTATTAGGATGAGTAAACTTAGCAATAGATTAACCCTTTCTAACAAGACTATGTATGCTAATATGCCAGTATATCTCCATATATGTATATGGCTGCCTTTTACCATTCAGATATATCACATCAGCATATCTACCCCACTTCCTCATCCCAGGCTAGGAATGTTTAAGGGTTTTACCTACCCACCATGTTATTCTGAATTTTATCATGGGCGTTCATCAATGTATTTGTTTGTTTATCAATGGATTTGAAATTGGTAATGGCGTTGAGGGAGGGTATTTCAAATCACTCGCCCTCACGTATGTAGGTTTGAATCCTGCTGGGGGTGGGTGTCAAATTATTTCATATGAGGAAGCTGTCCAATTGGCTCGTGGAAAGTCGGTGGTTCTACCTGGTTGCCAGTCTGTGACTGAAAACTGCTTAGAGTCGCCACATATGACCTAAGCTGTTTGAGCGACTTTTAGCCCCCCCTAAAATAAACGAACAATGGCATTGAGAGGTGCTTCTATGGGGGTGGGGAACGGTTAATAATTACAGTCATTGAAATCATTTATTTTTTCTGTGGTCTGCTGGCATCAGTTTTATGATTCCTAACTACAGGTACTATTAGTACAGTACAAATAGGACATTGGGGTAGGGAAAATTTGAACAGAAATGGGAATAATGGTTTTGTTATGTCAAAAGCCTGTGTAATAAAATCTTTTTCTCAACACGTGGTGGAAATAATTTTTTTTTGGCACTTTCACATATTTTCGAAATTTTTACCAGGAATTTCTGGAATTAATTTTTCTATAAAATATTACGGTACGCATATTTGAGTTAGAGTTTGGAAGTAATGAATATAATATATCTACACAGCAAAAATGCAAATTGAATATTATCTGAACAAAAATACTTGCCTTTATGGACATTTTACGCTCTAATGAATTTCAGGAAAAAAAACAATTTTTTTAAAAGAGTTGTGTGCAAATTATGCAGTGTTTTATTTGCAGATTGATTTGTGCTCTGTAAAATATATTAAATTCCAGGACAACTTCTGTACATTGTTTGTCTAAGCATTTAGTGTTTACTACAACAGAATTCAGGGACATGTATAAATGGAACACATTATCGGTCAGTGATTTCGATTAAAAACCCGCAGTGTGCTATAATATACATGTATTATGTGTTTGCAATATATTACTTTAAACGTATATCATTTTCAGCCATGTTTAAATTAGTAGACAAAGTCCGGAATCATACCAATTATTAGTATAATGTGATAAATCCGTCAACTGTTGGCCACTGTCACTCGTTAATTTCATCAGGTCTAGGCCAGTTTGTACATGACTGATTGCAGTTCCGACATACAACACTGCACGGTAACCCTAGTTTTCTGCAGCTACAACCTGAGGTTTTACAGCCCATCTTGCAGGAACAGCATACTATTTTCAGTATTTTCTCTGGAGCAGGTGACATATCAGTTCGTCGGGGAACAATCATATTTCCGTGCAACTCGCAGCCATACTCAGTTGGGTCAATAACGATTCCCTTCCATTCTAACATTTGTACATATGCACCAACTGTTTTTATACACCTCATCAGGACCTGTTCAATTATGAGATCTGTACTAAGACCTGCCCAGTATCTTTCACTCCGTCTAACAACATGTTTTTCGTCAATAAAGTGTTGATACGCATATGGATACTTGTTTTGTAAGTCATGCATGTTGGACAAGTAGATGTGTAATGATATTGTATAGGCATTATGTCCAGATGCAGCCATGTATGGAAGCATATCCAAAACAGCTTGGAGGTGTAATAGCCAGTCACCTGTTCTTTCAGTCTTGATGAATTTCTTCAAGATGACAAGCATTTATATGTATTGTACCCAGAGCCTCGATGTTCTTCCTTTACTTTTCATTTCTTCTAGTTTAGCTTTCCATGTGTGTGCTAAATTCGTAACAATATCAGATCTCATCGCAGTCTTAATATCCATGTTTTTGTTCATCTTCATCAGGTTGTCTAACAATTTCATAGCTTCATAAATTTCTCCACATACTTCTGTACTATCAATCACATCATCTTCACTTTCTCTTTCTCCATTTTCTCTGTCAGGATGTATTGCATCCACTTCATCTTCAGTGTTCTGATCTTCCAAATTCACAATCCATTGCTATCCTGCGTCTCTACACTAATGTAGCTGGATAAGTCGATGTCAAAGCAGATATACACAAGAATGATACTGAGTGCCAATTCTGCCAAGGCATGGCCTCGTACGGCTCATAAAATTGCCTTGCCACTTAGCATGTGTGGAACAGTGTTATCTGCATACACTGTCTGAAATAGCTCTTTCAGACCTGAGTCGGTCATAAGATGGTCCCATGGCTATCTGGTGTCTCTGTGTCTATGAAGCATTGAGCCTTCCACCAAAGTGGCTGATCAATGTACATACTATGTATATGAGTCTATGTATATTTAAAGAAATAAAATATTGTTTAAACTAAAGTGGCTGATCAAATGTCAAACAGGTGTGTCGTTATATGTCTGTGCTTGTTCTGTTACAAAGATGAGGGTGGAGTATATACACATTTCATTTGATGAATCCATGTCAATCATTGGCATGAAGAATGTAGAGGAAGCACCTGGGTGACTTCCAGCGTAAATCATCCGCATGGTGCCATTTCATAGTGGTGACTGGTCTTGGTACCCTTAGTATCTTCCAAAGTATATCTATATTGTACGTCTTGTCTTCTGTGATAGACTTCGGCAAGGCTTTAAACACTAACTTCATTTTTCATCGGGATTCGGTAGTGCGTTCTGATTCTTGTCATTTCCACAATATCAGAAGTAGAAAGGTTTACCCTAGGAATAACCTTTTTGGATCAGCTTTCTGGGGTAACAGTCGCAATTATGCCCATCCCATGACATGTATTCAGTTCGGATGTTATCGTCAACATTATCGGCCATGAACTGCACAAATGAGTCGTCAGCGGATATTGGAATTTCAAGATTTTGTGTCAAGGCTGCGTTCTGTTCATACCGTAGCACGTCCCGATAGGAACTACAAAATCCCTAGTTCATTTAATGTATCTAACAGAGAACGTGACGTGTCATAATATAGAAGGAACAAGTACCCAGTTCGAAATGTTTAGAATAATTATGTATTACTGAAAATATGTTTAAAATATTACAAAATGTTTGATTATGACTCAGATATATGAATTCTTATTATGTTCAGTAGTATTACTTACCATTATTGATGCAATCCCGGTTATGTATACTACCAAGTCTGCTTCAAACCGAGTTCTAAGACTACTGTTTACATACACAATATTAATGTATCCGGAAAAAAGCTGATATAAATCGTTTTGAATATAATAATAAATATAACACCAGTAAAGCAAGTGAAACTGTCAAAAATGTCAGAAGTTTGACCTTGAAAATGGTGTCAATGTCATCCTTAAATGACTACACTTTCTTAATTTGTTTACATCATTATACACAAATGAGTATTTGGGGAGTATTAACTGTTTGTGCCTACATATATCTGGATAATGCTATATATCGTCACTTCATGCTTTTACCATTCCTGGTGACCTTGACCTTGAAACAAATTATTTCCACCACTCTCAGAAAAAAAGATTCTATTTTTTCTGAAAGATAATATAGATGATGACGCACTATCTGTTCAATTTTTTTCTCTGATTCGGTCATTTTTTGGCTAAATGTACTGCACTATATGTACAATGTATATTCTCAGCATTTTACATTGTTTTGATATTTTCTGTGTTGTGTTTAGGAAATTATGTTTATAAAATATCTTGTGACATAATGGTATCCATTAAATATACTTATATCTGCTATACATTGTATTTGTCAATTGTTTGTTGTACCTTTAAAGAAATATTTGATCTAATGAAGTGGGTGGGGGGAGCTTCCATGATCACGTGGGTATGGTCGTCAATGTCAAATCACTTGTTGCTCACTGCTGTGTGTTTGAATCCCACTGGGAGTGTCGAATTCTTTCATGTGAGGAAGCAGCAGTAGGTGGTTCTACCCGTGTGCCCCTCCGTGCCTGCAATAAAGTGATGGTTCTACCCGTGTGCCCCTCCGTGCCTGCAATAAAGTGATGGTTCTACCCGTGTGCCCTCCGTGCCTGCAATAAAGTGATGGTTCTACCCGTGTGCCCCTCCGTGCCTGCAATAAAGTGATGGTTCTACCCGTGTGCCCCTCCGTGCCTGCAATAAAGTGATGGTTCTACCCGTGTGCCCCTCCGTGCCTGCAATAAAGTGATGGTTCTACCCGTGTGCCCCTCCGTGCCTGCAATAAAGTGATGGTTCTACCCGTGTGCCCCTCCGTGCCTGCAATAAAGTGATGGTTCTACCCGTGTGCCCCTCCGTGCCTGCAATAAAGTGATGGTTCTACCCGTGTGCCCCTCCGTGCCTGCAATAAAGTGATGGTTCTACCCGTGTGTCCCTCCGTGCCTGCAATAAAGTGATGGTTCTACCCGTGTGCCCCTCCGTGCCTGCAATAAAGTGATGGTTCTACCCGTGTGCCCCTCCGTGCCTGCAATAAAGTGATGGTTCTACCCGTGTGCCCCTCCGTGCCTGCAATAAAGTGATGGTTCTACCCGTGTGCCCCTCCGTGCCTGCAATAAAGTGATGGTTCTACCCGTGTGCCCCTCCGTGCCTGCAATAAAGTGATGGTTCTACCCGTGTGCCCCTCCGTGCCTGCAATAAAGTGATGGTTCTACCCGTGTGCCCCTCCGTGCCTGCAATAAAGTGATGGTTCTACCCGTGTGCCCCTCCGTGCCTGCAATAAAGTGATGGTTCTACCCGTGTGCCCCTCCGTGCCTGCAATAAAGTGATGGTTCTACCCGTGTGCCCCTCCGTGCCTGCAATAAAGTGATGGTTCTACCCGTGTGTCCCTCCGTGCCTGCAATAAAGTGATGGTTCTACCCGTGTGCCCCTCCGTGCCTGCAATAAAGTGATGGTTCTACCCGTGTCCCTCCGTGCCTGCAATAAAGTGATGGTTCTACCCGTGTGCCCCTCCGTGCCTGCAATAAAGTGATGGTTCTACCCGTGTGCCCCTCCGTGCCTGCAATAAAGTGATGGTTCTACCCGTGTGCCCCTCCGTGCCTGCAATAAAGTGATGGTTCTACCGTGTGCCTCCGTGCCTGCATAAAGTGATGGTTCTACCGTGTCCCTCCGTGCCTGCAATAAAGTGATGGTTCTACCCGTGTGCCCCTCCGTGCCTGCAATAAAGTGATGGTTCTACCCGTGTGCCCCTCCGTGCCTGCAATAAAGTGATGGTTCTACCCGTGTGTCCCTCCGTGCCTGCAATAAAGTGATGGTTCTACCCGTGTGCCCCTCCGTGCCTGCAATAAAGTGATGGTTCTACCCGTGTGCCCCTCCGTGCCTGCAATAAAGTGATGGTTCTACCCGTGTGCCCCTCCGTGCCTGCAATAAAGTGATGGTTCTACCCGTGTGCCCCTCCGTGCCTGCAATAAAGTGATGGTTTACCCGGTGCCCCTCCGTGCCTGCATAAAGTGATGGTTCTACCCGTGTGCCCCTCCGTGCCTGCAATAAAGTGATGGTTCTACCCGTGTGCCCCTCCGTGCCTGCAATAAAGTGATGGTTCTACCCGTGTGCCCCTCCGTGCCTGCAATAAAGTGATGGTTCTACCCGTGTGTCCCTCCGTGCCTGCAATAAAGTGATGGTTCTACCGTGTGCCCCTCCGTGCCTGCAATAAAGTGATGGTTCTACCCGTGTGCCCCTCCGTGCCTGCAATAAAGTGATGGTTCTACCCGTGTGCCCCTCCGTGCCTGCAATAAAGTAATGGTTCTACCCGTGTCCCTCCGTGCCTGCAATAAAGTGATGGTTCTACCCGTGTGCCCCTCCGTGCCTGCAATAAAGTGATGGTTCTACCCGCGTGACCCTCCGTGCCTGCAATAAAGTGATGGTTCTACCCGTGTGCCCCTCCGTGCCTGCAATAAAGTGATGGTTCTACCGGTGTGACCCTCCGTGCCTGCAATAAAGTGATGGTTCTACCCGTGTGCCCCTCCGTGCCTGCAATAAAGTGATGGTTCTACCCGTGTGCCCCTCCGTGCCTGCAATAAAGTGATGGTTCTACCCGTGTGCCCCTCCGTGCCTGCAATAAAGTGATGGTTCTACCCGTGTGCCCCTCCGTGCCTGCAATAAAGTGATGGTTCTACCCGTGTGCCTC
>CM026395.1:41049656-41068260 GCA_014843695.1 Archivesica marissinica
GATAGGTAGTGCATACTTCTCCATTGATAGGTAGTGCATACTTCCCCATTGATAGGTAGTGCATATTCCCCTATTGATAGGTAGTGCATACTTCCCCATTGATAGGTAGTGCATATTCCCCCATTGATAGGTAGTGCATACTTCTCCATTGATAGGTTGTGGATACTTCCCCATTGATAGGTAGTGCATATTCCCCCATTGATAGGTAGTGCATACTTCCCCATTGATAGGTAGTGCATATTTCCCCATTGATAGGTAGTGCATATTCCCCCATTGATAGGTAGTGCATACTTCCCCATTGATAGGTAGTGCATATTCCCCCATTGATAGGTAGTGCATATTTCTCCATTGATAGGTAGTGCATACTTCCCCATTGATAGGTAGTGCATATTCCCCCATTGATAGGTAGTGCATACTTCTCCATTGATAGGTAGTGCATACTTCCCCATTGATAGGTAGTGCATATTCCCCCATTGATAGGTAGTGCATACTTCCCCATTGATAGGTAGTGCATATTTCCCCATTGATAGGTAGTGTATATTCCCCCATTGATAGGTAGTGCATACTTCCCCATTGATAGGTAGTGCATATTCCCCCATTGATAGGTAGTACATATTTCTCCATTGATAGGTAGTGCATACTTCCCCATTGATAGGTAGTGCATATTCCCCATTGATAGGTAGTGCATACTTCTCCATTGATAGGTAGTGCATACTTCCCCATTGATAGGTAGTGCATATTCCCCCATTGATAGGTAGTGCATACTTCCCCATTGATAGGTAGTGCATATTCCCCCATTGATAGGTAGTGCATATTCCCCCATTGATAGGTAGTGCATACTTCTCCATTGATAGGTAGTGCATATTCCCCCATTGATAGGTAGTGCATACTTCCCCATTGATAGGTAGTGCATACTTCTCCATTGATAGGTAGTGCATACTTCCCCATTGATAGGTAGTGCATATTCCCCCATTGATAGGTAGTGCATATTCCCCCATTGATAGGTAGTGCATACTTCTCCATTGATAGGTAGTGCATACTTCCCCATTGATAGGTAGTGCATATTCCCCTATTGATAGGTAGTGCATACTTCCCCATTGATAGGTAGTGCATATTCCCCCATTGATAGGTAGTGCATACTTCTCCATTGATAGGTTGTGGATACTTCCCCATTGATAGGTAGTGCATATTCCCCCATTGATAGGTAGTGCATACTTCCCCATTGATAGGTAGTGCATATTTCCCCATTGATAGGTAGTGTATATTCCCCCATTGATAGGTAGTGCATACTTCCCCATTGATAGGTAGTGCATATTCCCCCATTGATAGGTAGTGCATACTTCCCCATTGATAGGTAGTGCATACTTCCCCATTGATAGGTAGTGCATATTTCTCCATTGATAGGTAGTGCATATTTCCCCATTGATAGGTAGTGCATATTTCCCCATTGATAGGTAGTGCATATTTCCCCATTGATAGGTAGTGCATATTTCCCCATTGATAGGTAGTGCATATTTCCCCATTGATAGGTAGTGCATATTTCCCCATTGATAGGTAGTGCATATTCCCCATTGATAGGTAGTGCATATTCCCCATTGATAGGTAGTGCATATTTCCCCATTGATAGGTAGTGCATACTTCCCCATTGATAGGTAGTGCATATTCCCCCATTGATAGGTAGTGCATACTTCCCCATTGATAGGTAGTGCATATTCCCCCATTGATAGGTAGTGCATATTTCCCCATTGATAGGTAGTGCATACTTCCCCATTGATAGGTAGTGCATATTCCCCCATTGATAGGTAGTGCATACTTCCCCATTGATAGGTAGTGCATATTTCCCCATTGATAGGTAGTGCATACTTCCCCATTGATAGGTAGTGCATATTCCCCCATTGATAGGTAGTGCATATTCCCCCATTGATAGGTAGTGCATACTTCTCCATTGATAGGTAGTGCATACTTCCCCATTGATAGGTAGTGCATATTCCCCCATTGATAGGTAGTGCATACTTCCCCATTGATAGGTAGTGCATATTCCCCCATTGATAGGTAGTGCATACTTCTCCATTGATAGGTTGTGCATACTTCCCCATTGATAGGTAGTGCATATTCCCCCATTGATAGGTAGTGCATACTTCCCCATTGATAGGTAGTGCATATTTCCCCATTGATAGGTAGTGTATATTCCCCCATTGATAGGTAGTGCATACTTCCCCATTGATAGGTAGTGCATATTCCCCAATTGATAGGTAGTGCATACTTCCCCATTGATAGGTAGTGCATATTTCCCCATTGATAGGTAGTGCCTATTTCCCCATTGATAGGTAGTGCATATTCCCCATTGATAGGTAGTGCATATTTCCCCATTGATAGGTAGTGCATACTTCCCCATTGATAGGTAGTGCATATTTCCCCATTGATAGGTAGTGCATATTTCCCCATTGATAGGTAGTGCATATTCCCCATTGATAGGTAGTGCATATTTCCCCATTGATAGGTAGTGCATATTTCCCCATTGATAGGTAGTGCATATTTCCCCATTGATAGGTAGTGCATATTTCCCCATTGATAGGTAGTGCATACTTCCCCATTGATAGGTAGTGCATATTTCCCCATTGATAGGTAGTGCATATTTCCCCATTGATAGGTAGTGCATACTTCCCCATTGATAGGTAGTGCATATTTCCCCATTGATAGGTAGTGCATATTCCCCATTGATAGGTAGTGCATATTTCCCCATTGATAGGTAGTGCATACTTCCCCATTGATAGGTAGTGCATATTCCCCCATTGATAGGTAGTGCATATTCCCCATTGATAGGTAGTGCATATTCCCCATTGATAGGTAGTGCATACTTCCCCATTGATAGGTAGTGCATATTTCCCCATTGATAGGTAGTGCATACTTCCCCATTGATAGGTAGTGCATATTTCCCCATTGATAGGTAGTGCATATTCCCCATTGATAGGTAGTGCATATTTCCCCATTGATAGGTAGTGCATATTCCCCCATTGATAGGTAGTGCATATTTCCCCATTGATAGGTAGTGCATATTTCCCCATTGATAGGTAGTGCATACTTCCCCATTGATAGGTAGTGCATATTTCCCCATTGATAGGTAGTGCATATTTCCCCATTGATAGGTAGTGCATATTCCCCATTGATAGGTAGTGCATACTTCCCCATTGATAGGTAGTGCATATTCCCCATTGATAGGTAGTGCATATTTCCCCATTGATAGGTAGTGCATACTTCCCCATTGATAGGTAGTGCATATTCCCCATTGATAGGTAGTGCATATTTCCCCATTGATAGGTAGTGCATATTTCCCCATTGATAGGTAGTGCATATTCCCCCATTGATAGGTAGTGCATATTTCCCCATTGATAGGTAGTGCATATTCCCCCATTGATAGGTAGTGCATACTTCCCCATTGATAGGTAGTGCATATTTCCCCATTGATAGGTAGTGCATACTTCCCCATTGATAGGTAGTGCATATTCCCCATTGATAGGTAGTGCATATTCCCCCATTGATAGGTAGTGCATACTCCCCATTGATAGGTAGTGCATATTCCCCATTGATAGGTAGTGCATATTTCCCCATTGATAGGTAGTGCATACTTCCCCATTGATAGGTAGTGCATATTCCCCCATTGATAGGTAGTGCATACTTCTCCATTGATAGGTAGTGCATACTTCCCCATTGATAGGTAGTGCATATTCCCCCATTGATAGGTAGTGCATACTTCCCCATTGATAGGTAGTGCATATTTCCCCATTGATAGGTAGTGCATATTCCCCCATTGATAGGTAGTGCATACTTCCCCATTGATAGGTAGTGCATATTCCCCCATTGATAGGTAGTGCATACTTCCCCATTGATAGGTAGTGCATATTTCCCCATTGATAGGTAGTGCATATTTCCCCATTGATAGGTAGTGCATATTCCCCCATTGATAGGTAGTGCATATTTCCCCATTGATAGGTAGTGCATACTTCCCCATTGATAGGTAGTGCATATTTCCCCATTGATAGGTAGTGCATATTCCCCATTGATAGGTAGTGCATATTCCCCATTGATAGGTAGTGCATATTTCCCCATTGATAGGTAGTGCATATTTCCCCATTGATAGGTAGTGCATATTTCCCCATTGATAGGTAGTGCATATTTCCCCATTGATAGGTAGTGCATACTTCCCCATTGATAGGTAGTGCATATTTCCCCATTGATAGGTAGTGCATATTTCCCCATTGATAGGTAGTGCATACTTCCCCATTGATAGGTAGTGCATATTTCCCCATTGATAGGTAGTGCATATTCCCCATTGATAGGTAGTGCATATTTCCCCATTGATAGGTAGTGCATATTCCCCCATTGATAGGTAGTGAATATTCCCCCATTGATAGGTAGTGCATATTTTCCCATTGATAGGTAGTGCATACTTCCCCATTGATAGGTAGTGCATATTTCCCCATTGATAGGTAGTGCATATTTCCCCATTGATAGGTAGTGCATATTTCCCCATTGATAGGTAGTGCATACTTCCCCATTGATAGGTAGTGCATATTTCCCCATTGATAGGTAGTGCATATTTCCCCATTGATAGGTAGTGCATACTTCCCCATTGATAGGTAGTGCATATTTCCTCATTGATAGGTAGTGCATATTCCCCATTGATAGGTAGTGCATATTTCCCCATTGATAGGTAGTGCATATTCCCCCATTGATAGGTAGTGAATATTCCCCCATTGATAGGTAGTGCATATTTTCCCATTGATAGGTAGTGCATACTTCCCCATTGATAGGTAGTGCATATTTCCCCATTGATAGGTAGTGCATATTTCCCCATTGATAGGTAGTGCATATTTCCCCATTGATAGGTAGTGCATACTTCCCCATTGATAGGTAGTGCATATTCCCCCATTGATAGGTAGTGCATACTTCCCCATTGATAGGTAGTGCATATTTCCCCATTGATAGGTAGTGCATATTTCCCCATTGATAGGTAGTGCATACTTCCCCATTGATAGGTAGTGCATATTTCCCCATTGATAGGTAGTGCATATTCCCCATTGATAGGTAGTGCATATTTCCCCATTGATAGGTAGTGCATATTCCCCCATTGATAGGTAGTGCATATTCCCCCATTGATAGGTAGTGCATATTTCCCCATTGATAGGTAGTGCATATTTCCCCATTGATAGGTAGTGCATATTTCCCCATTGATAGGTAGTGCATATTTCCCCATTGATAGGTAGTGCATATTTCCCCATTGATAGGTAGTGCATACTTCCCCATTGATAGGTAGTGCATATTTCCCCATTGATAGGTAGTGCATATTCCCCATTGATAGGTAGTGCATATTTCCCCATTGATAGGTAGTGCATATTTCCCCATTGATAGGTAGTGCATATTTCCCCATTGATAGGTAGTGCATATTTCCCCATTGATAGGTAGTGCATATTTCCCCATTGATAGGTAGTGCATATTTCCCCATTGATAGGTAGTGCATATTTCCCCATTGATAGGTAGTGCATATTTCCCCATTGATAGGTAGTGCATATTTCCCCATTGATAGGTAGTGCATATTTCCCCATTGATAGGTAGTGCATATTTCCCCATTGATAGGTAGTGCATATTTCCCCATTGATAGGTAGTGCATATTTCCCCATTGATAGGTAGTGCATATTTCCCCATTGATATGTAGTGCATATTCCCCCATTGATAGGTAGTGCATACTTCCCCATTGATAGGTAGTGCATATTCCTCCATTGATAGGTAGTGCATACTTCCCCATTGATAGGTAGTGCATATTCCCCCATTGATAGGTAGTACATATTTCTCCATTGATAGGTAGTGGATACTTCCCCATTGATAGGTAGTGCATATTCCCCCATTGATAGGTTGTGCATACTTCTCCATTGATAGGTAGTGCATACTTCCCCATTGATAGGTAGTGCATATTCCCCCATTGATAGGTAGTGCATACTTCCCCATTGATAGGTAGTGCATATTCCCCCATTGATAGGTAGTGCATACTTCCCCATTGATAGGTAGTGCATATTTCCCCATTGATAGGTAGTGCATATTTCCCCATTGATAGGTAGTGCATACTTCCCCATTGATAGGTAGTGCATATTTCCCCATTGATAGGTAGTGCATATTCCCCATTGATAGGTAGTGCATATTTCCCCATTGATAGGTAGTGCATATTCCCCCATTGATAGGTAGTGCATATTCCCCCATTGATAGGTAGTGCATATTTCCCCATTGATAGGTAGTGCATACTTCCCCATTGATAGGTAGTGCATATTTCCCCATTGATAGGTAGTGCATATTTCCCCATTGATAGGTAGTGCATATTTCCCCATTGATAGGTAGTGCATACTTCCCCATTGATAGGTAGTGCATATTCCCCATTGATAGGTAGTGCATATTTCCCCATTGATAGGTAGTGCATATTCCCCATTGATAGGTAGTGCATATTTCCCCATTGATAGGTAGTGCATATTTCCCCATTGATAGGTAGTGCATATTTCCCCATTGATAGGTAGTGCATATTTCCCCATTGATAGGTAGTGCATATTTCCCCATTGATAGGTAGTGCATATTCCCCATTGATAGGTAGTGCATATTCCCCATTGATAGGTAGTGCATATTTCCCCATTGATAGGTAGTGCATATTTCCCATTGATAGGTAGTGCATATTTCCCCATTGATAGGTAGTGCATATTTCCCCATTGATAGGTAGTGCATATTCCCCATTGATAGGTAGTGCATATTCCCCCATTGATAGGTAGTGCATACTTCCCCATTGATAGGTAGTGCATATTCCCCATTGATAGGTAGTGCTTTCCCCATTGATAGGTAGTGCATATTTCCCCATTGATAGGTAGTGCATATTCCCCCATTGATAGGTAGTGCATACTTCCCCATTGATAGGTAGTGCATATTCCCCAATTGATAGGTAGTGCATATTTCCCCATTGATAGGTAGTGCATACTTCCCCATTGATAGGTAGTGCATATTTCTCCATTGATAGGTAGTGCATATTTCCCCATTGATAGGTAGTGCATATTTCCCCATTGATAGGTAGTGCATATTCCCCCATTGATAGGTAGTGCATACTTCTCCATTGATAGGTAGTGCATACTTCCCCATTGATAGGTAGTGCATATTCCCCCATTGATAGGTAGTGCATACTTCCCCATTGATAGGTAGTGCATATTTCCCCATTGATAGGTAGTGCATATTCCCCCATTGATAGGTAGTGCATACTTCCCCATTGATAGGTAGTGCATACTTCCCCATTGATAGGTAGTGCATATTTCCCCATTGATAGGTAGTGCATATTTCCCCATTGATAGGTAGTGCATATTTCCCCATTGATAGGTAGTGCATATTCCCCCATTGATAGGTAGTGCATACTTCCCCATTGATAGGTAGTGCATACTTCCCCATTGATAGGTAGTGCATATTCCCCCATTGATAGGTAGTGCATATTCCCCATTGATAGGTAGTGCATATTTCCCCATTGATAGGTAGTGCATATTTCCCCATTGATAGGTAGTGCATATTTCCCCATTGATAGGTAGTGCATACTTCCCCATTGATAGGTAGTGCATATTCCCCCATTGATAGGTAGTGCATACTTCCCCATTGATAGGTAGTGCATATTCCCCATTGATAGGTAGTGCATATTTCCCCATTGATAGGTAGTGCATATTTCCCCATTGATAGGTAGTGCATATTCCCCCATTGATAGGTAGTGCATACTTCCCCATTGATAGGTAGTGCATATTTCCCCATTGATAGGTAGTGCATACTTCCCCATTGATAGGTAGTGCATACTTCCCCATTGATAGGTAGTGCATATTTCCCCATTGATAGGTAGTGCATATTTCCCCATTGATAGGTAGTGCATATTTCCCCATTGATAGGTAGTGCATATTTCCCCATTGATAGGTAGTGCATATTTCCCCATTGATAGGTAGTGCATACTTCCCCATTGATAGGTAGTGCATATTCCCCCATTGATAGGTAGTGCATACTTCCCCATTGATAGGTAGTGCATATTTCCCCATTGATAGGTAGTGCATATTTCCCCATTGATAGGTAGTGCATACTTCCCCATTGATAGGTAGTGCATATTTCCCCATTGATAGGTAGTGCATATTCCCCATTGATAGGTAGTGCATATTTCCCCATTGATAGGTAGTGCATATTCCCCCATTGATAGGTAGTGCATATTCCCCCATTGATAGGTAGTGCATATTTCCCCATTGATAGGTAGTGCATACTTCCCCATTGATAGGTAGTGCATATTTCCCCATTGATAGGTAGTGCATATTTCCCCATTGATAGGTAGTGCATATTTCCCCATTGATAGGTAGTGCATACTTCCCCATTGATAGGTAGTGCATATTTCCCCATTGATAGGTAGTGCATATTCCCCATTGATAGGTAGTGCATATTTCCCCATTGATAGGTAGTGCATATTTCCCCATTGATAGGTAGTGCATATTCCCCCATTGATAGGTAGTGCATATTTCCCCATTGATAGGTAGTGCATATTTCCCCATTGATAGGTAGTGCATATTTCCCCATTGATAGGTAGTGCATATTTCCCCATTGATAGGTAGTGCATATTTCCCCATTGATAGGTAGTGCATATTTCCCATTGATAGGTAGTGCATATTTCCCATTGATAGGTAGTGCATATTTCCCCATTGATAGGTAGTGCATATTTCCCCATTGATAGGTAGTGCATATTTCCCCATTGATAGGTAGTGCATATTTCCCCATTGATATGTAGTGCATATTCCCCCATTGATAGGTAGTGCATACTTCCCCATTGATAGGTAGTGCATATTCCTCCATTGATAGGTAGTGCATACTTCCCCATTGATAGGTAGTGCATATTCCCCCATTGATAGGTAGTACATATTTCTCCATTGATAGGTAGTGGATACTTCCCCATTGATAGGTAGTGCATATTCCCCCATTGATAGGTTGTGCATACTTCTCCATTGATAGGTAGTGCATACTTCCCCATTGATAGGTAGTGCATATTCCCCCATTGATAGGTAGTGCATACTTCCCCATTGATAGGTAGTGCATATTCCCCCATTGATAGGTAGTGCATACTTCCCCATTGATAGGTAGTGCATATTTCCCCATTGATAGGTAGTGCATATTTCCCCATTGATAGGTAGTGCATACTTCCCCATTGATAGGTAGTGCATATTTCCCCATTGATAGGTAGTGCATATTCCCCATTGATAGGTAGTGCATATTTCCCCATTGATAGGTAGTGCATATTCCCCCATTGATAGGTAGTGCATATTCCCCCATTGATAGGTAGTGCATATTTCCCCATTGATAGGTAGTGCATACTTCCCCATTGATAGGTAGTGCATATTTCCCCATTGATAGGTAGTGCATATTTCCCCATTGATAGGTAGTGCATATTTCCCCATTGATAGGTAGTGCATACTTCCCCATTGATAGGTAGTGCATATTCCCCATTGATAGGTAGTGCATATTTCCCCATTGATAGGTAGTGCATATTCCCCATTGATAGGTAGTGCATATTTCCCCATTGATAGGTAGTGCATATTCCCCATTGATAGGTAGTGCATATTTCCCCATTGATAGGTAGTGCATATTTCCCCATTGATAGGTAGTGCATATTTCCCCATTGATAGGTAGTGCATATTCCCCATTGATAGGTAGTGCATATTCCCCATTGATAGGTAGTGCATACTTCCCCATTGATAGGTAGTGCATATTCCCCCATTGATAGGTAGTGCATATTCCCCCATTGATAGGTAGTGCATATCTTCCCCATTGATAGGTAGTGCATATTCCCCATTGATAGGTAGTGCATATTCCCCCATTGATAGGTAGTGCATACTTCCCCATTGATAGGTAGTGCATATTCCCCATTGATAGGTAGTGCATATTCCCCATTGATAGGTAGTGCATATTTCCCCATTGATAGGTAGTGCATATTCCCCCATTGATAGGTAGTGCATACTTCCCCATTGATAGGTAGTGCATATTCCCCAATTGATAGGTAGTGCATATTTCCCCATTGATAGGTAGTGCATACTTCCCCATTGATAGGTAGTGCATATTTCCCCATTGATAGGTAGTGCATATTTCCCCATTGATAGGTAGTGCATATTTCCCCATTGATAGGTAGTGCATATTCCCCCATTGATAGGTAGTGCATACTTCTCCATTGATAGGTAGTGCATACTTCCCCATTGATAGGTAGTGCATATTCCCCCATTGATAGGTAGTGCATACTTCCCCATTGATAGGTAGTGCATATTTCCCCATTGATAGGTAGTGCATATTCCCCCATTGATAGGTAGTGCATACTTCCCCATTGATAGGTAGTGCATACTTCCCCATTGATAGGTAGTGCATATTTCCCCATTGATAGGTAGTGCATATTTCCCCATTGATAGGTAGTGCATATTTCCCCATTGATAGGTAGTGCATATTCCCCCATTGATAGGTAGTGCATACTTCCCCATTGATAGGTAGTGCATACTTCCCCATTGATAGGTAGTGCATATTCCCCCATTGATAGGTAGTGCATATTCCCCATTGATAGGTAGTGCATACTTCCCCATTGATAGGTAGTGCATATTTCCCCATTGATAGGTAGTGCATATTCCCCCATTGATAGGTAGTGCATACTCCCCATTGATAGGTAGTGCATATTCCCCCATTGATAGGTAGTGCATACTTCCCCATTGATAGGTAGTGCATATTCCCCATTGATAGGTAGTGCATACTTCCCCATTGATAGGTAGTGCATATTTCCCCATTGATAGGTAGTGCATATTCCCCCATTGATAGGTAGTGCATACTTCCCCATTGATAGGTAGTGCATATTCCCCCATTGATAGGTAGTGCATACTTCCCCATTGATAGGTAGTGCATACTTCCCCATTGATAGGTAGTGCATATTTCCCCATTGATAGGTAGTGCATATTTCCCCATTGATAGGTAGTGCATATTTCCCCATTGATAGGTAGTGCATATTTCCCCATTGATAGGTAGTGCATATTCCCCCATTGATAGGTAGTGCATACTTCTCCATTGATAGGTAGTGCATACTTCCCCATTGATAGGTAGTGCATATTCCCCCATTGATAGGTAGTGCATACTTCCCCATTGATAGGTAGTGCATATTTCCCCATTGATAGGTAGTGCATACTTCCCCATTGATAGGTAGTGCATATTCCCCCATTGATAGGTAGTGCATACTTCCCCATTGATAGGTAGTGCATATTCCCCCATTGATAGGTAGTGCATATTCCCCCATTGATAGGTAGTGCATACTTCCCCATTGATAGGTAGTGCATATTCCCCCATTGATAGGTAGTGCATACTTCTCCATTGATAGGTAGTGCATATTCCCCATTGATAGGTAGTGCATATTCCCCCATTGATAGGTAGTGCATACTTCTCCATTGATAGGTAGTGCATACTTCCCCATTGATAGGTAGTGCATATTCCCCCATTGATAGGTAGTGCATATTCCCCCATTGATAGGTAGTGCATACTTCTCCATTGATAGGTAGTGCATACTTCCCCATTGATAGGTAGTGCATATTCCCCTATTGATAGGTAGTGCATACTTCCCCATTGATAGGTAGTGCATATTCCCCCATTGATAGGTAGTGCATACTTCTCCATTGATAGGTAGTGCATATTCCCCCATTGATAGGTAGTGCATACTTCCCCATTGATAGGTAGTGCATACTTCCCCATTGATAGGTAGTGCATACTTCCCCATTGATAGGTAGTGCATATTCCCCCATTGATAGGTAGTGCATATTCCCCCATTGATAGGTAGTGCATACTTCTCCATTGATAGGTAGTGCATACTTCCCCATTGATAGGTAGTGCATATTCCCCTATTGATAGGTAGTGCATACTTCCCCATTGATAGGTAGTGCATATTTCCCCATTGATAGGTAGTGCATATTTCCCATTGATAGGTAGTGCATATTTCCCCATTGATAGGTAGTGCATATTCCCCCATTGATAGGTAGTGCATACTTCCCCATTGATAGGTTGTGCATACTTCCCCATTGATAGGTAGTGCATATTCCCCCATTGATAGGTAGTGCATACTTCCCCATTGATAGGTAGTGCATATTCCCCATTGATAGGTAGTGCATATTCCCCCATTGATAGGTAGTGCATACTTCTCCATTGATAGGTAGTGCATACTTCCCCATTGATAGGTAGTGCATATTCCCCCATTGATAGGTAGTACATATTTCTCCATTGATAGGTAGTGCATACTTCCCCATTGATAGGTAGTGCATATTCCCCATTGATAGGTAGTGCATACTTCTCCATTGATAGGTAGTGCATACTTCCCCATTGATAGGTAGTGCATATTCCCCCATTGATAGGTAGTGCATACTTCCCCATTGATAGGTAGTGCATATTCCCCCATTGATAGGTAGTGCATATTCCCCCATTGATAGGTAGTGCATACTTCTCCATTGATAGGTAGTGCATATTCCCCATTGATAGGTAGTGCATACTTCCCCATTGATAGGTAGTGCATACTTCCCATTGATAGGTAGTGCATACTTCCCCATTGATAGGTAGTGCATATTCCCCCATTGATAGGTAGTGCATATTCCCCCATTGATAGGTAGTGCATACTTCTCCATTGATAGGTAGTGCATACTTCCCCATTGATAGGTAGTGCATATTCCCCCATTGATAGGTAGTGCATACTTCCCCATTGATAGGTAGTGCATATTCCCCCATTGATAGGTAGTGCATACTTCTCCATTGATAGGTTGTGGATACTTCCCCATTGATAGGTAGTGCATATTCCCCCATTGATAGGTAGTGCATACTTCCCCATTGATAGGTAGTGCATATTTCCCCATTGATAGGTAGTGTATATTCCCCCATTGATAGGTAGTGCATACTTCCCCATTGATAGGTAGTGCATATTCCCCAATTGATAGGTAGTGCATACTTCCCCATTGATAGGTAGTGCATACTTCCCCATTGATAGGTAGTGCCTATTTCTCCATTGATAGGTAGTGCATATTCCCCCATTGATAGGTAGTGCATATTCCCCCATTGATAGGTAGTGCATACTTCTCCATTGATAGGTAGTGCATACTTCCCCATTGATAGGTAGTGCATATTCCCCCATTGATAGGTAGTACATATTTCTCCATTGATAGGTAGTGCATACTTCCCCATTGATAGGTAGTGCATATTCCCCATTGATAGGTAGTGCATACTTCTCCATTGATAGGTAGTGCATACTTCCCCATTGATAGGTAGTGCATATTCCCCCATTGATAGGTAGTGCATACTTCCCCATTGATAGGTAGTGCATATTCCCCCATTGATAGGTAGTGCATATTCCCCCATTGATAGGTAGTGCATACTTCTCCATTGATAGGTAGTGCATATTCCCCCATTGATAGGTAGTGCATACTTCCCCATTGATAGGTAGTGCATACTTCTCCATTGATAGGTAGTGCATACTTCCCCATTGATAGGTAGTGCATATTCCCCCATTGATAGGTAGTGCATATTCCCCCATTGATAGGTAGTGCATACTTCTCCATTGATAGGTAGTGCATACTTCCCCATTGATAGGTAGTGCATATTCCCCTATTGATAGGTAGTGCATACTTCCCCATTGATAGGTAGTGCATATTCCCCCATTGATAGGTAGTGCATACTTCTCCATTGATAGGTTGTGGATACTTCCCCATTGATAGGTAGTGCATATTCCCCCATTGATAGGTAGTGCATACTTCCCCATTGATAGGTAGTGCATATTTCCCCATTGATAGGTAGTGTATATTCCCCCATTGATAGGTAGTGCATACTTCCCCATTGATAGGTAGTGCATATTCCCCCATTGATAGGTAGTGCATACTTCCCCATTGATAGGTAGTGCATACTTCCCCATTGATAGGTAGTGCCTATTTCTCCATTGATAGGTAGTGCATATTTCCCCATTGATAGGTAGTGCATATTTCCCCATTGATAGGTAGTGCATATTCCCCCATTGATAGGTAGTGCATACTTCTCCATTGATAGGTTGTGCATACTTCCCCATTGATAGGTAGTGCATATTCCCCCATTGATAGGTAGTGCATACTTCCCCATTGATAGGTAGTGCATATTTCCCCATTGATAGGTAGTGTATATTCCCCCATTGATAGGTAGTGCATACTTCCCCATTGATAGGTAGTGCATATTCCCCCATTGATAGGTAGTGCATACTTCCCCATTGATAGGTAGTGCATACTTCCCCATTGATAGGTAGTGCCTATTTCTCCATTGATAGGTAGTGCATATTTCCCCATTGATAGGTAGTGCATATTTCCCCATTGATAGGTAGTGTATATTTCCCCATTGATAGGTAGTGCATATTTCCCCATCTATAGGTAGTGCATATTTCCCCATTGATAGGTAGTGTATATTTCCCCATTGATAGGTAGTGCATATTTCCCCATTGATAGGTAGTACATATTTCCCCCATTGATAGGTAGTGCATATTTCCCCATTGATAGGTAGTGCATATTCCCCCATTGATAGGTAGTGCATATTTCCCCCATTGATAGGTAGTGCATATTTCCCCATTGATAGGTAGTGCATATTCCCCATTGATAGATAGTGCATATTCCCCCATTGATAGGTAGTGCATATTTCCCCATTGATATGTAGTGCATATTCCCCATTGATAGATAGTGCATATTTCTACGTTTAACAGGTAGTGCCTATTTCATATTAACGTTCTATGTTCATGAGAGAACTATAATTCGACCTTAGCCAAACAATATGTTTGAAGTGTATTTTTAGTACATACAATGATGCAACCATGCACTAAAGGGTGCTATAACATCGCATCACTGGTGGCTTGTGTCCGACAACTATTTCAAACAGCAATGACTGGGGACCATAACCGTTAGTTAATCAGTGAGAAACAACAAGAGGATATTATTGGTTTCAGTGTATGATCGAATAATAGTTCACCGGATGAACATTGAAAGCATAATATAATAGATTTATATGTTCATGATGAAATATAATTCGATCATTCACTTAAGCAAGCACATTTCCTTTTAATTTTAGACTCAAACGGGTCTTTACGAGAGAAACGTATGCAACCGAGCTCTAATTGGCGCCAGAACTCGTGCTTAGACGAAAATAAATGAGGTCATATAAGACGCCATTAATGACGTCACTGACGAGTCCGAAAGCGTTCGCATTGACAACAATTCATGCAGCAGCTTGGCATCACACGGGCAAACCAGTGAGAAATAAACTGTGCTATAATTTCTATAACACATTTTTATTCCACTGATAAATTTCTATATTTTATACAGAAAAGAATGCCAAATTCTCATTCTGTTTCCAGTTTCCTCACATTAATTATGCATGGACTACTACGCGCGTCTCTATGTTCCGAGCGTATAATATAAGTACAAATATAGAACATGAACAACACTATCCTCCAAAAATCTAAAATGACTAATCTCTTCAGGAGGCGTCGCAACAACACTGCTATATTATGAAAGCATGTTTGCATCCATTAATACAACTATACAAGTGCATGTTCTAATTCCAAAAATAGAAACTGGGACTTATCCTCTGTTCACTAACAATGAACAGACAACGTTTTATGCAAATAAATGTGTATAATGTGTACATTATATCAATCAGAAACAAGGATCACTTCTTCTGTTCAGATACTAACTCTGATGGGAATTAAAATAATTCGCAGCATCATTTTTATTTGATATATCAGCGTAGATTTGAAAGATTAGCGAGTTTTCATTATAACTAATATAATTGTCCTAAATTAGAAGTAACGGTATATCTCATTGGATGTCTATATTGTAAGGACCAATCGTATCAATCGACACAACCGGAATACAGTTTGTTTTAGCTATGAGAAATCAGTCTCTGAATTAATACAATACATCTAAATACTATTAGATATATATGACGGTTCTTTGATAAATGATAATCGAACGTTTCTTTAAATATTATTTGCAATTGACATATAAACAGTGACCCCGGAAAACAGCTGTCATATAACTAATAACATTGTGTCATAATTTCGTTATATATTTACATCAATTTCACCAGCTTCTGCATCAATATCAGGGTCGTATGAGTGTGTCTTTGGTGATATTGTCAGCAATTCATTTGGACCAACAGTTACCACTGACATAGAATCCGCGAACAGCTGTACAACAATCGCAGTTGGGTCAACTTTAATGAAAGTCTCCGCTTGACTCGAGAACTCTTCATTGCTGGAGCCGTCTGTTTGCATCGTTACCTGCAAAATGTTGTCATGCAAAATGAATACATAATGTAGTCTATATTGAATTTAGAAACGTACTGATAGATAGGTTTTCTTAGAATAACTGAGTAATCGTTTGTATACAATATGTCATCCGTTTATATTTACACGGTATTTGTTCCAAAGTAAGGAACATGTAACATTTCAGGAATTGTATGCTTTGCGTTAGTGAATACAATGCTTGATCGCAATTCAGGCACAACGCATGCACGTGAACCTTTAGGAGAAAGGAGATCAGAGCATCCTATACTCGTGACCCATTCCAGGATAGTACATCAGAAGACACATAGCATATTAGAGAAACATTAGTCGAAAGGCAACAAGAAACATTGCATACTAGAAAGACCTTAGTCGAAGGTTCTCAGTGCAGATCACGTACTAGAGGTCCCTTACACGAGGCAGATCACGTACTAGAGGTCCCTTACACGAAATACTAGTACTACACAAGGCAGATCACGTACTAGAGGTCCCTTACACGAAATACTAGTACTACACAAGGCAGATCACGTACTAGAGGTCCCTTACACGAAATACTAGTACTACACAAGGCAGATCACGTACTAGAGGTCCCTTACACGAAATACTAGTACTACACAAGGCAGATCACGTACTAGAGGTCCCTTACACGAAATACTAGTACTACACAAGGCAGATCACGTACTAGAGGTCCCTTACACGAAATACTAGTACTACACAAGGCAGATCACGTACTAGAGGTCCCTTACACGAAATACTAGTACTACACAAGGCAGATCACGTACTAGAGGTCCCTTACACGAAATACTAGTACTACACAAGGCAGATCACGTACTAGAGGTCCCTTACACGAAATACTAGTACTACACAAGGCAGATCACGTACTAGAGGTCCCTTACACGAAATACTAGTACTACACAAGGCAGATCACGTACTAGAGGTCCCTTACACGAAATACTAGTACTACACAAGGCAGATCACGTACTAGAGGTCCCTTACACGAAATACTAGTACTACACAAGGCAGATCACGTACTAGAGGTCCCTTACACGAAATACTAGTACTACACAAGGCAGATCACGTACTAGAGGTCCCTTACACGAAATACTAGTACTACACAAGGCAGATCACGTACTAGAGGTCCCTTACACGAAATACTAGTACAAGGCAGATCACGTACTAGAGGTCCCTTACACGAAATACTAGTACAAGGCAGATCACGTACTAGAGGTCCCTTACACGAAATACTAGTACTACACAAGGCAGATCACGTACTAGAGGTCCCTTACACGAAATACTAGTACTACACAAGGCAGATCACGTACTAGAGGTCCCTTACACGAAATACTAGTACTACACAAGGCAGATCACGTACTAGAGGTCCCTTACACGAAATACTAGTACTACACAAGGCAGATCACGTACTAGAGGTCCCTTACACGAAATACTAGTACTACACAAGGCAGATCACGTACTAGAGGTCCCTTACACGAAATACTAGTACTACACAAGGCAGATCACGTACTAGAGGTCCCTTACACGAAATACTAGTACTACACAAGGCAGATCACGTACTAGAGGTCCCTTACACGAAATACTAGTACTACACAAGGCAGATCACGTACTAGAGGTCCCTTACACGAAATACTAGTACTACACAAGGCAGATCACGTACTAGAGGTCCCTTACACGAAATACTAGTACTACACAAGGCAGATCACGTACTAGAGGTCCCTTACACGAAATACTAGTACTACACAAGGCAGATCACGTACTAGAGGTCCCTTACACGAAATACTAGTACTACACAAGGCAGATCACGTACTAGAGGTCCCTTACACGAAATACTAGTACTACACAAGGCAGATCACGTACCAGAGGTCCCTTACACGAAATACTAGTACTACACAAGACAGATCACGTACTAGAGGTCCCTTACACGAAATACTAGTACTACACAAGGCAGATCACGTACCAGAGGTCCCTTACACGAAATACTAGTACATTTCATACTAGAAAGACATTAGTCGATGGTTCTCAGTGCAGATCACGTACCAGAGGTCCCTTACACGAAATACTAGTACATTTCATACTAGAAAGACATTAGTCGAAGGTTCTCAGTGCAGATCACGTACCAGAGGTCCCTTACACGAAATACTAGTACATTTCATACTAGAAAGACATTAGTCGAAGGTTCTCAGTGCAGATCACGTACAAGAGGTCCCTTAC
>CM026395.1:41069260-41115118 GCA_014843695.1 Archivesica marissinica
TCGGTCTTATCTATTGTAGGACTGTTTTATCAACACGGTTGTAAGTCGGTCTTATCTATTGTAGGAATGTTTTATCAACACGGTTGTAAGTCTTCGGTCTTATCTATTGTTGGACTGTTTTATCAACACGGTTGTAAGTCGATCTTATCTATTGTAGGACTGTTTTATCAACAAGGTTGTAAGTCGGTCTTATCTATTGTAGGACTGTTTTATCAACACGGTTGTAAGTCGGTCTTATCTATTGTAGGACTGTTTTATCAACAAGGTTGTAAGTCGGTCTTATCTATTGTAGGACTGTTTTATCAACACGGTTGTAAGTCGGTCTTATCTATTGTAGGACTGTTTTATCAACATGGTTGTAAGTCGGTCTTATCTATTGTAGGACTGTTTTATCAACACGGTTGTAAGTCTTCGGTCTCGGATAAGATTTTCTTTCGTCGTATGACCGTAAAAACAGTGACACAGTCTGAAATGTAAACTTCCTGCTCACGTATCTTCGCACACAAATGTCAACATCGGACATGGCGCACCTGTATATATTATTCATAACTTCTTTACTTCTTGGAATATGTTAATAATTCTTACATCGAATTAAACCGTACACTCATTATATTATAGTGTTTCCCCCAAACTGAAAAAAGGGCAGGACACAGGTAGAAAAAGAGCATTTTTATTGTTGCCTGTTCTCAAAATGGCAGAATTGACATAGTCGTATATATGTTATTATGAGTACGAAACATTTTGAGGACGAATCAATATTGCAACCTATTGGATATTACAATTCAAAATATATTATAGTTTGTGACAATGGTGTGGTTTCCAAGATAATTATCTAAACAAAAATGTAAGCCAGAAAATTACACCAATAATGCATCTACATTCATTTAAATAGAAACTTACATATAAAATATAATGGCGGCATAATTGACATCTGTTGGCGGAATTTCCGACCGGAGCAAAGCGAAATACACATGCGATGATATGCACACTACCCCGTAAAACTAAATTCGTGAGACAATAAGGACAAATTGGGGACTATTTGAGTCAATTTGCGTCAATTAACGATGAGATTTGCACACAGGGGACAATATGTCTGTTACTTCACTATAAAGAACTTGTAGCAAGGGTGTAAGATTATTTATCCTTGAAGACGTATACAAGCAAGTACAGTAGCAAGGGTGTAAGATTACTTATCCTTGAAGACATATACAAGCAATACAAGCAAGTACAGTAGCAAGGGTGTAAGATTACTTATCCTTGAAGACATATACAAGCAAGTACAGTAGCAAGGGTGTAAGATTACTTATCCTTGAAGACGTATACAAGCAATACAAGCAAGTACAGTAGCAAGGGTGTAAGATTACTTATCCTTGAAGACATATACAAGCAAGTACAGTAGCAAGGGTGTAAGATTACTTATCCTTGAAGACATATACAAGCAATACAAGCAAGTACAGTAGCAAGGGTGTAAGATTACTTATCCTTGAAGACATATACAAGCAATTCTAGCAAGTACGGTAGCAAGGGTGTAAGATTACTTATCCTTGGAGACGTATACAAACAAGTACAGTAGCAAGGGTGTAAGATTACTTATCCTTGGAGACGTATACAGGCAAGTACAGTAGCAAGGGTGTAAGATTACTTATCCTTGGAGACGTATACAGGCAAGTACAGTAGCACGGGTGTAAGATTACTTATCCTTGGAGACGTATACAGGCAAGTACAGTAGCAAGGGTGTAAGATTACTTATCCTTGAAGACATATACAAGCAAGTACAGTAGCAAGGGTGTAAGATTACTTATCCTTGAAGACATATACAAGCAAGTACAGTAGCAAGGGTGTAAGATTACTTATCCTTGAAGACGTATACAAGCAAGTACAGTAGCAAGGGTGTAAGATTACTTATCCTTGAAGACGTATACTAGCAAGTACAGTAGCAAGGGTGTAAGATTACTTATCCTTGAAGACGTATACAGGCAATACTAGCAAGTACAGTAGCAAGGGTGTAAGATTACTTATCCTTGAAGACGTATACAAGCAAGTATAGTAGCAAGGGTGTAAGATTACTTATCCTTGAAGACATATACAAGCAAGTACAGTAGCAAGGGTGTAAGATTACTTATCCTTGAAGACATATACAAGCAAGTACAGTAGCACGGGTGTAAGATTACTTATCCTTGAAGACATATACAAGCAATACAAGCAAGTACAGTAGCAAGGGTGTAAGATTACTTATCCTTGAAGACTTATACAAGCAATACTAGCAAGTACAGTAGCAAGGGTGTAAGATTACTTATCCTTGAAGACATATACAAGCAAGTACAGTAGCACGGGTGTAAGATTACTTATCCTTGAAGACTTATACAAGCAATACTAGCAAGTACAGTAGCAAGGGTGTAAGATTACTTATCCTTGAAGACGTATACAAGCAAGTACAGTAGCAAGGGTGTAAGATTACTTATCCTTGAAGACGTATACAGGCAAGTACAGTAGCAAGGGTGTAAGATTACTTATCCTTGAAGACGTATACAGGCAAGTACAGTAGCAAGGGTGTAAGATTACTTATCCTTGAAGACTTATACAGGCAAGTACAGTAGCAAGGGTGTAAGATTACTTATCCTTGGAGACGTATACAGGCAAGTACAGTAGCAAGGGTGTAAGATTACTTATCCTTGGAGACGTATACAGGCAATACTAGCAAGTACAGTAGCAAGGGTGTAAGATTACTTATCCTTGGAGACTTATACAGGCAATACTAGCAAGTACAGTAGCAAGGGTGTAAGATTACTTATCCTTGGAGACGTATACAGGCAATACTAGCAAGTACAGTAGCAAGGGTGTAAGATTACTTATCCTTGGAGACGTATACAAACAAGTACAGTAGCAAGGGTGTAAGATTACTTATCCTTGGAGACGTATACAGGCAAGTACAGTAGCAAGGGTGTAAGATTACTTATCCTTGGAGACGTATACAGGCAAGTACAGTAGCACGGGTGTAAGATTACTTATCCTTGGAGATGTATACAGGCAAGTACAGTAGCAAGGGTGTAAGATTACTTATCCTTGAAGACGTATACAAGCAAGTATAGTAGCAAGGGTGTAAGATTACTTATCCTTGAAGACATATACAAGCAAGTACAGTAGCAAGGGTGTAAGATTACTTATCCTTGAAGACATATACAAGCAAGTACAGTAGCACGGGTGTAAGATTACTTATCCTTGAAGACATATACAAGCAATACAAGCAAGTACAGTAGCAAGGGTGTAAGATTACTTATCCTTGAAGACTTATACAAGCAATACTAGCAAGTACAGTAGCAAGGGTGTAAGATTACTTATCCTTGAAGACATATACAAGCAAGTACAGTAGCACGGGTGTAAGATTACTTATCCTTGAAGACGTATACAGGCAAGTACAGTAGCAAGGGTGTAAGATTACTTATCCTTGAAGACGTATACAGGCAAGTACAGTAGCAAGGGTGTAAGATTACTTATCCTTGAAGACTTATACAGGCAAGTACAGTAGCAAGGGTGTAAGATTACTTATCCTTGGAGACGAATACAGGCAAGTACAGTAGCAAGGGTGTAAGATTACTTATCCTTGGAGACGTATACAGGCAATACTAGCAAGTACAGTAGCAAGGGTGTAAGATTACTTATCCTTGGAGACTTATACAGGCAATACTAGCAAGTACAGTAGCAAGGGTGTAAGATTACTTATCCTTGGAGACGTATACAGGCAATACTAGCAAGTACAGTAGCAAGGGTGTAAGATTACTTATCCTTGGAGACGTATACAAACAAGTACAGTAGCAAGGGTGTAAGATTACTTATCCTTGGAGACGTATACAGGCAAGTACAGTAGCAAGGGTGTAAGATTACTTATCCTTGGAGACGTATACAGGCAAGTACAGTAGCACGGGTGTAAGATTACTTATCCTTGGAGACGTATACAGGCAAGTACAGTAGCAAGGGTGTAAGATTACTTATCCTTGGAGACATATACAGGCAAGTACAGTAGCAAGGGTGTAAGATTACTTATCCTTGGAGACGTATACAAGCAAGTACAGTAGCAAGGGTGTAAGATTACTTATCCTTGAAGACATATACAAGCAATACTAGCAAGTACAGTAGCAAGGGTGTAAGATTACTTATCCTTGGAGACGTATACAGGCAAGTACAGTAGCAAGGGTGTAAGATTACTTATCCTTGGAGACGTATACAGGCAAGTACAGTAGCAAGGGTGTAAGATTACTTATCCTTGAAGACGTATACAGGCAATACTAGCAAGTACAGTAGCAAGGGTGTAAGATTACTTATCCTTGAAGACATATACAAGCAATACAAGCAAGTACAGTAGCAAGGGTGTAAGATTACTTATCCTTGAAGACATATACAAGCAAGTACAGTAGCAAGGGTGTAAGATTACTTATCCTTGAAGACATATACAAGCAAGTACAGTAGCAAGGGTGTAAGATTACTTATCCTTGAAGACATATACAAGCAAGTACAGTAGCAAGGGTGTAAGATTACTTATCCTTGAAGACTATACAAGCAAGTACAGTAGCAAGGGTGTAAGATTACTTATCCTTGAAGACATATACAAGCAAGTACAGTAGCAAGGGTGTAAGATTACTTATCCTTGAAGACATATACAAGCAAGTACAGTAGCAAGGGTGTAAGATTACTTATCCTTGAAGACGTATACAGGCAAGTACAGTAGCAAGGGTGTAAGATTACTTATCCTTGAAGACGTATACAGGCAAGTACAGTAGCAAGGGTGTAAGATTACTTATCCTTGAAGACGTATACAGGCAAGTACAGTAGCAAGGGTGTAAGATTACTTATCCTTGAAGACGTATACAAGCAAGTACAGTAGCAAGGGTGTAAGATTACTTATCCTTGAAGACATATACAAGCAATACTAGCAAGTACAGTAGCAAGGGTGTAAGATTACTTATCCTTGAAGACGTATACAGGCAATACTAGCAAGTACAGTAGCAAGGGTGTAAGATTACTTATCCTTGAAGACGTATACAGGCAATAGCAAGTACAGTAGCAAGGGTGTAAGATTACTTATCCTTGAAGACGTATACATAGCAAGTACAGTAGCAAGGGTGTAAGATTACTTATCCTTGAAGACGTATACAGGCAAGTACAGTAGCAAGGGTGTAAGATTACTTATCCTTGAAGACTTATACAGGCAAGTACAGTAGCAAGGGTGTAAGATTACTTATCCTTGAAGACGTATACTAGCAAGTACAGTAGTAAGGGTGTAAGATTACTTATCCTTGAAGACGTATACAGGCAAGTATAGTAGCAAGGGTGTAAGATTACTTATCCTTGAAGACGTATACTAGCAAGTACAGTAGCAAGGGTGTAAGATTACTTATCCTTGAAGACATATACAGGCAAGTACAGTAGCAAGGGTGTAAGATTACTTATCCTTGAATACATATACAGGCAATACAAGCAAGTACAGTAGCAAGGGTGTAAGATTACTTATCCTTGGAGACGTATACAGGCAAGTACAGTAGCAAGGGTGTAAGATTACTTATCCTTGAAGACGTATACAGGCAAGTACAGTAGCAAGGATGTAAGATTACTTATCCTTGAAGACGTATACAGGCAAGTACAGTAGCAAGGGTGTAAGATTACTTATCCTTGAAGACGTATACTAGCAATACTAGCAAGTACAGTAGCAAGGGTGTAAGATTACTTATCCTTGGAGACGTATACAGGCAAGTACAGTAGCAAGGGTGTAAGATTACTTATCCTTGGAGACGTATACTAGCAAGTACAGTAGCAAGGGTGTAAGATTACTTATCCTTGGAGACGTATACTAGCAAGTACAGTAGCAAGGGTGTAAGATTACTTATCCTTGAAGACGTATACAAGCAATTCTAGCAATAATCTACCGATAATCCCCTGCATTTGTTTTTACAACAATGACTCAAACGGAAATTGGGACATAAATGTGCGAAAATTGACTGATTGGCATGTATCATGATTACCTGTCAGATTGGAGCATATTTGATTGCCTCTTCAATATACATAATCAGCAGTCTCTTGATTTATTTACACTTTGAATTTCTATTAAATCAAGATAAGACTATTAACGTACATGCCTGCTATGCCCCATTTGCATTGGCGGGAAAGACACAGTCAGTTAAAACAACGGAATATATCTTGAGCAAAGTCAATGTTGCCCTAGGCTAAACATTACACACAATCCAACAACACCCACACAAACCACTAGTAAGTCAAAAACATTACACACAACCCAACCACACAAACCACTAGTAAGTCAAAAACATTACACACACTCCAACCACACCCACACACACCACTAGTAAGTCAAAAACATTACACACAATCCAACCACACAAACCACTAGTAAGTCAAAAACATTACACACAATCCAACCACACAAACAAACCACTAGTAAGTCAAAAACATTACACACAATCCAACCACACAAACAAACCACTAGTAAGTCAAAAACATTACACACAATCCAACCACACAAACAAACCACTAGTAAGTCAAAAACATTACACACAATCCAACCACACAAACAAACCACTAGTAAGTCAAAAACATTACACACAATCCAACCACACAAACAAACCACTAGTAAGTGAAAAACATTACCCATTACACACAACCCAACCACACCCACACAAACCACTAGTAAGTGAAAAACATTACACACAATCCAACAACACCCACACAAACCACTAGTAAGTCAAAAACATTACACACAATCCACCCACACCCACACAAACCACTAGTAAGTCAAAAACATTACCCACAACCCAACCACACCCACACAAACCACTAGTAAGTGAAAAACATTACCCACAACCCAACCACACCCACACAAACCACTAGTAAGTCAAAAACATTACACACAACCCAACCACACCCACACAAACCACTAGTAAGTGAAAAACATTACCCACAACCCAACAACACCCACACAAACCACTAGTAAGTCAAAAACATTACACACAACCCAACCACACCCACACAAACCACTAGTAAGTGAAAAACATTACCCACAACCCAACCACACCCACACAAACCACTAGTAAGTGAAAAACATTACCCATTACACACAACCCAACCACACCCACACAAACCACTAGTAAGTGAAAAACATTACACACAATCCAACAACACCCACACAAACCACTAGTAAGTCAAAAACATTACACACAACCAACAACACCCACACAAACCACTAGTAAGTCAAAAACATTACACACAATCCACCCACACCCACACAAACCACTAGTAAGTCAAAAACATTACACACAATCCACCCACACCCACACAAACCACTAGTAAGTCAAAAACATTACACACAATCCAACAACACCCACACACACCACTAGTAAGTCAAATACATTACACACAATCCAACAACACCCACACACACCACTAGTAAATGAAAAACATTACACACAATCCAACCACACCCACACACACCACTAGTAAGTCAAAAACATTACACACAATCCAACCACACAAACCACTAGTAAGTCAAAAACATTACACACAATCCAACCACACAAACCACTAGTAAGTCAAAAACATTACACACAATCCAACCACACAAACCACTAGTAAGTCAAAAACATTACACACAACCCAACCACACCCACACAAACCACTAGTAAGTCAAAAACATTACCCACAGAAGTAGAGCCCCCAGACAGTGAAGTCAGGGTCCCTAGGGCGACAATTTTGCCCAAGTGACCCTCTAGAATGAGCCTGCATTTGTTGACCTTTGCAACTGGGATAAAATGCAGAACTATACAAGTTACCAAGTAACATGAACCCAGATGCAAAGTTCAGCAAACTAGTCAATGTTTCTCTAATTCTTATAAATAAAAAAGACCTACAGCACTGTACATCCAGTGGCAGGCTTATCTGGTTGTACCTAAGACGCACCTTGGTCCAGAGGTTATTATATGGTCGTCAAAAACTTACCAAGTACCAACGTGCATATTGGCTCTTGAAAAATCCAGCTTGACTCTTGAAAAATCCAGCTTGACTCTTGACCTCAAGGACTTTCAAAGTCTAGTTAACACCCTGGTATTAGTTGAGACTTCATAGGCTCACGTCTCTTGTACAGGTATGTAATGGAGTACCTTTTGTCACTCTATCTTTTCTCATGAAGTTGCAGTGGTAGCGTATTCACTTCAGGTATGAAAGGCCCAGAATTCATGCCCAGCTGTAGCCGTTACATTTGTGCCCTTAGGCAAGGCACTTAAAATCCACAATGCCTCTTCTCTCTCCTTCATGGCAATGGATTCCAATAGGAATGAGGTCTCGAGAACTATTAAACTAAACTAAAATAAATTGGTATAAACTAAGCTAACGGTTCTCACCACATTGTTGAATGAACTATAAAACATAAGATGACATCACATTTTGATTTGTATATCCAGGAAGACTTGCTTAAAGAGATTGACGCACTTAGGTCATATGCTGATCATCATCCTCTAGTCGCCAAACATTCCCTGGAGATACAGACGCTGAAGTCGACCATCCGGTCCCTTAAGGAGGACAGCGGAATACTGTCCAGTGTTCACAAGGATGCCGAGAAAGTCCACCAGTTAGAGGAGGAATATCACAAACTGATAGCAGAACAGCAAGACAGTGCTGATGGTAAGCTAACTCGAGGGATTGTGGGTAGGAATAGACTGTGTAATATTTTTCACTTACTAGTGGTTTGTGTGGGTGTGGTTGGGTTGTGTGTAATGGGTAATGTTTTTCACTTACTAGTGGTTTGTGTGGGTGTGGTTAGGTTGTGTGTAATGGGTAATGTTTTTCACTTACTAGTGGTTTGTGTGGGTGTGGTTGGGTTGTGTGTAATGGGTAATGTTTTTCACTTACTAGTGGTTTGTGTGGTTGGGTTGTGTGTAATGGGTAATGTTTTTCACTTACTAGTGGTTTGTGTGGGTGTGGTTGGGTTGTGTGTAATGGGTAATGTTTTTCACTTACTAGTGGTTTGTGTGGGTGTTGTTGGGTTGTGGGTAATGTTTTTCACTTACTAGTGGTTTGTGTGGGTGGGTTGGGTTGTGTGTAATGGGTAATGTTTTTCACTTACTAGTGGTTTGTGTGGGTGTGGTTGGGTTGTGTGTAATGGGTAATGTTTTTCACTTACTAGTGGTTTGTGTGGGTGTTGTTGGGTTGTGGGTAATGTTTTTCACTTACTAGTGGTTTGTGTGGGTGTTGTTGGGTTGTGTGTAATGTTTTTGACTTACTAGTGGTGTGTGTGGGTGTTGTTGGGTTGTGGGTAATGTTTTTCACTTACTAGTGGTTTGTGTGGGTGTGGTTGGGTTGTGTGTAATGTTTTTGACTTACTAGTGGTTTGTGTGGGTGTTGTTGGGTTGTGGGTAATGTATTTCACTTACTAGTGAAGTGTGGGTGTGGTTGGATTGTGTGTAATGTTTTTGATTTACTTGGTGTTTGTTTGTGTGGGTGTGACACGTTTCTTCCCAGGATTTTGGGACAGCCGGGCTCCCTGCAATTATAGCTGGGTACCCCAGGGATCATTCTAGACGGCGATGTGGGCGAAATTGGCGCCCTAGGGACCCTGACTTCTCCCTAAAAAAAGCTTTTGATTTTTACCATTTTCAAACAAAATTTTGTCTAGTAAGATACACTGGCCCTCAAAAAGCACTCCTTCTATTCAAATGTTGTATTTAACCCATTCAACCCCAAGTAACTGACATGGACTGGTCCATGATATTTTCAGACCAATAAATTAATAAGAAAATTACCTTTGGACCAGTTCATTTATCAAAATGGGTAATTTTATCTAAAAATAGTAATAATTATTACTGGCCAAAAAGTGCAGATCCTGATGAGACGGCTCGTCATGAGCCGGCTCATCTGGATCTACACTTTTCATAAGCCTATTTAGAGGCCTGTGGTGTTGAAAGGGTTAATGTTTGTACTGTGCATTTTAACCCTATTTTGCAGAAGTATATTAAAGAACACCATTTAAGGAAGCAATCAAGTGCTTTCTCACTTCTCCCAAAAATTCTGACCTAGAATGAACCCTGGTACCTGATTAATCACGATTTATGCGTGAATCTCTGTGAAGCAAGAATGTAAGCCCAAGTGGTAAAACAAAGTAAATGAGCGATATCAGTGTGTTTATATATACAAGGTATATCCTCAGCACAGCAGACACACCACTCCATCATCCTCCTCAGCACAGCAGACAAATTCGACCATCCTCCTCAGCACAGCAGACACACCATTCCACCGTCCTCCTCAGCACAGCAGACACACCATTCGACCATCCTCCTCAGCACAGCAGACACACCATTCCACCGTCCTCCTCAGCACAGCAGACACACCATTCCACCGTCCTCCTCAGCACAGCAGACAAATTCGACCATCCTCCTCAGCACAGCAGACACACCATTCCACCGTCCTCCTCAGCACAGCAGACAAATTCGACCATCCTCCTCAGCACAGCAGACACACCATTCCACCGTCCTCCTCAGCACAGCAGACAAATTCGACCATCCTCCTCAGCACAGCAGACACATCATTCCACCGTCCTCCTCAGCACAGTAGACACACCATTCCACCGTCCTCCTCAGCACAGCAGACACACCATTCCACCGTCCTCCTCAGCACAGCAGACACACTATTCCACCGTCCTCCTCAGCACAGCAGACACACCATTCCACCGTCCTCCTCAGCACATCAGACCCACCATTCCACTGTCCTCCTCAGCACAGCAGACACACCATTCCACCGTCCTCCTCAGCACAGCAGACACACCATTCCACCGTCTTCCTCAGCACAGCAGACACACCACTCCACCGTCCTCCTCAGCACAGCAGTCACACCATTCCACCATCCTCAGCACAGCAGACACACTTCCACCATCCTCCTCAGCACAGCAGACACACCATTCCACCGTCCTCCTCAGCACAGCAGACACACCATTCCACCGTCCTCCTCAGCACAGCAAACACACCACTCCACTCCACTGTCCTCCTCAGCACAGCAGACACACCACTCCACCGTCCTCCTCAGCACAGCACAGTGTTGGACACTCATTTCAATATGTTCCGGCCAACTTGGCCTGTACTTGAGAAAAGGTACCGGCCAAGATGAAATTGTACAGGCCAATTTTTGGCCTATACTTAAGAATTAATTCCGGCCAAAAATAAATGGTACAGGCCATTGAATGTGGTTCTGTCCGGTGGCTTTGCCACCGGATGCATGTGCCGCAGGCAATTGCCATGCTAGGGGGGTCCGGGGGCATCATCCCCCCCCCCCCGAAATTTGTTTTAAGTAGACACAAAATGGTGCATTCTGGTGGACTTTGGGGTAAAAATCAACCTCTTTTTTTATCTTAAATTTTGTCACTTTTTTAGATAATGTTTCTTCAAAATTGCTATGTAAGTAACTGTTTAACTAAGGGGGGTTGATTTTGAATCATTTTTAGGACTGTCCCCATTCAACTTCTTATCTTTTTTTATTAAAAACCTTTCCATGTTATGTTTTTGTCTTGTGGTTTCAGGATTAGCAGAATTATTCTGCTTGGATTATTCTGCTTGGAAACTAAACCTATTGCAGTAGCGGGCATTTCCCGACATATGACGTACTTACTTATCTGTATCATCTTAAACGTTTTTCGTTGTACATAACAAATAAAAGCGTCTCGTCAATGAACAAGTACTCGGTGATCTTGTACATTTTATCCCTGCAGAAAGGTCCATATAATCTGCTGTCAAAATATTGTTGCGTCACAGAAAACGCATTCAATGATTCTCATTGTGTCTCTGGCCATTTCATTGCATCAAACCCGCAAGAAACGCACAGTGAGAAAACACTGCATTATCAAATTCTGGTGTACAGAAATATCTGTGCTAATGAGTTGTAGGATTAAAGACCGCCATTTAATCCAATTATCTGTAATTAAAATGTCACCAACTTCTCAACACCCCATGCAATCAAGTGCCAAACAGCTGATTTCCAATGACTGCACATGCGACCTTCACTTTCATGGATTTAATTTGTATGCGCATTTGGCGACAAATGCGACCGACAGCGGAAACCCTGCCCCCGATTGACCTTGGCTCGTGTTCAAGGCCGTAGCTTACAAGCGGAATCCCTATGAAAACACGGGTTTCCCGAAATGACGTCATAACCGGAAACCAAAATGGAGGCACAGAATATTTGATATTTTGTTAATATGATGAGAAAAAACGCCTAAAATGGCGAAGATACTGTTGTGTCCTGGTTCAGGCGAGTATGAACTTCAACAAACTAGCCAAGGGCTATCAAATAAGACATCTCGCCACGATGTCGAGTGCGTAGTAAAAGTTTCTCGCCAGTCTAAAAACGTTATCGCCATGGCGAGTGCGAGTGTCCAACGCTGCAGCAGACTCCACTCCACTGTCCTCCTCAGCACAGCAGACACACCATTCCACTGTCCTCCTCAGCACAGCAGACACACCACTCCACTGTCCTCAGCACAGCAGACACACCACTCCACTGTCCTCAGCACGGCAGACACACCATTCCACCGTCCTCCTCAGCACAGCAGACACACCATTTCACCGTCCTCCTCAACACAGCAGACACACCATTCCACCGTCCTCCTCAGCACAGCAGACACACCATTCCACCCTCCTCCTCAGCACAGAACACACCATTCCACCGTCCTCAGCACAGCAGATACACCACTCCACCATCCTCCTCAGCACAGCAGACACACCACTCCACCGTCCTCCTCAGCACAGCAGACACACCATTCCACCATCCTCCTCAACACAGCAGATACACCACTCCACCGTCCTCCTCAGCACAGCAGACACACCATTTCACCGTCCTCCTCAACACAGCAGACACACCATTCCACCGTCCTCCTCAGCACAGCAGATACACCACTCCACCATCCTCCTCAGCACAGCAGACACACCATTCCACCCTCCTCAGCACAGCAGACACACCATTCCACCATCCTCCTCAACACAGCAGACACACCATTCCACCGTCCTCCTCAGCACAGCAGACCCACCATTCCACTGTCCTCCTCAGCACAGCAGACACACCACTTCACCGTCCTCCTCAGCACAGCAGACACACCATTCCACCGTCCTCAGCACAGCAGACACACCACTCCACCGTCCTCAGCACAGAACACACCATTCCACCGTCCTCAGCACAGCAGACACACCACTCCACCATCCTCCTCAGCACAGCAGACACACCACTCCACCATCCTCCTCAGCACAGCAGACACACCATTCGACCATCCTCTAGCACAGCAGACACACCATTCCACCGTCCTCCTCAGCACAGCAGTAATGTTTCAGCTTACCGAGGGATTGTGGGTAATGTTTCAGCTTACCAAGGAAGTGTGGGTAATGTTTCAGTTTACCGAGGGATTGTGGGGAATGTTTCAGCTTACCAAAGGATTGTGAGTAATGTTTCAGTTTACCAAAGGAGTGTGGGGAATGTTTCAGCTTACCGATGGATTGTGGGTTATATTTCAAATTAAATGCTTTGGCTTTGCCAAATTAAGGATTCTTTGCAGGAAATTTATAGATGTGATATCCATAAAAATATAAACTGGCTCTTAAAATGACATTTTGGATACAAAAAGCTGATTATTTATTTCGAAATAGTGTATACCGGTATAAGGAAATGATAGCAAATTTCACCATTTGGAAAGGGCAGTTTCCAATGTTTTCAAAACGTGTAGCCCAATCCTTTTGTATATGTGTATGGATGTTATCAGGTTTTATGTATGTTAGTGTGACAGTAATGTTATTGTGATTTGTAAATTATATTCATCATTGTGGAAAAAGTTGCAATAAAATATTATTAAATTGTTAAAAAATATATGGTATATGAACCCTCTAATCTGTGACATGATGTCAATAAGCACACATTTATAATAATATTTTGGGTTTCAGAGGATCATGTGACACCCCAGAGAGCAGATACTGTATCAACAGCAACCCTGGAGAAACTGCAGTCACAGGTTGCTGATCTAGAAGGCAGAATTGATACGGTAATACATTGAAAGCCTTTGAACAAATGCCACCATTCCGGGGTGAACATTGACGACTGTCTGATCATACCGGGACAGTTAAACTTACCGATGGAGCCGTTACGTTTGTGCCCTTAGGCAAGGCATTTAATTTCCACGTTGCCTCTTCTCTCTCCCTCGTGGCGATGGATTCCATCAGGAATGAGGTCTCGAGAGTGATTAATATAAGTTGTAAGAACTTGTTTCGCAATCGAGCTAAAATAAATTTGTATAAGCTAAATTTTTGTCTGGGCTAGTTGTTTTAATTCTAGTTGTCCGATAGGGCAAGTACATTATTGGTGGCATACCACAAACAATCAAAAGGGTTTTCATATCTAATATAAACTCTAGGTTATATCTCGATTGTTACATCCAAGCTAAAAGTTTGTTTTTCTATGACGTGAAAAGTGGAAACTTTGTAGAATATGCTAGAATGCATGCCCACAGGGATTGTCTATTGTGTTATTTATATATGTCCATATTTACAACAATGATTTAATGGCTAATATATAGAATAACTGTCTTTTCACTATTTGTTAGTTGAATCAAGAGTCGTCAGAGATGAGACAAAGTACCGAGAAGAAGGAGCTGTTCATGAAAGGTGAACTGGAATCATACAAGAAGACCGTGGCCGAGCTTGAGATGGTTCTCTCAGCTAACAGCACACGTACAAAATTAGAGAAGGAAGTAATGTCTCAGATGCACCGACAGACAGTCCTGGTATATGTCTCTAGTTTCAGTATCAATATTGAGTCATTTAACTATTGCAATATAAAATAAATATGCTAAAGTTGATAAAATTGGACTATTATGCTGTGACCAGGGATGAGAGTTTTCCGGAATTCCGTTTTTTTCCCAGAGTGAAAATGTCTGGTTTTCTGAATCGTGTTATTTTATTATTCTTCGATTTTGAAGCGTTCACAGTCAGTATTTTGGCGGATTCATATTTCTGTCTGAATTCCATTGGTTCATTTGTATTTAGCCAATCGAAAGCGCATCGATATAAAGTTGATCTTTTTTTGAAGAGTCCAAAATGTCGGCACAAACTGACGAATGCGTACCCAATAAGAAACCGCGGACAATGTTAAATTTCGCACCGATTGTCGCAGAGTGGAGTTCCCTCCGAGTTTGTCGCAGAGTGGAGTTCCCTCCGAGTTTGTCGCAGAGTGGAGTTCCCTCCGAGTTTGTCGCAGAGTGGAGTTCCCTCCGAGTTTGATACATACAGATTATCCTTGCGATCCGTTACTGTTGAAAATAAAACGGCCGAAACGTCACAGCCCCATTCCCCACCCACCTCCGAGCCAACAAAAATGAAACTAGCCAAAGTGGAGAGAAAATTTAAATCAACTTGGTTGACTGATTTCTCATGGCTAGAATATGACTCCCAGCATAAATTTATGACGTAAATTGTGCATTAAACATAATAAGCGTAACATTGTCACAGACAAGACACCCATTTCCGAACAACAACATTGACAAGGTATGCCGATTCTAATGATCATAAGGCTTCAGTGCAGGCAGAATCATTGAAATGTGATCTAGAAAAGTCTGTGAGTAAAGTTTTAAATGCCAATGAATGTGCTGTAATTGTTGGCCTTAAGGCAAATCTACTGGCTTGTAATCAAAATATATATCCCCAAATATTTGGAAATGTCCCCACATTTTTATCATGAAGGGGACATATGTCCCCACTGTTTTATCATAAAGGGGACATTATGTTCCCACTGTTATACATCATGAGCAGAACACTGACTCTTATAAGCATAGAAATAACTAATATAATATAATTTACTTATCAGATTCATCAATATTTACATGATTCTTAAGTTTGTTTCGTCAAAAATTGATATTTAAAATACGTCTTTTTTCGGCGATTGCATTGATATCCCTGCTCTCGTTTCCCCCCGTCTAATACAGTGATTCTATACCAAATATAAAGCATAATATGCATATGGAGTTATTTTAAATTTGAGTTCATTGCCTACATGTAAAAATGTTCTTAGTAAATTTGTAAATTTCAAAAGATTGTTTATAATTTATGAAAATATTTATATTGGATATAATTGGACACTCAGATTGTCCGAAATGACTATTATTGGAGAAAAACTATTGCTTACAGCGTCCCCCGAACCTCCAGCTGCAGTTTAGTGGCTTACTGCGCTCACATTGTCCCAAATTTCCTGTTATTTTTGGGATACCCACTCTCATCCCTGATATAACTTATGAGCAGTTCTTGCATATATTATGATTGTATGTCAAATTTCGGTTAGAATTTAAAATTAAGTTTGAACTTCATAACATGTTCCATAATAAGAGATAAAGTATCGTAAGCATGTGTGTAAACAAGAATATGTATATATGATGGTATGCTGAAATTTTGGGAAGGTGTAATACAGTTTCAAATCTTAATCGGAGTTCTCTGTCCTATAAGAAGTCTGAGATATCTGTACTGTATTAATACTCTTATAAAATCTGAGGTATCTGTCGTATATAAAATCTGAGGTATCTGTCGTATATAAAATCTGAGGTATCTGTCCTATATAAAATCTGAGGTATCTGTCGTATATAAAGTCTGATCTGTCGTATATAAAATCTGAGGTATCTGTTGTATATAAAATCTGAGGTATCTGTCCTATATATAATCTGAGGTATCTGTCCTATATATAATCTGAGGTATCTGTCCTATATATAATCTGAGGTATCTGTCCTATATATAATCTGAGGTATCTGTCCTATATAAAATCTGAGGTATCTGTCCTATATATAATCTGAGGTATCTGTCGTATATAAAGTCTGATCTGTCGTATATAAAATCTGAGGTATCTGTCCTATATAAAGTCTGAGGTATCTGTCGTATATAAAATCTGAGGTATCTGTCCTATATATAATCTGAGGTATCTGTCCTATATAAAATCTGAGGTATCTGTCGTATATAAAGTCTGAGGTATCTGTCGTATATATAATCTGAGGTATCTGTCCTATATAAAATCTGAGGTATCTGTCGTATATAAAATCTGAGGTATCTGTCGTATATAAAATCTGATCTGTCGTATATAAAGTCTGATCTGTCATATATAAAGTCTGATCTGTCCTATATAAAGTCTGATCTGTCATATATAAAGTCTGATCTGTCCTATATAAAGTCTGATCTGTCGTATATAAAATCTATCTGTCGTATATAAAATCTGATCTGTCGTATATAAAGTCTGATCTGTCATATATAAAGTCTGATCTGTCCTATATAAAGTCTGATCTGTCATATATAAAGTCTGATCTGTCCTATATAAAGTCTGATCTGTCGTATATAAAATCTGATCTGTCGTATATAAAATCTGATCTGTCGTATATAAAGTCTGATCTGTCATATATAAAGTCTGATCTGTCCTATATAAAGTCTGATCTGTCATATATAAAGTCTGATCTGTCCTATATAAAGTCTGATCTGTCGTATATAAAATCTGATCTGTCGTATATAAAGTCTGATCTGTCGTATATAAAGTCTGATCTGTCGTATATAAAGTCTGATCTGTCGTATATAAAGTCTGATCTGTCATATATAAAGTCTGATCTGTCGTATATAAAGTCTGATCTGTCGTATATAAAGTCTGATCTGTCGTATATAAAGTCTGATCTGTCGTATATAAAGTCTGATCTGTCATATATAAAGTCTGATCTGTCATATATAAAGTCTGATCTGTCGTATATAAAATCTGATCTGTCGTATATAAAGTCTGATCTGTCGTATATAAAGTCTGATCTGTCATATATAAAGTCTGATCTGTCATATATAAAGTCTGATCTGTCATATATAAAGTCTGATCTGTCCTATATAAAGTCTGATCTGTCATATATAAAGTCTGATCTGTCATATATAAAGTCTGATCTGTCGTATATAAAGTCTGATCTGTCCTATATAAAGTCTGATCTGTCGTATATAAAGTCTGATCTGTCGTATATAAAGTCTGATCTGTCGTATATAAAGTCTGATTTGTCATATATAAAGTCTGATCTGTCGTATATAAAGTCTGATCTGTCCTATATAAAGTCTGATCTGTTGTATATAAAATCTGAGGTATCTGTCGTATATAAAATCTGAGGTATCTGTCGTATATATAATCTGAGGTATCTGTCCTATATATAATCTGAGGTATCTGTCCTATATATAATCTGAGGTATCTGTCCTATATAAAATCTGAGGTATCTGTCCTATATATAATCTGAGGTATCTGTCGTATATAAAGTCTGATCTGTCGTATATAAAATCTGAGGTATCTGTCCTATATAAAGTCTGAGGTATCTGTCGTATATAAAATCTGAGGTATCTGTCCTATATATAATCTGAGGTATCTGTCCTATATAAAATCTGAGGTATCTGTCGTATATAAAGTCTGAGGTATCTGTCGTATATATAATCTGAGGTATCTGTCCTATATAAAATCTGAGGTATCTGTCGTATATAAAATCTGAGGTATCTGTCGTATATAAAATCTGATCTGTCGTATATAAAGTCTGATCTGTCATATATAAAGTCTGATCTGTCCTATATAAAGTCTGATCTGTCATATATAAAGTCTGATCTGTCCTATATAAAGTCTGATCTGTCGTATATAAAATCTGATCTGTCGTATATAAAATCTGATCTGTCGTATATAAAGTCTGATCTGTCATATATAAAGTCTGATCTGTCCTATATAAAGTCTGATCTGTCATATATAAAGTCTGATCTGTCCTATATAAAGTCTGATCTGTCGTATATAAAATCTGATCTGTCGTATATAAAATCTGATCTGTCGTATATAAAGTCTGATCTGTCATATATAAAGTCTGATCTGTCCTATATAAAGTCTGATCTGTCATATATAAAGTCTGATCTGTCATATGTAAATCTCTGTCATATGTAAATCTCTGTCATGTCATATATAAATCTCTGTCATATGAAAATGTCTGTCATATGTAAATCTCTGTCATATATAAATCTGTCTGTCATATATAAATCTCTGTCATATGTAAATCTGTTGTCGTATATAAATCTCTGTCATATATAAATCTCTGTCATATATAAAGTCTGATCTGTCATATATAAATCTCTGTCATATTTAAATCTCTGTCATATATAAATCTCTGTCATATATAAATCTCTGTCATATATAAATCTCTGTCATATATAAATCTCTGTCATATATAAAGTCTGATCTGTCGTATATAAAGTCTGATCTGTCGTATATAAAGTCTGATTTGTCATATATAAAGTCTGATCTGTCGTATATAAAGTCTGATCTGTCCTATATAAAGTCTGATCTGTTGTATATAAAATCTGAGGTATCTGTCGTATATAAAATCTGAGGTATCTGTCGTATATATAATCTGAGGTATCTGTCCTATATATAATCTGAGGTATCTGTCCTATATAAAATCTGAGGTATCTGTCCTATATAAAATCTGAGGTATCTGTCCTATATATAATCTGAGGTATCTGCCCTATGTAAAATCTGAGGTATCTGTCCTATATCAAATCTGAGGTATCTGTCCTATATATAATCTGAGGTATCTGCCCTATGTAAAATCTGAGGTATCTGTCCTATATCAAATCTGAGGTATCTGTCCTATATATAATCTGAGGTATCTGCCCTATGTAAAATCTGAGGTATCTGTCCTATATCAAATCTGAGGTATCTGTCCTATATAAAGTCTGAGGTATCTGTCGTATATAAAATCTGAGGTATCTGTCCTATATATAATCTGAGGTATCTGTCCTATATATAATCTGAGGTATCTGTCCTATATAAAATCTGAGGTATCTGTCGTATATAAAATCTGAGGTATCTGTCGTATATAAAATCTGAGGTATCTGTCGTATATATAATCTGATCTGTCGTATATAAAATCTGAGGTATCTGTCGTATATATAATCTGAGGTATATGTCCTATATATAATCTGAGGTATCTGTCCTATATATAATCTGAGGTATCTGCCCTATGTAAAATCTGAGGTATCTGTCCTATATCAAATCTGAGGTATCTGTCCTATATATAATCTGAGGTATCTGTTCTATATAAAATCTGACGTATCTGTCGTATATATAATCTGAGATATATGTTCTATATATAATCTGGGATATATGTTCTATATATAATCTGGGATATATGTTCTATATATAATCTGGGATATATGTTCTATATATAAAGTCTGGGATATATGTTCTATATAAAGTCTGGGATATATGTTCTATATAAAGTCTGGGATATATGTTCTATATAACGTCTGGGATATATGTTCTATATATAAAGTCTGGGATATATGTTCTATATATAAAGTCTGGGATATATGTTCTATATAAAGTCTGGGATATATGTTCTATATAAAGTATGGGATATATGTTCTATATATAGTCTGGGATATATGTTCTATATATAGTCTGGGATATATGTTCTATATAAAGTCTGGGATATATGTTCTATATAACGTCTGGGATATATGTTCTATATAAAGTCTGGGATATATGTTCTATATAAAGTCTGGGATACATGTTCTATATAAAGTCTGGGATATATGTTCTATATAAAGTCTGGGATATATGTTCTATATAAAGTCTGGGATAAGTAAGTAAGTAAGTAAGTAAGTAAAGACTTTATTTAACGAGGGTAACACATTTAACAAGAGTTAATCTTCCATGTGGCCCTCCACATGAATATACAAAATATTTACAAGGACAACCAGCCAGACCTGCCAGAACTATTCATGAATAAATGTAGATATAGGTACACCAAAATAGTGTGTCTAAATTATGTGTGTGAATGACAACATTAAGCTTAATTAAAGCTTAACAATTATTCATAAATCCAGAGGTTTGGCAGGCCTGTCACAAACAAGTTACATGTACATGTATCAACAATCAACATGTATACATACAGTCATATATAAATATATACACAGGTAGACCAAAATCATATATTGACTCACAGATCATGTATTCTATATATATGTTCTATATAAAGTCTGGGATATATGTTCTATATAAAGTCTGGGATATATGTCTGGGCCACGCACTTGTTTACAACCGGAACGCATCGTCTGCACTTGTTTACATTCGGAATGCATCGTCACCATTTGCCCCACGTTGTCTTTTTTAATTAAATTACTTGATATGTTGATTCATACCTCTGTTAGCTAAGTCTTTTAGGGACATTTCTACATCCCCGCGGGGGGTTCGACATTAGAGGAAGATAGATAGTATTTCATGTTCAAAATATATACGTTGTTTTCTACATCCTCTGTTGTTTCACGCATGCGCGCTGTGCGTGTTTACATTTCGTGTGTTGATAAACAAATTCGCGTATACGACGGTTTAAATTTATTGGAATTGTATCGTTTCTGAGCGACTATTTCGATTTTGGTAAACACACACATTAGTATTTATATTTTACCCAAAACATCCTTAATTACGATGTAATGCTGCTTTAAGCACACAGATATTACATCGACTAAACATGTTATATATTGCTGGATACCAAGTCATATTGGTATTCGTAGCAATGAAATGGCTGATCAAAGTGCAAAAGATGCACTTAAACTAGACTGTATAAATTCTAAAATACATGTACCATACACTGATGCTAGGCAATCGATTCTTTCTTACATTACTTTAAAATGGCAAACCACTTGAAATAACATACAATTCAATTAACTACAATTAATTAAGCCAAACATTGGTAAATCATCTTTTGTTTATCACTCCAACTGTAAAGAGGAAACAGTAATGTCACGATTGAGACTTGAGATCTTTTCCATAAAATGTAAAGTTTTACAACTGACCATTTTTATAATTTTTACAGCTTGATAAATTTTGTTGCAATTGACCTTTCGTCATTACAATTTTAATACATACAGTATGTTATCTACATATATTTTTAATTGTACCGGTGCGATATAGCCTGACCGGTGCTAATGCACCGTTAAACCAAATACTCACTTACATTGTACACAATTGTCACCTGTCAATCTTGTATACAATTGCCACCTGTCATTCTTGTAGACAATTGTCACCTGTCATTCTTGTATACAATTGTCACCTGTCATTCTTGTAGACAATTGTCACCTGCCATTCTTGTAGACAATTACCACCTGTCATTCTTGTATACAATTGTCACCTGTCATTCTTGTAGACAATTACCACCTGCCATTATTGTATACAATTACCACCTGTCATTATTGTATACAATTACCACCTGCCATTATTGTATACAATTACCACCTGCCATTATTGTATACAATTACCACCTGTCATTATTGTATACAATTACCACCTGTCATTATTGTACTCAATTTCCACCTGTCATACATGTACTCAATTACCACATGTCAGTGTACTCAATTACCACATGTCATTAGTGTATACAATTGCCACCTGTCATTATTGTACACAACAATTGCCACCTGTCATTATTGTACTCAATTACCACCTGTCATTATTGTACACAATTGCCACCTGTCATTATTGTACACAATTGCCACCTGCCATTCTTGTACACAATTACCACACCTGTCATTCTTGTAGACAATTATCACCTGTCATTCTTGTAGATAATTACCACATGTCATTCTTGTGCACAATTGCCACCTGTCATTCTTGTAGATAATTACCACATGTCATTCTTGTACACAATTACCACACCTGTCATTCTTGTAGATAATTACCACCTGTCATTCTTGTAGATAATTACCACCTGTCATTCTTGTAGACAATTACCACCTGTCATTCTTGTAGACAATTACCACCTGTCATTCTTGTAGACAATTACCACACCTGTCATTCTTGTAGACAATTACCACACCTGTCATTCTTGTAGACAATTACCATCTGTCATTCTTGTAGACAATTGTCACCTGTCATTCTTGTATACAATTGTCACCTGTCATTCCTGTAGACAATTGTCACCTGCCATTCTTGTAGACAATTACCACCTGTCATTCTTGTATACAATTGTCACCTGTCATTCTTGTAGACAATTACCACCTGCCATTATTGTATACAATTGTCACCTGTCATTCTTGTAGACAATTACCACCTGTCATTATTGTACTCAATTTCCACCTGCCATTATTGTATACAATTACCACCTGTCATTATTGTATACAATTACCACCTGCCATTATTGTATACAATTACCACCCGTCATTATTGTAGACAATTGCCACCTGTCATTATTGTACTCAATTTCCACCTGCCATACATGTACTCAATTACCACATGTCATTAGTGTACTCAATTACCACCTGTCATTATTGTATACAATTACCACCTGCCATTATTGTATACAATTACCACCTGTCATTATTGTACTCAATGTCCACCTGTCATTATTGTGCTCAATTTCCACCTGTCATTATTGTACTCAATTACCACCTGTCATTATTGTACACAATTGCCACCTGTCATTATTGTACACAATTGCCACCTGCCATTCTTGTACACAATTACCACACCTGTCATTCTTGTAGACAATTATCACCTGTCATTCTTGTAGATAATTACCACATGTCATTCTTGTGCACAATTGCCACCTGTCATTCTTGTAGATAATTACCACATGTCATTCTTGTACACAATTACCACACCTGTCATTCTTGTAGATAATTACCACCTGTCATTCTTGTAGATAATTACCACCTGTCATTCTTGTAGACAATTACCACCTGTCATTCTTGTAGACAATTACCATCTGTCATTCTTGTAGACAATTACCACACCTGTCATTCTTGTAGACAATTACCACACCTGTCATTCTTGTAGACAATTACCATCTGTCATTCTTGTAGACAATTGTCACCTGTCATTCTTGTATACAATTGTCACCTGTCATTCTTGTATAGACAATTGTCACCTGCCATTCTTGTAGACAATTACCACCTGTCATTCTTGTATACAATTGTCACCTGTCATTCTTGTAGACAATTACCACCTGCCATTATTGTATAAAATTGTCACCTGTCATTCTTGTAGACAATTACCACCTGCCATTATTGTATACAATTACCACCTGTCATTATTGTATACAATTACCACCTGCCATTATTGTATACAATTACCACCCGTCATTATTGTAGACAATTGCCACCTGTCATTATTGTACTCAATTTCCAACTACCATATGTGTACTCAATTACCACATGCCATTATTGTACTCAATTACCACATGTCATTATTGTACTCAATTACCGCCTGTCATTATTGTACACAATTGCCACCTGTCATTATTGTACACAATTGCCACCTGTCATTCTTGTATACAATTGTCACATGTCATTATTGTACTCAATTACCACCGGTCATTATTGTACTCAATTGCCATCCTGTCATTATTGTACTCAATTACCACCTGGCATTAATGTATACAATTGCCACCTGTCATTATTGTACACAACAATCACCACCTGTCATTATTGTACTCAATTACCACCTACATATAGTGTACTCAATTACCACCTAATATGAGTGTACTCAATTACCACCTGATATTACTGTGCTCAATTACCACCTGTTGTTCTTGCACTCAATTACCACCTGATATTATTCTACTCAATTACCACCTGTCATTCTTGTACACACTTACCACCTGTCATTATTGTACACACTTATCACCTGTCATTATTGTACTCAATTACCACCTGTCATTATTTTACACAATTACCATCTGTCATTCTTGTAGACAATTACCATCTGTCATTCTTGTAGACAATTACCATCTGTCATTATTGTAGACAATTACCATCTGTCATTCTTGTAGACAATTACCACCTGTCATTCTTGTAGACAATTACCATCTGTCATTCTTGTAGACAATTACCATCTGTCATTCTTGTAGACAATTACCATCTGTCATTCTTGTAGACAATTACCACCTGTCATTCTTGTAGACAATTACCACCTGTCATTCTTGTAGACAATTACCATCTGTCATTCTTGTAGACAATTACCACACCTAAGAAAGAGTGCTACAATCTGAGGAACAGGACAGTCATAACCAAGACCAACACCCCAGACCTTGATAGTACAATACCTTTTGATAACGAGTCCCCAGCCATGGAGACACTCCTGGAAGAAGAAGGCATATTAGAAGAAATGTTACCAGAAGATGTTGCCCAACAGGCACAGGAAGCATTGTTAGATCAAATAAAACAACTTCAGGTATGTGAAACAACTTCAGATATACTTTTATAAAATACAGGCCAATTTCGATTACATTTCACTAATATTGAACGTGTTATAGCTTTTCAACATGTTTGTAAAGGGTTGATCAGTTAACATAAGGTATAGTCTAAATCTTTTATTTATTATCTAATATTTATTATAAAACTTGTGTACACTTGTATGATGTCTATAACTATCATTATTCTTAGTTTGTTCTCACCAGCCGAGGTCTATTGATTTGGCTGCGTCCGTCCAGAGCCAGTTCTCAATAACCAATTGGTGGAGTTTATGAAACTGAAATTAAATATGTACCACTTCAGTGCTCTTTACTTTGGAATTGGCCCAGTAACACCAGAGTTATTGCCATCTAATTGACTAAATATCTACAAATTTAGCCATCCAGAGTCTGTTCTCAGTATCCAACATAGTATGACATGCTGTATGCAAGCAGGAACATGTAACTGATGAATTTGCATCCCTAGTGACTTGCTGTATGCAATCAGGAACAAGTAACTGATGGGTTTGCATCCCGGTGACTTGCTGTATGCAGTCAGGAACAAGTAACTGATGAGTTTGCATCCCAGTGACTTGCTGTATGCAATCAGTAACAAGTAACTGATGAGTTTGCATCCCGGTGACTTGCTGTATGCAGTCAGGAACAAGTAACTGATGAGTTTGCATCCCGGTGACTTGCTGTATGTAATCAGGAACAAGTAACTGATGAGTTTGCATCCCAGTGACTTGCTGTATGCAATCAGGAACAAGTAACTGATGAGTTTGCATCACAGTGACTTGCTGTATGCAATCAGGAACAAGTAACTGATGAGTTTGCATTCCAGTGACTTGCTGTATGCAATCAGGAACAAGTAACTGATGAGTTTGCATTCCAGTGACTTGCTGTATGCAATCAGGAACAAGTAACTGATGAGTTTGCATCCCGGTAACTTGCTGTATGCAATCAGGAACAAGTAAATGATGAGTTTGCATCCCGATAACTTGCTGTATGCAATCAGGAACAAGTAACTGATGAGTTTGCATCCCAGTGACTTGCTGTATGCAATCAGGAACAAGTAACTGATGAGTTTGCATCCCAGTGACTTGCTGTATGCAATCAGGAACAAGTAACTGATGAGTTTGCATTCCAGTGACTTGCTGTATGCAGTCAGGAACAAGTAACTGATGAGTTTGCATCCCAGTGACTTGCTGTATGCAATCAGTAACAAGTAACTGATGAGTTTGCATCCCGGTGACTTGCTGTATGCAGTCAGGAACAAGTAACTGATGAGTTTGCATCCCGGTGACTTGCTGTATGTAATCAGGAACAAGTAACTGATGAGTTTGCATCCCAGTGACTTGCTGTATGCAATCAGGAACAAGTAACTGATGAGTTTGCATCCCGGTAACTTGCTGTATGCAATCAGGAACAAGTAAATGATGAGTTTGCATCCCGATAACTTGCTGTATGCAATCAGGAACAAGTAACTGATGAGTTTGCATCCCAGTGACTTGCTGTATGCAATCAGGAACAAGTAACTGATGAGTTTGCATCCCAGTGACTTGCTGTATGCAATCAGGAACAAGTAACTGATGAGTTTGCATCCCAGTGACTTGCTGTATGCAATCAGGAACAAGTAACTGATGAGTTTGCATCCCGGTAACTTGCTGTATGCAATCAGGAACAAGTAACTGATGAGTTTGAATCCCGATAACTTGCTGTATGCAATCAGGAACAAGTAACTGATGAGTTTGCATCCCGGTAACTTGCTGTATGCAATCAGGAACAAGTAACTGATGAGTTTGCATCCCGGTAACTTGCTGTATGCAATCAGGAACACGTACTGTAACTGATTCTAGGAAAGAGGTAGCCATACAACCAGGTTGCTTTCTCCTCAATCCTATATGTATGTCATATTATTTATACTTGACTATCTGTTCGCACATCCTGGGGCCGTTGATTGATTGAATCTTACTTGATTGAAAATTAAAAATCAGTTATATGATTAAAACTGTAATTTATTGAAATATTAATTGAAAAATTTAGAAACAGTTTTTAATATTCGAATATTGGGACGTTCGTTGCCATCCCTAGAAGTAGCTGATGAGTTTGCGGTATAAAGTCTGAGAGATGTATCTAATGATGAGTCCGCCTCCGTGGTCGAGTGGTTAAGGTCGCTGACTTGTATACCACTGTAACCTATCATCACTGATGGTCACGGGTTCGAGCCCCGCTCAGGCCGTGTCTCATTTATATGAAAAAGTTGGCAGTTTCTTACGGAGGTTGGTGCACCCAAGTACTGGTTAACCGCTGGTGCCTGCCCAGGAAAGGTGTTGTTAGGTAAACTGCCCGCCAGCGATATAGCCCAAAATGGTGCTGATGCAGGCGTAAAACCCAAAATATAAATGTATCTAATGATGCATATGATGTTTCAGGGTTCCATCCCTAGAAGTAGCTGATGATGCATATGATGTTTCAGGGTTCCATCCCTAGAAGTAGCTGATGATGCATATGATGTTTCAGGGTTCCATCCCTAGAAGTAGCTGATGATGCATATGATGTTTCAGGGTTCCATCCCTAGAAGTAGCTGATGATGCATATGATGTTTCAGGGTTCCATCCCTAGAAGTAGCTGATGATGCATATGATGTTTCAGGGTTCCATCCCTAGAAGTAGCTGATGATGCATATGATGTTTCAGGGTTCCTGCTGTCTGCCAATTGTGACAAATAACAAATACTGCTTCTTTTGGCCTTTTTTTTTGGCGCAACATTTATCTGTGAAATACGTGGCTCTTAGTTGGCTCCAAGTCTTTCTAATTGGCTCCAGTGTGTTTCAATTGGTGACAGAAGTGGCACAGACAAAATTCAGACAGAGGGAACCCTGTGTTTGACAGTATGTTTTACTTTAGGAGAACAATGGCAGCATGGAAACTCGCTTGACTGAGTATGACACAGAGAGAGTGAAACAGAGTCACCAGCAGGCGGTGCTAGAAGCACAGCTGAAGAGTATGGAAGAGGTGATATCCTGTGTACCATTCTGTGATTATATCTCTTACATGTATCCTGTGTACCATTCTGTGATTATATCTCTTACATGTATCTGAGTACCATTCTATCTCTGTTACATGTATCCTGTGTACCATTCTATCTCTGTTACATGTATCCTGTGTACCATTCTATCTCTGTTACATGTATCTGAGTACCATTCTATCTGTTACACGTATCCTGTGTACCATTCTATCTCTGTTACATGTATCCTGTGTACCATTCTGTGATTATATCTCTTACATGTATCCTGTGTACCATTCTGTGATTATATCTCTTACATGTATCCTGTGTACCATTCTGTGATTATATCTCTTACATGTATCCTGTGTACCATTCTGTGATTATATCTCTTACATGTATCTGAGTACCATTCTATCTCTGTTACATGTATCCTGTGTACCATTCTATCTCTGTTACATGTATCCTGTGTACCATTCTATCTCTGTTACATGTATCTGAGTACCATTCTATCTGTTACACGTATCCTGTGTACCATTCTATCTCTGTTACATGTATCCTGTGTACCATTCTGTGATTATATCTCTTACATGTATCTGAGTACCATTCTATCTCTGTTACATGTATCCTGTGTACCATTCTATCTCTGTTACATGTATCCTGTGTACCATTCTATCTCTGTTACATGTACCCAGTATCCTGAGTACCACTCTACCACGAGTCCGCCTCCGTGGTCGAGTGGTTAAGGTCGCTGACTTGTATACCACTGTAACCTATCATCACTGATGGTCACGGGTTCGAGCCCCGCTCAGACCGTGTCTCATTTATATGAAAAAGTTGCAGTTTCTTACGGAGGTTGGTGCACCCAAGTACTGGTTAACCGCTGGAGCCTGCCCAGGAAAGGTGTTGTTAGGTAAACTGCCCGCCGGCGATATAGCCCAAAATGGTGCTGATGCAGGCGTAAAACCCGAAATATAACATAACCACTCTACCACGAGGGAGAGAGGAGGTAATGTGGAATTTAAATGCCTTGCCTAAGGCAATCGTAATGGCTACAGCTGTGCAGGAACTGCTGGCCTTTGGTAGCTGAAGTGAACGCTCTACTACGGTGCTATCACGACGTCCACAACGATGGTTTTGCTCAAGCTCTCTCTAGATAATCTATCTATAATATATAAATGGCTATGAAATTGTTTTTGTTTGGTTGTATATTGCGCGTGTAGTGTAGGTAGAAGATTTCTGTGAGTGACGTCTCGTAATTGTTTCAGTTGCTGGAAAAGGAGAGACATGTTTTGAGCCAGATAGAACCGAAACTGAGGGAAGCCGTAGAGGAAAAGGAAAGTAAATATTGTTTTATTGTTTGGTTTCCTGAACTATTCTGGGGCTGTGAATCTTCTTCTTTCTACAATATTTCCTCTTTTTGTCAAAAATCTTGAATTGTATATTTATGCACTCTGTGTGTGTCCGTCCGTCCATCCGTACCCATACAATGGTACTTGTGTGACTATGAGAACAATAGATATACTATCTAGTGGTGTAGGGCTTAATATGGCTCAGGGTTGTACACATTTTTGTTTATGTCACTTGTCCAGAAATTTGACCTTATAAAAGTAACCTGTCCCACTTTCAAGCAAGATAAAATGATTAATTCAGGATTTCCACTGGGTTTTGAAACCCAAGGGTCAATGACCCGTTCCCTAATTAGGATATGAGAGTATTGCTTGGTATCCCAGAGTTCCCTATGTTTGTAGATGCTATTGGAGATGCAGGATATGAGAGTATTGCTTGGTATCCCAAAGTTCCCCATGTTTGTAGATGCTATTGGAGATGCAGGATATGAGAGTATTGCTTGGTATCCCAACGTTCCCCATGGTTGTAGATGCTATTGGAGATGCAGGATATGAGAGTATTGCTTGGTATCCCAGAGTTCCCTATGTTTGTAGATGCTATTGGAGATGCAGGATATGAGAGTATTGCTTGGTATCCCAAAGTTCCCCATGGTTGTAGATGCTATTGGAGATCCAGGATAATAGAGTATTGCTAGGTATCCCAAAGTTCCCCATGGTGTAGATGCTATTGGAGATGCAGGATATGAGGTTATTGCTAGGTATCCCAAAGTTCCCCATGGTTGTAGATGCTGGTGGAGATGCAGGATATGAGAGTATTGCTAGGTATCCCAAAGTTCCCCATGGTTGTAGATGCTGGTGGATAGATGCAGGATCCCAAAGTTATCCAGGTCCCGAGGTTATAAAACTTTTCTCAGATCTCAAACTCAAGTGATCTGATTGGTTGAATCTGAGTGTTACTGTCAGCTGAACCAACCAGGCACTTGTGACTGAGTTTTGAGATTGGAGAAAGGTTTTATATCCTCCAGGCCATGTTTGTAGATGCTGTTCGAGAGACACAATATCTCAAGATTATTGCTAGGTATCCCAAAGTTCGCCTTGTTTGTAGATGCTGCTGGAGAGATGCAGGATCCCAAAGTTCTCCTTGTTTGTAGATGCTATTGGAGAGATGCAGGATCCCAAAGTTCTCCTTGTTTGTATATGCTATTGGAGAGATGCAGGATCCCAAAGTTCTCCTTGTTTGTAGATGCTGCTGGAGAGATGCAGGATCCCAAAGTTCTCCATGTTTGTCGATGCTATTGGAGAGATGCAGGATCTGAGATTGATTGGTATCCCAAAGTTCTCCATGTTTGTAGATGCTATTGGAGAGACGCAGGATCTGAGATTGATTGGTATCCCAAAGTTCTCCATGGTTGTAGATGCTATTGGAGAGATGCAGGATCTGAGATTGATTGGTATCCTAAAGTTCTCCATGGTTGTAGATGCTGTTTGAGAGGTGCAAGATCTGAGATTTTTGCTAGGTATCCCAAAGTTCTCCATGTTTTTAGATGCTGTTTGAGAGGCGCAATATCTGAGATTATTACATGGTATCTCAAAGTTCTCCATGTTTTTAGATGCTGTTGGAGAGGCGCAGGATCTGAGATTATTGCTGAATCAAGCAGATAAAGATATTAAAGACTACAAAACTAAACTGAAAACGGAAAAACAAGAAAAAACCGATGAAGTTGAAAAAATTCAATCTAAGGTAGATTTTTCAATATTGTTGTTTGGTTTTCACTTGTTGTTTGAAGCAGAGTGGGTGCAGAGGATTTACATCTAGGTATCGTTGATTTGGATCGATGCCTTGCCTTTTCACGATCATTAGAACCAAATCATCTTTGGAATACTATATACAATCCAGTCCTTACCTGTATTCAATTTTGCTGAGCAGTTGTCTAATGAACCCAGTCACCACTACTTGTTCAAATGTCCTGATTATTCAGATCCCAGAATAACCCAGAAAACTGCGGAGAAATATGGAATCCGAGGTAGATCAAACTTAGAAAAGGTCGATCTTGTAAAAGCGATAAGGGTCCATACATATCATCTCGTAAAGAGATTATTAAGGGCAGGAAAAACTGGTAGATTTCCTTCCACAAGAAAGCTCAACGAAACCGGGAACTTCGTCAACACAAGTACGAGGTAACTGCTAGCATACTTGCAGAAGTATATGCTAAAAATGTGAAGAAAAATACACGAATAAGAGTGCCTGTATTGAACAGGATTACAAAATGTAGGACGCGTGAAAAGACTCCGATAACAAAAGCTATAACATGATCTCGCCTTATAGAACAATATTGCCTGCCGTTACCAGCTCTAGATACACTCCCTGTAGTTTTGAACCCCTTTGATATACCATTGATCGTAGACCGGTCCGGGATCGATTTCATGAATTCGACTAAGCACGGTTGTGTGAATGATGGAGCAGCAACCGTTTTTCAACTTGGAATGTTTCCTATCCAATCACCGATGAAAGGGGTCGGCTAGCTGCGCGAAAAGTAGATAATACTATGAACGATGGCAGAGCAGCAAATACTCTAGCCACTCTACCCGAAGGAGAGTTCATACTAAGAGTAAAGTTTGTGAGATATCAACCCGGTGACGATAGTAAACATGGTTATTATTATATGACAGATATATTTGTCCCAGTCTGCAATGGAAAGAAGGGTGGTGGTATTGTTACAATTTCTAGAAGCACAAAACCCGGTAATTTGACCGGAATCGATGTAATATATATTACAATAACAATTACAGTCACACGGCAGTTATTTACAGAATTTATCTGCTCATGAACCCAAATCCTATAAATCTACATCCATTGTACTGAGTATGCCGTCTATATGACTATCGGTGCAGTGTTGGCAAGCTGCTGGATCTCAGAGCTCGACTGTTTCTAACTTGGCAGCCACTCTGTCTAGCTAGTGGTGGCTGCATTGAGGGCCTCTACTACACGGGCGGGTATTATACCTTTACCATAAATATGAGTCATTCCTTATGACTTGACCACCACCCCGTTTTCCAGCAATAGTACTCAATGCTACGGGTTCTTTAGTATAAGCGTTGATGATCGGTATATCGTTGGCCTTTAGTCGTAGCCTACCGAACCGATCCAATTCGAACTTGGAGTAGTCGCGGCCGACAGCTGGGACCATACACTTTTCATTTAGAGCTGACTCAAGGAGTTTGTTGCTAAGAGTATGTGGCATATCATTCGGTCGTAGTATCTTGTCTGGTGATGGGCTACAGATGCCTAGGAAAGACTTTAACGGTTATGACGCCGGTATGGTAGTTCTTGATGTGGCCTATCCTATGGTCACTAAAAGCATGTTAATTAAACAGATACCTGCAGATATCATGAAGTCATTTCAGACTGTTGCAATGGCTTCAATCGCAATGTTAGTTGGTGGAGCCCTTGTAAATGCACCCGCTTTTAGCGGTAGTAACTATCTATTATCAATGCTACGAAGCCCGGCCGTAGATCAGGAGCGCAAATATCATGCTAAAGCGGTTGAGCAACTACAGGTTACTCGGGCAACTATAGTGCTAAAATGATCGTTCTCCAAGGCAGACGATATGTTTCATTGTTTACATTTCGTGTCTATTTTGTAAAATGGCAGATAAACTCATTGTTAGTTTTAAATTATAGCGAATATGTTAAGCATTACAATGGGTGCAAGGGTGTTGGGCGGTCAGGATTCGTCCCCACCCATTCTTTGTGTAGAGTGGGGGAGTAGAGTCTAAGGTCAAACCTGTGTTAAGTAGCCGTCCAAGAGAATCACAGAAAGTTGCTGCTTAGCACAGGTGGCAGCTTAATAGAGGGCAAATGTAATAATAAAACCACATATTGGGAATCTGAAAACTGGCTGCTTAATACTGATTGGCTACTTAATGGAGGTGGTCGCTAACACAGGTTTGACTGTACATAATTATTTTCCGGAAAGAAAATCAACATGACTTTTTCTGCTAAGTTATGTAGACTTGGACTTGTTTACCTACCTACCTACCTCACTCTCACAGGAAATGTATGTATTAGTATTTTCCTTTTTAAAAAGAAAACACATTATTTTAAAAACATGGCGGAAATCACAACCGAAGAATTTGAAACACTGCTGGGTGAACAAAGGCCCGTCATGTTGAAATGGGCAGACCGTGATATAAATAAAATCTATACGGTCACAGAAACCACCCTAGTAGATACAGATTACTGTGAATCTATAGAACTAGTTTTATCAACCTGCGATAAAATATAGGCACCAGATAATTTCAAAGCAAAACTAAAGAGAGAGTATGCTGCCACACCATTCTATTTCAGACTGGCTGGTTTGAAACCTGTAAAAATAATAGTAAAAACAGGTACCACGCGTAAGATATAGTTTTTCCGAAATAAATTAATTAATACACCAATATTTTGTTTCATACCCAAATATTTTTCATATAAGACCAGCATTGTTTTTCCGGGAATTTTTGTACCTGATCATGTATATATTACACAACATTCCAGTTAGTATAAAATCTTTATAACCTTCCAATATGAGCTTATCAGACACTTGATATACGAATTGACCCTTACTATACCTTCCTGATATACGAATTGACCCTTACTATACCTTCCTGATATACGAATTGACCCTTACTATACCTTCCTGATATACGAGTTGACCCTTACTATACCTTCCTGATATACGAATTGACCCTTACTATACCTTCCTGATATACGAATTGACCCTTACTATACCTTCCTGATATACGAGTTGACCCTTACTATACCTTCCTGATATAAAACATTGCCAAAAAAAACCTAAAATATTTCTTGAAATGGGTAGGCAGTTCGCTGAATGGTATCTTAGCCACAGCCTGCTGTTTGCGTATAAGGGAGAAAAAGCATATCTTCAAAGTAGGGAGAAATTGCATATAAGGGAGATGTTCATCAAGCTGACCTTCAAGGTACTGAGAGTTTGCATGTAAGAAGTTCACCAAGTGTTGTTTATATATTGTATATGAAAAAAACTCCTCCCCGAGCTCGAAATAGGAGAAGTGTGAGAGATGAGTGAGACAACTTCTCCCAAATAGCTCTCTAGCAAATAGCTTTCTAGCTTGAGCCCTCGTTACAAGTCTAGTTATTCATCACATCACCGTGTTCCGTCCATGATGGATTTTAACTCCCTTTCGGAGAATTTAAAGTACTTTCAACAAATGTTCTCATTGCAGAATAAACAGTACTTACATGTAGCTATCAGTACCAAGCCCAATTTTGCCTGCCTCTGTCTGTTCTGCCTGCTTGATTTATAACATGAGTTATGGCTCTTTGAAGCTTCTATGGAACATAATTGTTACCAGCATAACAGTGAATCTTGGGTATTAATCACTTGTTTCTAGATTGATGTGATTTTATGCATGCCATTCCCTAGAAGCAATGACTTCTATGAGAGAATGAGCTAAGGAGTAGACACTTGGGAGAAGTTTGAGAGTAGATTCATGCTCGTTTGGACCAATCACAACAGTAGGTATATTCAGAGCTAGACGGTGTATATTCAGAGCTAGACGGTGTATATTCAGAGCTAGACGGTGTATATTCAGAGCTAGATGGTGTATATTCAGGTGTATATTCAGAGCTAGATGGTGTATATTCAGAGCTAGACGGTGTATATTCAGAGCTAGATGGTGTATATTCAGGTGTATATTCAGAGCTAGACGGTGTATATTCAGAGCTAGACGGTGTATATTCAGAGCTAGATGGTGTATATTCAGAGCTAGACGGTGTATATTCAGAGCTAGATGGTGTATATTCAGAGCTAGACAGTGTATATTCAGAGCTAGATGGTGTATATTCAGAGCTAGACAGAGCTAGACGGTGTATATTCAGAGCTAGACGGTGTATATTCAGAGCTAGACGGTGTATATTCAGCGCTAGATGGTGTATATTCATAGCTAGACAGAGCTAGACGGTGTATATTCGGAGCTAGACGGTGTATATTCAGAGCTAGATGGTGTATATTCAGAGCTAGACGGTGTATATTCAGAGCTAGACGGTGTATATTCAGAGCTAGATGGTGTATATTCAGAGCTAGATGGTGTATATTCAGGTGTATATTCAGAGCTAGATGGTGTATATTCAGAGCTAGATGGTGTATATTCAGAGATAGATGGTTTATATTCAGAGCTAGACGGTGTATATTCAGAGCTTAAACTTAAATTTGAAGGCCTAGCCTCTGACACTGTTTAATTACATAATGATCGGCAACTGTGAGCCGTTCTCTGTCAGAATTAGGCATTGTCAGCAGTATTTATCAATCATCTATTCTTTGCCATTATTTTATTATTATTCTCTGTTTCAGATGGCCGAGGTTGACAGGACCTTTGAGCAGCTAAGCAAACAAAATGAAAAATTGTTGGAAGAAAATGAAATATTAGAAGTAAGTAAAATTGGATACAATCGCTTGTGGTGTAATCAATTAACGTTTCTGATGTCTCCTTCGGTTCAACATTTAAGATAGAATAAGATATCCATCATTACCGTCATTTGCTATGTATACCACGCACATTTATTACTAAACATGATGTGTAAGACGTGATAGCTCAGTGGTTGCGCATTCGTTGCATGTGAGAAAGGCCCGGTGGAGCTGTTACGATTGTGCCCTTAGGCAAGGCATTTAAATTCCACATGCCTCTTCTCTCTCCATTGTGGCGATGGATTCCATCAGGAATGAGGTCTCGATAGTATACATGGGTACATTCATCATGACATTTATTACTAAACACAAGGTAGAATTTGTCTAGTGCGCAGTATACACGGGTACAGTCATCATGACAAAATTAACCAAAATTTAGCGAATATTTCAACCCTATTCGCACCTACAATGATTCAATAAATTAATACGTTCGGCAAACGTTATAAAATAACTGTTAAAAGAATCTATCAATAGTATATATTAGGGATGGCAACGGATGTTCGAATATTCATTCGAACGTCCGAATATTCGAACGTTAAAATCGTATTCGAATATTAAAAAAAAAAAATCCTATTTTTTTTGTAATAAATTGCAGTTAAATCATATAACTGTTTGTTTAAATTTCAATCAATTAAGATTCAAACAGAAAAGAATGACCCAATGCAGGCCCGAAGGTGTGAAAAGTTATCGCGAGTTTGGTCCAAATAACAAAGGCAGGTGATGTCAATTGCTCATACTTACAGGTGCAACTAATTGATTAATGCAGTCTATTTGACGGACACAAACTGAGAAGCATTTGTTTTACAGATACATGTACTAATTGTAGCCCATGAAAACATACAAAGAATTTAATGATTCACACTAAAACATGCCGGTCCCTTGTCGCAACGTTTGATATCAACACATGTGCATGTAATTAAAGTTTATTAAACCTATTACTGTAGGCAAACTTCAAAAGACGTTGCATGACATCAATTGCAGTTTGTAAACATGCAGGTATCTGCTCAATATTGAGTGCAATAATTGAGCAAATAAAACGTATTGGTTTCTAATGCTTCCAATATTTTAATAGTATTATACCACTGAATAGTTAATTCAAAATGCCACCTATGCCATCCCAGCTACGAAAGTAAAGTGGAAATCGAAAGTTCAGAAATTAGCGAATATTCGAATATTCGTTCGGAAGATCAACAGAATATTCGAATACCAAAATCACCATTCGTTGCCATCCCTAGTATATATACATGTATATATAATGGCATTGATTAAGACCAAATATAATGAATTAGAGATATCCAGAGATATCATTTGGCGAAATAGCAAAAATGGCGGATATATAGTAATTGTTTATTTGCCGTACGTTCTTGTACTATATCGTATAGAGTCATGCTGCAATGACTGACGTCTAGGTAGGTAAGACAACAGAAAAGTTGAAATTATAGTTTATTTGAGATATTGATATAATGTATCGTATATTTTTTCCTTTTATAATGAATATTACAATGCAATAAAAATAAAGTTGTGTTTTGACAAATTGTTTGTAGCACTATTTGGTAAATTGTTAAATAGGCCCCAGGTTTAGAAGCTTGAAGATACATTGACAGATTTTAGGTGTTGATAAATTTTAGCAGGTTTTGAAAACTTTGAGGTGTTGACAATTTTGAGAAATTAATTATTGCTCAATGCGTATTTAATACAATGTCATAAAAGCTGTCATTAGACACAGACAGATCTGTAGTCCAGTGGTAATAGGCTGGACTGGTAATCCAGGGATTGCAGGTTCGATCCCCCGTCTGACCATAATAAAATTAACAGTCTTTCAGAAGGAACGTTAAACCGACGTCTTGTGTCGGTGCTTTACACCGTGCACGTAACAGAATCAGAGGAGACTCTGGAATGGTTCTCTGTCATTGCACTATCCTCCAAAATCTAAAATGACTAATCTCTTCAGGAGGCGTCGCTCATATGGACAACCGGTAGCGATGACAAATAAACGTAAAACACAGTGTCATTAGATAAGCACTTATCACTCAGAAATGTCAAATCTCAGTTATTGTTCTGATATAAGCTTGTTGGTTAGCTTAGTTAAATACTGGTTACTGATTGCCTGGCATATACGTGGTGTAATGGATATGGAGTCCGTCTTGTAACCAAGAGGTTGTGAGTTCAAGCCCAGTCAGAACCACAGCAGTGCTGTCTTTAGGCAAGATACTAAATAAATACACATTGTGTCTTCTCTCTCGCATCTAGAGAGTGATTAGTTCAATGTTGTAAGAACCTGTTTGGATTTGGTAAGCACTGTTGTTCACGACAAGTTTCTTAAATCAGAAATGATTGGCACTTTCAATAGAGGTGACACATAATTCACAGGAACTTTACTTTATTGAGTTCTCATTTTTAAAGCACTGTGGTGGTGTCATACTTTGTATGTGCAGTCCATTATTATTAATATTGGACTGCTCTCAAAAGGCAGGAGCATTATATTAAATCCTATTTGTAAATGTACGAAATTAACAAATTTTAATTAATATGATCTTGTTATATAAATGTGCATTTAAGTTAAGTACCAATATTTTACATACTGGATCTGTTAAACACACATTTATGCGCCTCACATAGTCTACTAGTTTACATATTGGATCTGTTAAACACACATTTATGCGCCTCACATAGTCTACTAGTTTACATACTGGATCTGTTAAACACACATTTACTCGCCTCACATAGTCTACTAGTTTACATATTGGATCTGTTAAACACACATTTACTCGTCTCACATAGTCTACTAGTTTACATACTGGATCTGTTAAACACACATTTATGCGCCTCACATAGTCTACTAGTTTACATACTGGATCTGTTAAACACACATTTACGCGCCTCACATAGTCTACTAGTTTACATATTGGATCTGTTAAACACACATTTACGCGCTTCACATAGTCTACTAGTTTACATACTGGATCTGTTAAACACACATTTACGCCCCTCACATGTCTACTAGTTTACATATTGGATCTGTTAAACACACATTTACGCCCCTCACAGTCTACTAGTTTACATATTGGATCTGTTAAACACACATTTACTCGTCTCACATAGTCTACTAGTTTACATACTGGATCTGTTAAACACACATTTACGCGCTTCACATAGTCTACTAGTTTACATATTGGATCTGTTAAACACACATTTATGCGCCTCACATAGTCTACTAGTTTACATATTGGATTGTTTTCGGCTTATATCATATACAGAAAAAAATTCTTCATTTCTTCAGTTATCTCTGGAAACTGAGATGGCAACAAGGCAGTTTCAGGAGAGTTTGGTGGTGAAGTTTGAAGAGAATCTGAGACAGGAAAAAGATAATCTGAAGAAAGTGGAGCATGATCTTCAGGTACATGCATATAGAAAGGGGTTGACAGAGTTTTCAGAAAGTTGGCTCCTATTTATTTTTACGCTGTTAGAATATAAAGGTCGTGTAAAAAGTTGGCTCCTATTTATTTTTACGCTGTTACAATATAAAGGTTGTGTAAAAAAGTTGGCTCCTATTTATTTTTTACGCTGTTACAATATAAAGGTTGTGTAAAAAGTTGGCTCCTATTTATTTTTACGCTGTTACAATATAAAGGTCGTGTAAAAAGTTTGTTCTTATTTTCAGGTCATTAACTAAATGAACAATCTTCACATATCATTTAAATTTCACATTTAGTATCCTGAAGGTCCACCAGAATTATTATATGTTTTTAAGGCGATCAGGTATGGAATGAACAATTGTCTTGAGGTTATTTAGAGAGATATAGGTCAGACATAGGCGACGTCGTAGCTGTGTCATCGTAGAGGGGGAGGGGTCTATATAGATCTCTGTATCCAAACAGACTCCACAGACGTTCAGTTGTCCAGTGGTTAAGACGTTGGACTGTGAATCCAATGATCGCAGGTTCGATTCCCGGTCTGACCCTAATAATAATATATCCCGTCGTTCAATATATGGATAGTATTGAGAATAATGATGTCAATGTATGGATGGTATTGGGAATAATGATGTCAATGTATGGATGGTATTGGGAATAATGATGTCAATGTATGGATGGTATTGAAATAATGATGTCAATGTATGGATGGTATTGGGAATAATGTCAATGTATGGATGGTATTGGGAATAATGATGTCAATGTATGGATGGTATTGGGAATAATGTCAATGTATGGATGGTATTGGGAATAATGATGTCAATGTATGGATGGTATTGGGAATAATGTCAATGTATGGATAGTATTGGGAATAATGATGTCAATGTATGGTTTGTATTAGAGAGATTATGTAATGTATGGATGGTATTGGGAATAATGATGTCAATGTATGGATGGTATTGGGAATAATGTCATATTGGTATGATGGTATTGGGAATAATGATGTCAATGTATGGATGGTATTGGTAATAATGTCAATGTATGGATAGTATTGGGAATATGATGATTGTCAATGTAGTGGATGGTATTGGGAATAATGTCATGTATGGATGTTATTGGGAATAATGATGTCAATGTATGGATGTATTGGGAATAATGTTGTCAATGTATGGATGTATTGGTAATAATGTCAATGTATGGATGTATTGGGAATAATGATGTCAATGTATGGATGGTATTGGGATAATGGTGTAATGTATGGATGGTATTGGGAATAATGATGTCAATGTATGGATGGTATTGGGGATAATGTGTCAATGTATGGATGGTATTGGGAATATGTGTTGTTGGTGGGTTTTTGGGGGTTGTGTTGGTGGTTTGGGTTGTGTTGTTGGTGGTTTGTGTGGTGTGGTTGTTGGTGTTGTTGTGTTGTTGTTTTTTTATTGGAATAATGATGTCAATGTATGGATGGTATTGAAATAATGGTGTCAATTATGGATGGTATTGGGAATAATGATGTCAATGTATGGATGCTATTGGGAATAATGATGTCAATGTATGGATGGTATTGGGAATAATGTCAATGTATGGATGCTATTGGAAATAATGATGTCAATGTACGGATAGTATTGGGAATAATGTCAATGTATGGATAGTATTGGGAATAATGTCAATGTATGGATGGTATTGGGAATAATGATGTCAATGTATGGATGGTATTGGAATAATGATGTCAATGTATGGATGGTATTGAAATAATGATGTCAATGTATGGATGGTATTGGAATAATGATGTCAATGTATGGATGGTATTGGAATAATGTGTCAATGTATGGATGGTATTGGGAATAATGATGTCAATGTATGGATGGTATTGGGAATAATGATGTCAATGTATGGATGGTATTGGGAATAATGTGTCAATGTATGGATGGTATTGGGAATAATGATGTCAATGTATGGATGGTATTGAGAATAATGATGTCAATGTATGGATGGTATTGAGAATAATGATGTCAATGTATGGATGGTATTGAAATAATGATGTCAATGTATGGATGGTATTGAAATAATGATGTCAATGTATGGATGGTATTGAAATAATGATGTCAATGTATGGATGGTATTGGGAATAATAATGTCAATGTATGGATGCTATTGGGAATAATGATGTCAATGTATGGATGGTATTAGGAATACTGTCAATGTATGGATGGTATTGAAATAATGATGTCAATGTATGGATGGTATTGGGAATAATGATGTCAATGTATGGATGGTATTGGGAATAATGATGTCAATGTATGGATGGTATTGGGAATAATGATGTCAATGTATGGATGGTATTGGGAATACTGATGTCAATGTATGGATGCTATTGGAAATAATGATGTCAATGTATGGATGGTATTGAGAATAATGATGTCAATGTATGGATGGTATTGGGAATAATGATGTCAATGTATGGATGGTATTGGGAATAATGATGTCAATGTATGGATGGTATTGAGAATAATGATGTCAATAATGCATGTTTACAGAATGCTGAGAAAACTATCCTGGATGAGAGGGATCACAGGGAATCACTTGTTAACCAGCTCAACTGTGAAGGTGTAGAAAAGGTTGGCATGTCTTCAGCTTCTTATTTGAATGTTGTCTTGCAATCAAAGTCTGACAAAATAAACTTGTTTGATTCTTTATATATAGTTTATGGATTCTTTTGTTTTAATATGCAGTATAGCAAATACCATGATTTGTGTACTAAATCACCTATTTATTTTCATTAAATGTCATGTTTCATGTAAAAATGCCATGTTTTATGCAGTTTAAAGCCATGTTTTATGCAGTAAATACCATAGTTTTTTTTGGCCTATGGTCATATAGTGAGTAATGTTTACTAGTCTCTTTTTTGTGTTTGGTGCCTGTGAGTGTATGCAGTCAACTGTAAACGTCATGTTTTAAGCAGTTTAAAGCCATGTTTTATGCAGTGTAATGTCGTGTTTTCTGCAGTGTAATGTCATGTTTTATGCAATGTAATGTCGTGTTTTCTGCAGTGTAATGTCATGTTTTATGTAATGTCATGTTTTGTGCCGTGTAATGTCATGTTTTGTGCTGTGTAATGTCATGTTTTATGCAGTGTAATGTCATGTTTTATGCAGTGTATTGTCATGTTTTATGCAGTGTAATGTCATGTTTTGTGCAGTGTAATGTCATGTTTTATGCAGTGTAATGTCATGTTTTATGCAGTGTAATGTCATGTTTTATGCAGTGTAATGTCATGTTTTATACAGTGTAATGTCATGTTTTATGCAATGTAATGTCATGTTTTATGCAGTGTAATGTCATGTTTTATGCAGTGTATTGTCATGTTTTGTGCAGTGTATTGTCATGTTTTGTCCAGTGTAATGTCATGTTTTATGCAGTGTAATGTCATGTTTTATGCAGTGTAATGTCATGTTTTATGCAGTGTAATGTCATGTTTTATGCAGTGTAATGTCATGTTTTATGCAATGTAATGTCATGTTTTATGCAATGTAATGTCATGTTTTATGCAGTGTAATGTCATGTTTTGTCCAGTGTAATGTCATGTTTTATGCAGTGTATTGTGTAATGTCATGTTTTATGCAGTGTAATGTCATGTTTTGTGCCGTGTAATGTCATGTTTTGTGCTGTGTAATGTCATGTTTTATGCAGTGTAATGTCATGTTTTATGCAGTGTATTGTCATGTTTTATGCAGTGTAATGTCATGTTTTGTGCAGTGTAATGTCATGTTTTGTGCAGTGTATTGTCATGTTTTATGCAGGACAAGGAGGTGTTGAGGCAATTTGATGAGAACAAGAATCTGCAGATAGAGTATGAGTCTCTAAAGAACATGGTGGATGCCCACGAGGACTCGGCCTTTACTCTGAGGACGGCAATCGAGGACAAGGAGAGTAAAGTCATACAGCTGGAGAAAACCTTGAAACTAACTGAGGTAAGGCGTAAATGTATACATTTCAACGCGATGACTGTTATAAAACTAACTGAGGTAAGGCGTAAATGTATACATTTTAACGCGATGACTGTTATAAAACTAACCGAGGTAAAGCGTAAATGTATACATTTTAACGCGATGACTGTTATGAAACTAACCGAGGTAAAGCGTAAATGTATACATATATTGTTGCCTGTGCCAGCACATGTCCACCATTATGTGCGTGGATGGACTATTGTGATACTGTTGACTGTGCCGGCACATGTCCAGCATTATGTGCGTGGATGGACTATTGTGATACTGTTGACTGTGCCGGCACATGTCCGCCATTATGTGCGTGGATGGACTATTGTGATACTGTTGACTGTGCCGGCACATGTCCACCATTATGTGCATGGATGGACTATTGTGATACTGTTGCCGGTGCCGGCACATGTCCAGCATTATGTGCGTGGATGGACTATTGTGATACTGTTGACTGTGCCAGTGTCATATAGAATATTGACCCCCCCCCTCAAAATAAATAAATTATTTATCGTCGCTACCGGTTGCCCATATGAGCGACGCCTCCTGAAGAGATTAGTTATTTTAGATTTTGTAGGATAGTGCATGATACAGACAGAGACCCATTCCAGAGTCTCCTCTGGTTTTTTTACGTGCACGGTGTAAAGCACCGACACGAGACCTCGGTTTAACGTCCCATCTGAAAGACTGTTAATTTTATTAGAGTCAGACGGGGGGTCGAACCTGCGATCCATGGATTACCATCTGACTGATGTGCACCAAATTAAGCTTTCACTTGTTTGCCACAGGTGTGAAAAGCAATAAATCCTTATTTTAGGGAACTACAACCAACAGTGACACTTCCTGTGTTCCCAATACATGTTTTATATCATTCATAATAAGTAATATTGTATGAGCAAGGACAGATAACATTATGTTTTATAACTGTGCCTCCCTATGTATTCAGTGCAAGAAACTGTTCCATGCATAGAATATGACACCCTTAGTGTAGATTATCTGATTGAGGGTATGTCACTTTTCCATGCCATAAAATAATAACCCCCTATATGTAAAGTATATGAGTGAGGGGGTCACTTCTATGCCATAGAATAATGACCCCTCTGTATGTAAACTATATGAGTGAGGGGGGGATTTTTCCATGCCATAGAATAATGACCCCTCTGTATGTAAACTATATGAGTGAGGGGGTCACTTCCATGCCATAGAATAATGACCCCCCCCCCCCCTGTATATTATTTATAGGAGATATGGCGCGTCACCTTTACATGCCATAGAATAATGACCCCCCCCATATGTAAATTATATGAGTGAGGGAGGGGTCACTTTTCCAGCCATAGAATAATGACCCATCATAGTGCCTGTCTTTAAGGGGGGTCAATATTCTATAATGGAAAAGTGACCCCTTTTTCCTATAGAATAATGATCCGCGTGTCATTATTTTGGCGGGTCAATATTCTATATGACACCGGCACATGTTCACCATTATGAGCGTGGATGGACTATTGTGATACTGTTGCCTATAGTACTTGTGTTGTGAAATTTTACTATTGTATGTTACTAATTTACAGAAATAATGCGAAACGGATGTCACCCTAATGTCGATTATCGGCGACCATTTCGCTCCACTCGCCCTCTGGTGCCCTTGTAACACGATAGCAGCGTTTTCTAGACTAAGAAAAAGAAATTTTGTTTGTTTTAAGTGAAGGATGGAATTACTTGAACATAGAACATACAAACTCGTGTCTAATGGTGGCACTTGTGATATTACTGCTTGAACATAGAACATACAAACTCGTGTCTAATGGTGGCACTTGTGATATTACTGCTTGAACATAGAACATACAAACTCGTGTCTAATGGTGGCACTTGTGATATTACTGCTTGAACATAGAACATACAAACTCGTGTCTAATGGTGGCACTTGTGATATTACTGCTTGAACATAGAACATACAAACTCGTGTCTAATGGTGGCACTTGTGATATTACTGCTTGAACATACAAACTCGTGTCTAATGGTGGCACTTGTGATATTACTGCTTGAACATAGAACATACAAACTCGTGTCTAATGGTGGCACTTGTGATATTACTGCTTGAACATAGAACATACAAACTCGTGTCTAATGGTGGCACTTGTGATATTACTGCTTGAACATAGAACATACAAACTCGTGTCTAATGGTGGCACTTGTGATATTACTGCTTTTGTGTTTGGTTGTGTATTACTGCTTGAACATAGAACATACAAACTCGTGTCTAATGGTGGCACTTGTGATATTACTGCTTGAACATAGAACATACAAACTCGTGTCTAATGGTGGCACTTGTGATATTACTGC
>CM026395.1:41116118-41167923 GCA_014843695.1 Archivesica marissinica
TCGGTCTTATCTATTGTAGGACTGTTTTATCAACACGGTTGTAAGTCGGTCTTATCTATTGTAGGAATGTTTTATCAACACGGTTGTAAGTCTTCGGTCTTATCTATTGTTGGACTGTTTTATCAACACGGTTGTAAGTCGATCTTATCTATTGTAGGACTGTTTTATCAACAAGGTTGTAAGTCGGTCTTATCTATTGTAGGACTGTTTTATCAACACGGTTGTAAGTCGGTCTTATCTATTGTAGGACTGTTTTATCAACAAGGTTGTAAGTCGGTCTTATCTATTGTAGGACTGTTTTATCAACACGGTTGTAAGTCGGTCTTATCTATTGTAGGACTGTTTTATCAACATGGTTGTAAGTCGGTCTTATCTATTGTAGGACTGTTTTATCAACACGGTTGTAAGTCTTCGGTCTCGGATAAGATTTTCTTTCGTCGTATGACCGTAAAAACAGTGACACAGTCTGAAATGTAAACTTCCTGCTCACGTATCTTCGCACACAAATGTCAACATCGGACATGGCGCACCTGTATATATTATTCATAACTTCTTTACTTCTTGGAATATGTTAATAATTCTTACATCGAATTAAACCGTACACTCATTATATTATAGTGTTTCCCCCAAACTGAAAAAAGGGCAGGACACAGGTAGAAAAAGAGCATTTTTATTGTTGCCTGTTCTCAAAATGGCAGAATTGACATAGTCGTATATATGTTATTATGAGTACGAAACATTTTGAGGACGAATCAATATTGCAACCTATTGGATATTACAATTCAAAATATATTATAGTTTGTGACAATGGTGTGGTTTCCAAGATAATTATCTAAACAAAAATGTAAGCCAGAAAATTACACCAATAATGCATCTACATTCATTTAAATAGAAACTTACATATAAAATATAATGGCGGCATAATTGACATCTGTTGGCGGAATTTCCGACCGGAGCAAAGCGAAATACACATGCGATGATATGCACACTACCCCGTAAAACTAAATTCGTGAGACAATAAGGACAAATTGGGGACTATTTGAGTCAATTTGCGTCAATTAACGATGAGATTTGCACACAGGGGACAATATGTCTGTTACTTCACTATAAAGAACTTGTAGCAAGGGTGTAAGATTATTTATCCTTGAAGACGTATACAAGCAAGTACAGTAGCAAGGGTGTAAGATTACTTATCCTTGAAGACATATACAAGCAATACAAGCAAGTACAGTAGCAAGGGTGTAAGATTACTTATCCTTGAAGACATATACAAGCAAGTACAGTAGCAAGGGTGTAAGATTACTTATCCTTGAAGACGTATACAAGCAATACAAGCAAGTACAGTAGCAAGGGTGTAAGATTACTTATCCTTGAAGACATATACAAGCAAGTACAGTAGCAAGGGTGTAAGATTACTTATCCTTGAAGACATATACAAGCAATACAAGCAAGTACAGTAGCAAGGGTGTAAGATTACTTATCCTTGAAGACATATACAAGCAATTCTAGCAAGTACGGTAGCAAGGGTGTAAGATTACTTATCCTTGGAGACGTATACAAACAAGTACAGTAGCAAGGGTGTAAGATTACTTATCCTTGGAGACGTATACAGGCAAGTACAGTAGCAAGGGTGTAAGATTACTTATCCTTGGAGACGTATACAGGCAAGTACAGTAGCACGGGTGTAAGATTACTTATCCTTGGAGACGTATACAGGCAAGTACAGTAGCAAGGGTGTAAGATTACTTATCCTTGAAGACATATACAAGCAAGTACAGTAGCAAGGGTGTAAGATTACTTATCCTTGAAGACATATACAAGCAAGTACAGTAGCAAGGGTGTAAGATTACTTATCCTTGAAGACGTATACAAGCAAGTACAGTAGCAAGGGTGTAAGATTACTTATCCTTGAAGACGTATACTAGCAAGTACAGTAGCAAGGGTGTAAGATTACTTATCCTTGAAGACGTATACAGGCAATACTAGCAAGTACAGTAGCAAGGGTGTAAGATTACTTATCCTTGAAGACGTATACAAGCAAGTATAGTAGCAAGGGTGTAAGATTACTTATCCTTGAAGACATATACAAGCAAGTACAGTAGCAAGGGTGTAAGATTACTTATCCTTGAAGACATATACAAGCAAGTACAGTAGCACGGGTGTAAGATTACTTATCCTTGAAGACATATACAAGCAATACAAGCAAGTACAGTAGCAAGGGTGTAAGATTACTTATCCTTGAAGACTTATACAAGCAATACTAGCAAGTACAGTAGCAAGGGTGTAAGATTACTTATCCTTGAAGACATATACAAGCAAGTACAGTAGCACGGGTGTAAGATTACTTATCCTTGAAGACTTATACAAGCAATACTAGCAAGTACAGTAGCAAGGGTGTAAGATTACTTATCCTTGAAGACGTATACAAGCAAGTACAGTAGCAAGGGTGTAAGATTACTTATCCTTGAAGACGTATACAGGCAAGTACAGTAGCAAGGGTGTAAGATTACTTATCCTTGAAGACGTATACAGGCAAGTACAGTAGCAAGGGTGTAAGATTACTTATCCTTGAAGACTTATACAGGCAAGTACAGTAGCAAGGGTGTAAGATTACTTATCCTTGGAGACGTATACAGGCAAGTACAGTAGCAAGGGTGTAAGATTACTTATCCTTGGAGACGTATACAGGCAATACTAGCAAGTACAGTAGCAAGGGTGTAAGATTACTTATCCTTGGAGACTTATACAGGCAATACTAGCAAGTACAGTAGCAAGGGTGTAAGATTACTTATCCTTGGAGACGTATACAGGCAATACTAGCAAGTACAGTAGCAAGGGTGTAAGATTACTTATCCTTGGAGACGTATACAAACAAGTACAGTAGCAAGGGTGTAAGATTACTTATCCTTGGAGACGTATACAGGCAAGTACAGTAGCAAGGGTGTAAGATTACTTATCCTTGGAGACGTATACAGGCAAGTACAGTAGCACGGGTGTAAGATTACTTATCCTTGGAGATGTATACAGGCAAGTACAGTAGCAAGGGTGTAAGATTACTTATCCTTGAAGACGTATACAAGCAAGTATAGTAGCAAGGGTGTAAGATTACTTATCCTTGAAGACATATACAAGCAAGTACAGTAGCAAGGGTGTAAGATTACTTATCCTTGAAGACATATACAAGCAAGTACAGTAGCACGGGTGTAAGATTACTTATCCTTGAAGACATATACAAGCAATACAAGCAAGTACAGTAGCAAGGGTGTAAGATTACTTATCCTTGAAGACTTATACAAGCAATACTAGCAAGTACAGTAGCAAGGGTGTAAGATTACTTATCCTTGAAGACATATACAAGCAAGTACAGTAGCACGGGTGTAAGATTACTTATCCTTGAAGACGTATACAGGCAAGTACAGTAGCAAGGGTGTAAGATTACTTATCCTTGAAGACGTATACAGGCAAGTACAGTAGCAAGGGTGTAAGATTACTTATCCTTGAAGACTTATACAGGCAAGTACAGTAGCAAGGGTGTAAGATTACTTATCCTTGGAGACGAATACAGGCAAGTACAGTAGCAAGGGTGTAAGATTACTTATCCTTGGAGACGTATACAGGCAATACTAGCAAGTACAGTAGCAAGGGTGTAAGATTACTTATCCTTGGAGACTTATACAGGCAATACTAGCAAGTACAGTAGCAAGGGTGTAAGATTACTTATCCTTGGAGACGTATACAGGCAATACTAGCAAGTACAGTAGCAAGGGTGTAAGATTACTTATCCTTGGAGACGTATACAAACAAGTACAGTAGCAAGGGTGTAAGATTACTTATCCTTGGAGACGTATACAGGCAAGTACAGTAGCAAGGGTGTAAGATTACTTATCCTTGGAGACGTATACAGGCAAGTACAGTAGCACGGGTGTAAGATTACTTATCCTTGGAGACGTATACAGGCAAGTACAGTAGCAAGGGTGTAAGATTACTTATCCTTGGAGACATATACAGGCAAGTACAGTAGCAAGGGTGTAAGATTACTTATCCTTGGAGACGTATACAAGCAAGTACAGTAGCAAGGGTGTAAGATTACTTATCCTTGAAGACATATACAAGCAATACTAGCAAGTACAGTAGCAAGGGTGTAAGATTACTTATCCTTGGAGACGTATACAGGCAAGTACAGTAGCAAGGGTGTAAGATTACTTATCCTTGGAGACGTATACAGGCAAGTACAGTAGCAAGGGTGTAAGATTACTTATCCTTGAAGACGTATACAGGCAATACTAGCAAGTACAGTAGCAAGGGTGTAAGATTACTTATCCTTGAAGACATATACAAGCAATACAAGCAAGTACAGTAGCAAGGGTGTAAGATTACTTATCCTTGAAGACATATACAAGCAAGTACAGTAGCAAGGGTGTAAGATTACTTATCCTTGAAGACATATACAAGCAAGTACAGTAGCAAGGGTGTAAGATTACTTATCCTTGAAGACATATACAAGCAAGTACAGTAGCAAGGGTGTAAGATTACTTATCCTTGAAGACTATACAAGCAAGTACAGTAGCAAGGGTGTAAGATTACTTATCCTTGAAGACATATACAAGCAAGTACAGTAGCAAGGGTGTAAGATTACTTATCCTTGAAGACATATACAAGCAAGTACAGTAGCAAGGGTGTAAGATTACTTATCCTTGAAGACGTATACAGGCAAGTACAGTAGCAAGGGTGTAAGATTACTTATCCTTGAAGACGTATACAGGCAAGTACAGTAGCAAGGGTGTAAGATTACTTATCCTTGAAGACGTATACAGGCAAGTACAGTAGCAAGGGTGTAAGATTACTTATCCTTGAAGACGTATACAAGCAAGTACAGTAGCAAGGGTGTAAGATTACTTATCCTTGAAGACATATACAAGCAATACTAGCAAGTACAGTAGCAAGGGTGTAAGATTACTTATCCTTGAAGACGTATACAGGCAATACTAGCAAGTACAGTAGCAAGGGTGTAAGATTACTTATCCTTGAAGACGTATACAGGCAATAGCAAGTACAGTAGCAAGGGTGTAAGATTACTTATCCTTGAAGACGTATACATAGCAAGTACAGTAGCAAGGGTGTAAGATTACTTATCCTTGAAGACGTATACAGGCAAGTACAGTAGCAAGGGTGTAAGATTACTTATCCTTGAAGACTTATACAGGCAAGTACAGTAGCAAGGGTGTAAGATTACTTATCCTTGAAGACGTATACTAGCAAGTACAGTAGTAAGGGTGTAAGATTACTTATCCTTGAAGACGTATACAGGCAAGTATAGTAGCAAGGGTGTAAGATTACTTATCCTTGAAGACGTATACTAGCAAGTACAGTAGCAAGGGTGTAAGATTACTTATCCTTGAAGACATATACAGGCAAGTACAGTAGCAAGGGTGTAAGATTACTTATCCTTGAATACATATACAGGCAATACAAGCAAGTACAGTAGCAAGGGTGTAAGATTACTTATCCTTGGAGACGTATACAGGCAAGTACAGTAGCAAGGGTGTAAGATTACTTATCCTTGAAGACGTATACAGGCAAGTACAGTAGCAAGGATGTAAGATTACTTATCCTTGAAGACGTATACAGGCAAGTACAGTAGCAAGGGTGTAAGATTACTTATCCTTGAAGACGTATACTAGCAATACTAGCAAGTACAGTAGCAAGGGTGTAAGATTACTTATCCTTGGAGACGTATACAGGCAAGTACAGTAGCAAGGGTGTAAGATTACTTATCCTTGGAGACGTATACTAGCAAGTACAGTAGCAAGGGTGTAAGATTACTTATCCTTGGAGACGTATACTAGCAAGTACAGTAGCAAGGGTGTAAGATTACTTATCCTTGAAGACGTATACAAGCAATTCTAGCAATAATCTACCGATAATCCCCTGCATTTGTTTTTACAACAATGACTCAAACGGAAATTGGGACATAAATGTGCGAAAATTGACTGATTGGCATGTATCATGATTACCTGTCAGATTGGAGCATATTTGATTGCCTCTTCAATATACATAATCAGCAGTCTCTTGATTTATTTACACTTTGAATTTCTATTAAATCAAGATAAGACTATTAACGTACATGCCTGCTATGCCCCATTTGCATTGGCGGGAAAGACACAGTCAGTTAAAACAACGGAATATATCTTGAGCAAAGTCAATGTTGCCCTAGGCTAAACATTACACACAATCCAACAACACCCACACAAACCACTAGTAAGTCAAAAACATTACACACAACCCAACCACACAAACCACTAGTAAGTCAAAAACATTACACACACTCCAACCACACCCACACACACCACTAGTAAGTCAAAAACATTACACACAATCCAACCACACAAACCACTAGTAAGTCAAAAACATTACACACAATCCAACCACACAAACAAACCACTAGTAAGTCAAAAACATTACACACAATCCAACCACACAAACAAACCACTAGTAAGTCAAAAACATTACACACAATCCAACCACACAAACAAACCACTAGTAAGTCAAAAACATTACACACAATCCAACCACACAAACAAACCACTAGTAAGTCAAAAACATTACACACAATCCAACCACACAAACAAACCACTAGTAAGTGAAAAACATTACCCATTACACACAACCCAACCACACCCACACAAACCACTAGTAAGTGAAAAACATTACACACAATCCAACAACACCCACACAAACCACTAGTAAGTCAAAAACATTACACACAATCCACCCACACCCACACAAACCACTAGTAAGTCAAAAACATTACCCACAACCCAACCACACCCACACAAACCACTAGTAAGTGAAAAACATTACCCACAACCCAACCACACCCACACAAACCACTAGTAAGTCAAAAACATTACACACAACCCAACCACACCCACACAAACCACTAGTAAGTGAAAAACATTACCCACAACCCAACAACACCCACACAAACCACTAGTAAGTCAAAAACATTACACACAACCCAACCACACCCACACAAACCACTAGTAAGTGAAAAACATTACCCACAACCCAACCACACCCACACAAACCACTAGTAAGTGAAAAACATTACCCATTACACACAACCCAACCACACCCACACAAACCACTAGTAAGTGAAAAACATTACACACAATCCAACAACACCCACACAAACCACTAGTAAGTCAAAAACATTACACACAACCAACAACACCCACACAAACCACTAGTAAGTCAAAAACATTACACACAATCCACCCACACCCACACAAACCACTAGTAAGTCAAAAACATTACACACAATCCACCCACACCCACACAAACCACTAGTAAGTCAAAAACATTACACACAATCCAACAACACCCACACACACCACTAGTAAGTCAAATACATTACACACAATCCAACAACACCCACACACACCACTAGTAAATGAAAAACATTACACACAATCCAACCACACCCACACACACCACTAGTAAGTCAAAAACATTACACACAATCCAACCACACAAACCACTAGTAAGTCAAAAACATTACACACAATCCAACCACACAAACCACTAGTAAGTCAAAAACATTACACACAATCCAACCACACAAACCACTAGTAAGTCAAAAACATTACACACAACCCAACCACACCCACACAAACCACTAGTAAGTCAAAAACATTACCCACAGAAGTAGAGCCCCCAGACAGTGAAGTCAGGGTCCCTAGGGCGACAATTTTGCCCAAGTGACCCTCTAGAATGAGCCTGCATTTGTTGACCTTTGCAACTGGGATAAAATGCAGAACTATACAAGTTACCAAGTAACATGAACCCAGATGCAAAGTTCAGCAAACTAGTCAATGTTTCTCTAATTCTTATAAATAAAAAAGACCTACAGCACTGTACATCCAGTGGCAGGCTTATCTGGTTGTACCTAAGACGCACCTTGGTCCAGAGGTTATTATATGGTCGTCAAAAACTTACCAAGTACCAACGTGCATATTGGCTCTTGAAAAATCCAGCTTGACTCTTGAAAAATCCAGCTTGACTCTTGACCTCAAGGACTTTCAAAGTCTAGTTAACACCCTGGTATTAGTTGAGACTTCATAGGCTCACGTCTCTTGTACAGGTATGTAATGGAGTACCTTTTGTCACTCTATCTTTTCTCATGAAGTTGCAGTGGTAGCGTATTCACTTCAGGTATGAAAGGCCCAGAATTCATGCCCAGCTGTAGCCGTTACATTTGTGCCCTTAGGCAAGGCACTTAAAATCCACAATGCCTCTTCTCTCTCCTTCATGGCAATGGATTCCAATAGGAATGAGGTCTCGAGAACTATTAAACTAAACTAAAATAAATTGGTATAAACTAAGCTAACGGTTCTCACCACATTGTTGAATGAACTATAAAACATAAGATGACATCACATTTTGATTTGTATATCCAGGAAGACTTGCTTAAAGAGATTGACGCACTTAGGTCATATGCTGATCATCATCCTCTAGTCGCCAAACATTCCCTGGAGATACAGACGCTGAAGTCGACCATCCGGTCCCTTAAGGAGGACAGCGGAATACTGTCCAGTGTTCACAAGGATGCCGAGAAAGTCCACCAGTTAGAGGAGGAATATCACAAACTGATAGCAGAACAGCAAGACAGTGCTGATGGTAAGCTAACTCGAGGGATTGTGGGTAGGAATAGACTGTGTAATATTTTTCACTTACTAGTGGTTTGTGTGGGTGTGGTTGGGTTGTGTGTAATGGGTAATGTTTTTCACTTACTAGTGGTTTGTGTGGGTGTGGTTAGGTTGTGTGTAATGGGTAATGTTTTTCACTTACTAGTGGTTTGTGTGGGTGTGGTTGGGTTGTGTGTAATGGGTAATGTTTTTCACTTACTAGTGGTTTGTGTGGTTGGGTTGTGTGTAATGGGTAATGTTTTTCACTTACTAGTGGTTTGTGTGGGTGTGGTTGGGTTGTGTGTAATGGGTAATGTTTTTCACTTACTAGTGGTTTGTGTGGGTGTTGTTGGGTTGTGGGTAATGTTTTTCACTTACTAGTGGTTTGTGTGGGTGGGTTGGGTTGTGTGTAATGGGTAATGTTTTTCACTTACTAGTGGTTTGTGTGGGTGTGGTTGGGTTGTGTGTAATGGGTAATGTTTTTCACTTACTAGTGGTTTGTGTGGGTGTTGTTGGGTTGTGGGTAATGTTTTTCACTTACTAGTGGTTTGTGTGGGTGTTGTTGGGTTGTGTGTAATGTTTTTGACTTACTAGTGGTGTGTGTGGGTGTTGTTGGGTTGTGGGTAATGTTTTTCACTTACTAGTGGTTTGTGTGGGTGTGGTTGGGTTGTGTGTAATGTTTTTGACTTACTAGTGGTTTGTGTGGGTGTTGTTGGGTTGTGGGTAATGTATTTCACTTACTAGTGAAGTGTGGGTGTGGTTGGATTGTGTGTAATGTTTTTGATTTACTTGGTGTTTGTTTGTGTGGGTGTGACACGTTTCTTCCCAGGATTTTGGGACAGCCGGGCTCCCTGCAATTATAGCTGGGTACCCCAGGGATCATTCTAGACGGCGATGTGGGCGAAATTGGCGCCCTAGGGACCCTGACTTCTCCCTAAAAAAAGCTTTTGATTTTTACCATTTTCAAACAAAATTTTGTCTAGTAAGATACACTGGCCCTCAAAAAGCACTCCTTCTATTCAAATGTTGTATTTAACCCATTCAACCCCAAGTAACTGACATGGACTGGTCCATGATATTTTCAGACCAATAAATTAATAAGAAAATTACCTTTGGACCAGTTCATTTATCAAAATGGGTAATTTTATCTAAAAATAGTAATAATTATTACTGGCCAAAAAGTGCAGATCCTGATGAGACGGCTCGTCATGAGCCGGCTCATCTGGATCTACACTTTTCATAAGCCTATTTAGAGGCCTGTGGTGTTGAAAGGGTTAATGTTTGTACTGTGCATTTTAACCCTATTTTGCAGAAGTATATTAAAGAACACCATTTAAGGAAGCAATCAAGTGCTTTCTCACTTCTCCCAAAAATTCTGACCTAGAATGAACCCTGGTACCTGATTAATCACGATTTATGCGTGAATCTCTGTGAAGCAAGAATGTAAGCCCAAGTGGTAAAACAAAGTAAATGAGCGATATCAGTGTGTTTATATATACAAGGTATATCCTCAGCACAGCAGACACACCACTCCATCATCCTCCTCAGCACAGCAGACAAATTCGACCATCCTCCTCAGCACAGCAGACACACCATTCCACCGTCCTCCTCAGCACAGCAGACACACCATTCGACCATCCTCCTCAGCACAGCAGACACACCATTCCACCGTCCTCCTCAGCACAGCAGACACACCATTCCACCGTCCTCCTCAGCACAGCAGACAAATTCGACCATCCTCCTCAGCACAGCAGACACACCATTCCACCGTCCTCCTCAGCACAGCAGACAAATTCGACCATCCTCCTCAGCACAGCAGACACACCATTCCACCGTCCTCCTCAGCACAGCAGACAAATTCGACCATCCTCCTCAGCACAGCAGACACATCATTCCACCGTCCTCCTCAGCACAGTAGACACACCATTCCACCGTCCTCCTCAGCACAGCAGACACACCATTCCACCGTCCTCCTCAGCACAGCAGACACACTATTCCACCGTCCTCCTCAGCACAGCAGACACACCATTCCACCGTCCTCCTCAGCACATCAGACCCACCATTCCACTGTCCTCCTCAGCACAGCAGACACACCATTCCACCGTCCTCCTCAGCACAGCAGACACACCATTCCACCGTCTTCCTCAGCACAGCAGACACACCACTCCACCGTCCTCCTCAGCACAGCAGTCACACCATTCCACCATCCTCAGCACAGCAGACACACTTCCACCATCCTCCTCAGCACAGCAGACACACCATTCCACCGTCCTCCTCAGCACAGCAGACACACCATTCCACCGTCCTCCTCAGCACAGCAAACACACCACTCCACTCCACTGTCCTCCTCAGCACAGCAGACACACCACTCCACCGTCCTCCTCAGCACAGCACAGTGTTGGACACTCATTTCAATATGTTCCGGCCAACTTGGCCTGTACTTGAGAAAAGGTACCGGCCAAGATGAAATTGTACAGGCCAATTTTTGGCCTATACTTAAGAATTAATTCCGGCCAAAAATAAATGGTACAGGCCATTGAATGTGGTTCTGTCCGGTGGCTTTGCCACCGGATGCATGTGCCGCAGGCAATTGCCATGCTAGGGGGGTCCGGGGGCATCATCCCCCCCCCCCCGAAATTTGTTTTAAGTAGACACAAAATGGTGCATTCTGGTGGACTTTGGGGTAAAAATCAACCTCTTTTTTTATCTTAAATTTTGTCACTTTTTTAGATAATGTTTCTTCAAAATTGCTATGTAAGTAACTGTTTAACTAAGGGGGGTTGATTTTGAATCATTTTTAGGACTGTCCCCATTCAACTTCTTATCTTTTTTTATTAAAAACCTTTCCATGTTATGTTTTTGTCTTGTGGTTTCAGGATTAGCAGAATTATTCTGCTTGGATTATTCTGCTTGGAAACTAAACCTATTGCAGTAGCGGGCATTTCCCGACATATGACGTACTTACTTATCTGTATCATCTTAAACGTTTTTCGTTGTACATAACAAATAAAAGCGTCTCGTCAATGAACAAGTACTCGGTGATCTTGTACATTTTATCCCTGCAGAAAGGTCCATATAATCTGCTGTCAAAATATTGTTGCGTCACAGAAAACGCATTCAATGATTCTCATTGTGTCTCTGGCCATTTCATTGCATCAAACCCGCAAGAAACGCACAGTGAGAAAACACTGCATTATCAAATTCTGGTGTACAGAAATATCTGTGCTAATGAGTTGTAGGATTAAAGACCGCCATTTAATCCAATTATCTGTAATTAAAATGTCACCAACTTCTCAACACCCCATGCAATCAAGTGCCAAACAGCTGATTTCCAATGACTGCACATGCGACCTTCACTTTCATGGATTTAATTTGTATGCGCATTTGGCGACAAATGCGACCGACAGCGGAAACCCTGCCCCCGATTGACCTTGGCTCGTGTTCAAGGCCGTAGCTTACAAGCGGAATCCCTATGAAAACACGGGTTTCCCGAAATGACGTCATAACCGGAAACCAAAATGGAGGCACAGAATATTTGATATTTTGTTAATATGATGAGAAAAAACGCCTAAAATGGCGAAGATACTGTTGTGTCCTGGTTCAGGCGAGTATGAACTTCAACAAACTAGCCAAGGGCTATCAAATAAGACATCTCGCCACGATGTCGAGTGCGTAGTAAAAGTTTCTCGCCAGTCTAAAAACGTTATCGCCATGGCGAGTGCGAGTGTCCAACGCTGCAGCAGACTCCACTCCACTGTCCTCCTCAGCACAGCAGACACACCATTCCACTGTCCTCCTCAGCACAGCAGACACACCACTCCACTGTCCTCAGCACAGCAGACACACCACTCCACTGTCCTCAGCACGGCAGACACACCATTCCACCGTCCTCCTCAGCACAGCAGACACACCATTTCACCGTCCTCCTCAACACAGCAGACACACCATTCCACCGTCCTCCTCAGCACAGCAGACACACCATTCCACCCTCCTCCTCAGCACAGAACACACCATTCCACCGTCCTCAGCACAGCAGATACACCACTCCACCATCCTCCTCAGCACAGCAGACACACCACTCCACCGTCCTCCTCAGCACAGCAGACACACCATTCCACCATCCTCCTCAACACAGCAGATACACCACTCCACCGTCCTCCTCAGCACAGCAGACACACCATTTCACCGTCCTCCTCAACACAGCAGACACACCATTCCACCGTCCTCCTCAGCACAGCAGATACACCACTCCACCATCCTCCTCAGCACAGCAGACACACCATTCCACCCTCCTCAGCACAGCAGACACACCATTCCACCATCCTCCTCAACACAGCAGACACACCATTCCACCGTCCTCCTCAGCACAGCAGACCCACCATTCCACTGTCCTCCTCAGCACAGCAGACACACCACTTCACCGTCCTCCTCAGCACAGCAGACACACCATTCCACCGTCCTCAGCACAGCAGACACACCACTCCACCGTCCTCAGCACAGAACACACCATTCCACCGTCCTCAGCACAGCAGACACACCACTCCACCATCCTCCTCAGCACAGCAGACACACCACTCCACCATCCTCCTCAGCACAGCAGACACACCATTCGACCATCCTCTAGCACAGCAGACACACCATTCCACCGTCCTCCTCAGCACAGCAGTAATGTTTCAGCTTACCGAGGGATTGTGGGTAATGTTTCAGCTTACCAAGGAAGTGTGGGTAATGTTTCAGTTTACCGAGGGATTGTGGGGAATGTTTCAGCTTACCAAAGGATTGTGAGTAATGTTTCAGTTTACCAAAGGAGTGTGGGGAATGTTTCAGCTTACCGATGGATTGTGGGTTATATTTCAAATTAAATGCTTTGGCTTTGCCAAATTAAGGATTCTTTGCAGGAAATTTATAGATGTGATATCCATAAAAATATAAACTGGCTCTTAAAATGACATTTTGGATACAAAAAGCTGATTATTTATTTCGAAATAGTGTATACCGGTATAAGGAAATGATAGCAAATTTCACCATTTGGAAAGGGCAGTTTCCAATGTTTTCAAAACGTGTAGCCCAATCCTTTTGTATATGTGTATGGATGTTATCAGGTTTTATGTATGTTAGTGTGACAGTAATGTTATTGTGATTTGTAAATTATATTCATCATTGTGGAAAAAGTTGCAATAAAATATTATTAAATTGTTAAAAAATATATGGTATATGAACCCTCTAATCTGTGACATGATGTCAATAAGCACACATTTATAATAATATTTTGGGTTTCAGAGGATCATGTGACACCCCAGAGAGCAGATACTGTATCAACAGCAACCCTGGAGAAACTGCAGTCACAGGTTGCTGATCTAGAAGGCAGAATTGATACGGTAATACATTGAAAGCCTTTGAACAAATGCCACCATTCCGGGGTGAACATTGACGACTGTCTGATCATACCGGGACAGTTAAACTTACCGATGGAGCCGTTACGTTTGTGCCCTTAGGCAAGGCATTTAATTTCCACGTTGCCTCTTCTCTCTCCCTCGTGGCGATGGATTCCATCAGGAATGAGGTCTCGAGAGTGATTAATATAAGTTGTAAGAACTTGTTTCGCAATCGAGCTAAAATAAATTTGTATAAGCTAAATTTTTGTCTGGGCTAGTTGTTTTAATTCTAGTTGTCCGATAGGGCAAGTACATTATTGGTGGCATACCACAAACAATCAAAAGGGTTTTCATATCTAATATAAACTCTAGGTTATATCTCGATTGTTACATCCAAGCTAAAAGTTTGTTTTTCTATGACGTGAAAAGTGGAAACTTTGTAGAATATGCTAGAATGCATGCCCACAGGGATTGTCTATTGTGTTATTTATATATGTCCATATTTACAACAATGATTTAATGGCTAATATATAGAATAACTGTCTTTTCACTATTTGTTAGTTGAATCAAGAGTCGTCAGAGATGAGACAAAGTACCGAGAAGAAGGAGCTGTTCATGAAAGGTGAACTGGAATCATACAAGAAGACCGTGGCCGAGCTTGAGATGGTTCTCTCAGCTAACAGCACACGTACAAAATTAGAGAAGGAAGTAATGTCTCAGATGCACCGACAGACAGTCCTGGTATATGTCTCTAGTTTCAGTATCAATATTGAGTCATTTAACTATTGCAATATAAAATAAATATGCTAAAGTTGATAAAATTGGACTATTATGCTGTGACCAGGGATGAGAGTTTTCCGGAATTCCGTTTTTTTCCCAGAGTGAAAATGTCTGGTTTTCTGAATCGTGTTATTTTATTATTCTTCGATTTTGAAGCGTTCACAGTCAGTATTTTGGCGGATTCATATTTCTGTCTGAATTCCATTGGTTCATTTGTATTTAGCCAATCGAAAGCGCATCGATATAAAGTTGATCTTTTTTTGAAGAGTCCAAAATGTCGGCACAAACTGACGAATGCGTACCCAATAAGAAACCGCGGACAATGTTAAATTTCGCACCGATTGTCGCAGAGTGGAGTTCCCTCCGAGTTTGTCGCAGAGTGGAGTTCCCTCCGAGTTTGTCGCAGAGTGGAGTTCCCTCCGAGTTTGTCGCAGAGTGGAGTTCCCTCCGAGTTTGATACATACAGATTATCCTTGCGATCCGTTACTGTTGAAAATAAAACGGCCGAAACGTCACAGCCCCATTCCCCACCCACCTCCGAGCCAACAAAAATGAAACTAGCCAAAGTGGAGAGAAAATTTAAATCAACTTGGTTGACTGATTTCTCATGGCTAGAATATGACTCCCAGCATAAATTTATGACGTAAATTGTGCATTAAACATAATAAGCGTAACATTGTCACAGACAAGACACCCATTTCCGAACAACAACATTGACAAGGTATGCCGATTCTAATGATCATAAGGCTTCAGTGCAGGCAGAATCATTGAAATGTGATCTAGAAAAGTCTGTGAGTAAAGTTTTAAATGCCAATGAATGTGCTGTAATTGTTGGCCTTAAGGCAAATCTACTGGCTTGTAATCAAAATATATATCCCCAAATATTTGGAAATGTCCCCACATTTTTATCATGAAGGGGACATATGTCCCCACTGTTTTATCATAAAGGGGACATTATGTTCCCACTGTTATACATCATGAGCAGAACACTGACTCTTATAAGCATAGAAATAACTAATATAATATAATTTACTTATCAGATTCATCAATATTTACATGATTCTTAAGTTTGTTTCGTCAAAAATTGATATTTAAAATACGTCTTTTTTCGGCGATTGCATTGATATCCCTGCTCTCGTTTCCCCCCGTCTAATACAGTGATTCTATACCAAATATAAAGCATAATATGCATATGGAGTTATTTTAAATTTGAGTTCATTGCCTACATGTAAAAATGTTCTTAGTAAATTTGTAAATTTCAAAAGATTGTTTATAATTTATGAAAATATTTATATTGGATATAATTGGACACTCAGATTGTCCGAAATGACTATTATTGGAGAAAAACTATTGCTTACAGCGTCCCCCGAACCTCCAGCTGCAGTTTAGTGGCTTACTGCGCTCACATTGTCCCAAATTTCCTGTTATTTTTGGGATACCCACTCTCATCCCTGATATAACTTATGAGCAGTTCTTGCATATATTATGATTGTATGTCAAATTTCGGTTAGAATTTAAAATTAAGTTTGAACTTCATAACATGTTCCATAATAAGAGATAAAGTATCGTAAGCATGTGTGTAAACAAGAATATGTATATATGATGGTATGCTGAAATTTTGGGAAGGTGTAATACAGTTTCAAATCTTAATCGGAGTTCTCTGTCCTATAAGAAGTCTGAGATATCTGTACTGTATTAATACTCTTATAAAATCTGAGGTATCTGTCGTATATAAAATCTGAGGTATCTGTCGTATATAAAATCTGAGGTATCTGTCCTATATAAAATCTGAGGTATCTGTCGTATATAAAGTCTGATCTGTCGTATATAAAATCTGAGGTATCTGTTGTATATAAAATCTGAGGTATCTGTCCTATATATAATCTGAGGTATCTGTCCTATATATAATCTGAGGTATCTGTCCTATATATAATCTGAGGTATCTGTCCTATATATAATCTGAGGTATCTGTCCTATATAAAATCTGAGGTATCTGTCCTATATATAATCTGAGGTATCTGTCGTATATAAAGTCTGATCTGTCGTATATAAAATCTGAGGTATCTGTCCTATATAAAGTCTGAGGTATCTGTCGTATATAAAATCTGAGGTATCTGTCCTATATATAATCTGAGGTATCTGTCCTATATAAAATCTGAGGTATCTGTCGTATATAAAGTCTGAGGTATCTGTCGTATATATAATCTGAGGTATCTGTCCTATATAAAATCTGAGGTATCTGTCGTATATAAAATCTGAGGTATCTGTCGTATATAAAATCTGATCTGTCGTATATAAAGTCTGATCTGTCATATATAAAGTCTGATCTGTCCTATATAAAGTCTGATCTGTCATATATAAAGTCTGATCTGTCCTATATAAAGTCTGATCTGTCGTATATAAAATCTGAGGTATCTGTTGTATATAAAATCTGAGGTATCTGTCGTATATATAATCTGAGGTATCTGTTGTATATAAAATCTGAGATATCTGTCCTATATAACATATGAGGTATCTGTCCTATATAAAATCTGAGGTATCTGTCCTATATATAATCTGAGGTATCTGTTGTATATAAAATCTGAGGTATCTGTCGTATATATAATCTGAGGTATCTGTCCTAAATAAAATCTGAGGTATCTGTCCTATATAAAATCTGAGGTATCTGTCCTATATATAATCTGAGGTATCTGTCCTATATAAAATCTGAGGTATCTGTCCTATATAAAATCTGAGGTATCTGTCCTATATAAAATCTGAGGTATCTGTCCTATATAAAATCTGAGGTATCTGTCGTATATATAATCTGAGGTATCTGTCCTATATAAAATCTGAGGTATCTGTCGTATATAAATCTGAGGTATCTGTCCTATATATAATCTGAGGTATCTGTCCTATATAAAATCTGAGGTATCTGTCCTATATAAAATCTGAGTCTGTCCTATATAAATCTGAGGTATCTGTCCTATATATAATCTGAGGTATCTGTTGTATATATAATCTGAGGTATCTGTCCTATATATAATCTGAGGTATCTGTCCTATATAAAATCTGAGGTATCTGTCCTATATAAAATCTGAGTTATCTGTCCTATATATAATCTGAGGTATATGTTCTATATATAATCTGGGATATATGTTCTATAAAGTCTGGGATATATGTTCTATATAAAGTCTGGGATATATGTTCTATATATAATCTGGGATATATGTTCTATATATAGTCTGGGATATATGTTCTATATAACGTCTGGGGTATATGTTCTATATATAGTCTGGGATATATGTTCTATATAACATCTGGGGTATATGTTCTATATAAAGTCTGGGGTATATGTTCTATATAAAGTCTGGGATATATGTTCTATATAAAGTATGGGATATATGTTCTATATAAAGTCTGGGATGTATGTTCTATATAAAGTCTGGGATATATGTTCTATATAAAGTCTGGGATATATGTTCTATATAAAGTATGGGATATATGTTCTATATAAAGTCTGGGATATATGTTCTATATAACGTCTGGGGTATATGTTCTATATAAAGTCTGGGATATATGTTCTATATAAAGTCTGGGATATATGTCTGGGCCACGCACTTGTTTACAACCGGAACGCATCTTCTGCACTTGTTTACATTCGGAATGCATCGTCACCATTTGCCCCACGTTGTCTTTTTTAATTAAATTACTTGATATGTTGATTCATACCTCTGTTAGCTAAGTCTTTTAGGGACATTTCTACATCCCCGCGAGGGGTTCGACATTAGAGGAAGATAGATAGTATTTCATATTCAAAATATATACGTTGTTTTCTACATCCTTTTCTACATCCTCTGTTGTTTCACGCATGTGTGCTGTGCGTGTTTACATTTCGTGTGTTGATAAACAAATTCGCGTATACAACGGTTTAAATTTATTGGAATTGTATCGTTTCTGAGCGACTATTTCGATTTTTGTAAACACACACATTAGTATTTATATTTTACCCAAAACATCCTTTATTACGATGTAATGCTGCTTTAAGCACACAGATATTACATTGACTAAACATGTTATATATTGCTGGATACCAAGTCATATTGGTATTCGTAGCAATGAAATGGCTGATCAAAGTGCAGAAGATGCACTTAAACTAGACTGTATAAATTCTAAAATACATGTACCATACACTGATGCTAGGCAATCGATTCTTTCTTACATTACTTTAAAATGGCAAACCACTTGAAATAACATACAATTCAATAAACTACAATTAATTAAGCCAAACATTGGTAAATCATCTTTTGTTTATCACTCTGTAAAGAGGAAACAGTAATGTCACAATTGAGACTTGAGATCTTTTCCATAAATTGTAAAGTTTTACAACTGACAATTTTTATAATTTTTACAGCTTGATAAATTTTGTTGCAATTGACCTTTCGTCATTACAATTTTAATACATACAGTATGTTATCTACATATATACTGAGTCAAAAAAGAAACGATACCTGGTGTTTATGTGTCTATAATTTCAACATTTATTAAGAAAATTCTTTGAAAATTCATAAGATGATAGTCCAACATGTTTGAAAGAGGAGCACATAAAGCATAATGAGCCTCCGAAACTGTCTGCTGCGTGATGACGTAATTCGTCGGACAGGGGTCTAATGGAGTTTTCACACAGACGTCAATACCGAGTATGGGCACCATTTGCGTCTCTCACTGCAATGCACCGCCGTCGCATCGAACGGAAGAGTGTCTGAATCTCTTGCTGGTCAATATTTGTCCTCTCCTGACACAAAACATCCCTCAGTTGGTTTAACGTTACCGGCTGACGTCGTCTGACGCGGCGGTCTAACGTATCCCACAAATGTTCTATGGGTGACAAGTCTGGTGACAAAGCAGGCCATGGCAGGGTTTCAATATTGTTCTGCTCCAATAATGTGGTGGAAATCCGAGCAGTATGACACCTGGCGTTGTCCTGTTGGAACAGTGTGACGTTTCTGTTGGCGTTAAAGAACGGCACAACAACTGGCGCAAGAATCTCATCACAGTACCGCTGGGCATTTAGGTTCCCGTCCACCACTAACAGTTCAGTGCGACTGCCGAAGGTGATACCGCCCCACGCCATAACGCTTCCGCCCCCGAACAGATCGACCTGACGTACACATGCGTCGGCATAACGTTCACTGCGTCTGCGATATACCCGCTCTTTTCCATCCGCTCGACGCAAACAGAACCGCGATTCATCGCTAAACATCACCGAATTCCACTGTAACCGAGTCCAGCGAGAACGTTCCGTCGTCCATTCCCGCCGTACGTCATGGTGACGTCGTGTCAGGATGGGTCCAACGTATGGCCGATAGCCACGAATGCCACGTTCACCGAGCCGGTTCCTGACTGTTTGTGCACTGATGCGATTGTTGGTCATCCCAGGAGTAACGGCAGCTGTGTGCGTAGCAGGTAGGAACCGGTCACGTAAATGTGACGTCCGAATGTGACGGTCCTGTTCACGCGTCGTCACACGTGGTCGACCATATCTTGGACGGTCGTCCACCGATCCATGTGTTCGATAACGTCTAAGTAGACGTGTTATCGTGATCCGCGTAACCCCGAGTCGATTTGCGACGTCACGCTGACGTAAACCGCCGTCAATCATGCCAATGGCACGCATTCTCTGATTGCGGTTTAGCCTAGGCATTTTGTTAGAGGTAACAATGGGTATATACGGTGTTTTTCCTCGATGATAATGCAATACCAGTACAATAAACCGGTTTTCCGATTTGTACATGTGTAGGAAGGTGTCTTTGTTGAGGAGCACGTGCAAATCGGAAATTCGGCGTTCTAGGATTATCGGGTGTTTATTTACCTGTGTTTATGGTTGGCTGACGTTGCAATAAGATACCCGGTACTGATACGTAATAATATATTAAACCTTTCTATGGTTTTATCAGTTTTACGTCATTTTTAGTTTGGTATCGTTTCTTTTTTGACTCAGTATGCGATATAGCCTGACCGGTGCTAATGCACCGTTAAACCAAATACTCACTTACATTGTACACAATTGTCACCTGTCAATCTTGTATACAATTGCCACCTGTCATTCTTGTAGACAATTGTCACCTGCCATTCTTGTATACAATTACCACCTGTCATTCTTGTATACAATTGTCACCTGTCATTCTTGTAGACAATTACCACCTGCCATTATTGTATACAATTGCCACATGTCATGATTGTACTCAATTACCACCTGTCATTATTGTACTCAATTGCCACCTGTCATTATTGTACACAATTGCCACCTGGCATTCTTGTACTCAATTACCACATGTCATTGTTGTACTCAATTACCACATGACATTATTGTACTCAATTACCACCTGTCATTCTTGTACACAATTACCACCTGTCATTCTTGTACACAATTGCCACCTGTCATTCTTGTACACAATTACCACCTGTCATTATTGTAGACAATTACCACCTGTCATTATTGTACTCAATTACCACCTGTCATTGTTGTACTCGATTACCACCTGCCATTATTGTACACACTTGCCACCTGTCATTCTTGTACACACTTACCATCTGTCATTATTGTACTCAATTACCACCTGTCATTCTTGTACTCAATTACCACCTGTCATTCTTGTACACACTTACCACCTGTCATTCTTGTACACACTTATCACCTGTCATTATTGTACTCAATTATCACCTGTCATTATTGTACTCAATTATCACATGTCATTATTGTACTCAATTACCACCTGTCATTCTTGTACACACTTACCACCTGTCATTCTTGTACACAATTATCACCTGTCATTCTTGTAGACAATTATCACCTGTCATTCTTGTACACAATTACCACCTGTCATTCTTGTACACAATTACCACCTGCCATTCTTGTACACAATTATCACACCTGTCATTCTTGTAGATAATTACCACCTGTCATTCTTGTACACAATTACCACACCTGTCATTCTTGTAGATAATTACCACCTGTCATTCTTGTAGATAATTACCACATGTCATTCTTGTGCACAATTGCCACCTGTCATTCTTGTAGACAATTACCACCTGTCATTCTTGTAGACAATTACCACACCTGTCATTCTTGTAGATAATTACCACCTGTCATTCTTGTAGATAATTACCACCTGTCATTCTTGTAGACAATTACCACCTGTCATTCTTGTAGACAATTACCACCTGTCATTCTTGTAGACAATTACCACCTGTCATTCTTGTAGACAATTACCACCTGTCATTCTTGTAGACAATTACCACCTGTCATTCTTGTAGACAATTACCACCTGTCATTCTTGTACACAATACCACCTGTCATTCTTGTACACAATTGCCACCTGTCATTCTTGTACACAATTACCACCTGTCATTATTGTAGACAATTACCACCTGTCATTATTGTACTCAATTACCACCTGTCATTATTGTACTCAATTACCACCTGTCATTATTGTACACACTTACCATCTGTCATTATTGTACTCAATTACCACCTGCCATTCTTGTACTCAATTACCACCTGTCATTCTTGTACACACTTACCACCTGTCATTATTGTACACACTTATCACCTGTCATTATTGTACTCAATTATCACATGTCATTATTGTACTCAATTACCACCTGTCATTCTTGTACACACTTACCACCTGTCATTCTTGTACACACTTATCACCTGTCATTATTGTACTCAATTACCACCTGTCATTATTTTACACAATAACCACCTGCCATTCTTGTACACAATTACCACCTGTCATTCTTGTACACAATTACCACCTGCCATTCTTGTACACAATTACCACACCTGTCATTCTTGTAGATAATTACCACATGTCATTCTTGTGCACAATTGCCACCTGTCATTCTTGTAGACAATTACCACCTGTCATTCTTGTAGAAAATTACCACCTGTCATTCTTGTACACAATTACCACACCTGTCATTCTTGTAGATAATTACCACCTGTCATTCTTGTAGATAATTACCACCTGTCATTCTTGTAGACAATTACCACCTGTCATTCTTGTAGACAATTACCACCTGTCATTCTTGTAGACAATTACCACCTGTCATTCTTGTAGACAATTACCACCTGTCATTCTTGTACACAATTACCACCTGTCATTCTTGTAGACAATTACCACCTGTCATTCTTGTACACAATTACCACCTGTCATTCTTGTACACAATTGCCACCTGTCATTCTTGTACACAATTACCACCTGTCATTATTGTACACAATTACCACCTGTCATTATTGTACTCAATTACCACCTGTCATTATTGTACTCAATTACCACCTGCCATTATTGTACACACTTGCCACCTGTCATTCTTGTACACACTTACCATCTGTCATTATTGTACTCAATTACCACCTGTCATTCTTGTACTCAATTGCCACATGTCATTCTTGTACACACTTACCACCTGTCATTCTTGTACACACTTATCACCTGTCATTATTGTACTCAATTATCACATGTCATTATTGTACTCAATTACCACCTGTCATTCTTGTACACACTTACCACCTGTCATTCTTGTACACACTTATCACCTGTCATTATTGTACTCAATTACCACCTGTCATTATTTTACACAATAACCACCTGCCATTCTTGTACACAATTACTACCTGTCATTCTTGTAGACAATTATCACCTGTCATTCTTGTACACAATTACCACCTGTCATTCTTGTACACAATTACCACCTGCCATTCTTGTACACAATTACCACACCTGTCATTCTTGTAGATAATTACCACCTGTCATTCTTGTACACAATTACCACACCTGTCATTCTTGTAGATAATTACCACCTGTCATTCTTGTAGATAATTACCACATGTCATTCTTGTGCACAATTGCCACCTGTCATTCTTGTAGACAATTACCACCTGTCATTCTTGTAGACAATTACCACCTGTCATTCTTGTACACAATTACCACCTGTCATTCTTGTACACAATTACCACACCTGTCATTCTTGTAGATAATTACCACCTGTCATTCTTGTAGACAATTACCACCTGTCATTCTTGTAGACAATTACCACCTGTCATTCTTGTTGACAATTACCACCTGTCATTCTTGTAGACAATTACCACCTGTCATTCTTGTAGACAATTACCACCTGTCATTCTTGTAGACAATTACCACCTGTCATTCGTGTAGACAATTACCACCTGTCATTCTTGTAGACAATTACCACCTGTCATTCTTGTAGACAATTACCACCTGTCATTCTTGTAGACAATTACCACCTGTCATTCTTGTAGACAATTACCACCTGTCATTCTTGTAGACAATTACCACACCTAAGAAAGAGTGCTACAATCTGAGGAACAGGACAGTTATAACCAAGACCAACACCCCAGACCTTGATAGTACAATACCTTTTGATAACGAGTCCCCAGCCATGGAGACACTCCTGGAAGAAGAAGGCATATTAGAAGAAATGTTGCCAGAAGATGTTGCCCAACAGGCACAGGAAGCATTGTTAGATCAAATAAAACAACTTCAGGTATGTGAAACAACTTCAGATATACTTTTATAAAATACAGGCCAATTTCGATTACATTTCACTAATATTGAACGTGTTATAGCTTTTCAACATGTTTGTAAAGGGTTGATCAGTTAACCTAAGGTATAGTCTAAATCTTTTATTTATTATCTAATATTTATTATAAAACTTGTGTACACGTGTATGATGTCTATAACTATCATTATTCTTAGTTTGTTCTCACCAGCCGAGGTCTATTGATTTGGCTGCGTCCGTCCAGAGCCAGTTCTCAATAACCAATTGGTGGAGTTTATGAAACTGAAATTAAATATGTACCACTTCAGTGCTCTTTACTTTGGAATTGGCCCAGTAACACCAGAGTTATTGCCATCTAATTGACTAAATATCTACAAATTTAGCCATCCAGAGTCTGTTCTCAGTATCCAACATAGTATGACATGCTGTATGCAAGCAGGAACATGTAACTGATGAATTTGCATCCCTAGTGACTTGCTGTATGCAATCAGGAACAAGTAACTGATGGGTTTGCATCCCGGTGACTTGCTGTATGCAGTCAGGAACAAGTAACTGATGAGTTTGCATCCCAGTGACTTGCTGTATGCAGTCAGGAACAAGTAACTGATGAGTTTGCATCCCGGTGACTTGCTGTATGTAATCAGGAACAAGTAACTGATGAGTTTGCATCCCAGTGACTTGCTGTATGCAATCAGGAACAAGTAACTGATGAGTTTGCATCCCGGTGACTTGCTGTATGCAGTCAGGAACAAGTAACTGATGAGTTTTCATCCCGGTGACTTGCTGTATGTAATCAGGAACAAGTAACTGATGAGTTTGCATCCCAGTAACTTGCTGTATGTAATCAGGAACAAGTACTGTAACTGATTCTAGGAAAGAGGTAGCCATACAACCAGGTTGCTTTCTCCTCAATCCTATATGTATGTCATATTATTTATACTTGACTATCTGTTCGCACATCCTGGGGCCGTTGATTGATTGAATCTTACTTGATTGAAAATTAAAAATCAGTTATATGATTAAAACTGTAATTTATTGAAATATTAATTGAAAAATTTAGAAGCCAGTTTTTAATATTCGAATATTGGGACGTTCGTTGCCATCCCTAGAAGTAGCTGATGAGTTTGCGGTATAAAGTCTGAGAGATGTATCTAATGATGAGTCCGCCTCCGTGGTCGAGTGGTTAAGGTCGCTGACTTGTATACCACTGTAACCTATCATCACTGATGGTCACGGGTTCGAGCCCCGCTCAGGCCGTGTCTCATTTATATGAAAAAGTTGGCAGTTTCTTACGGAAGTTGGTGCACCCAAGTTATGGTTAACCGCTGGAGCCTGCCCAGGAAAGGTGTTGTTAGGTAAACTGCCCGCCAGCGATATAGCCCAAAATGGTGCTGATGCAGGCGTAAAACCCAAAATATAAAATATAAATGTATCTAATGATGCATATGATGTTTCAGGGTTCCATCCCTAGAAGTAGTTGATGATGCATATGATGTTTCAGGGTTCCATCCCTAGAAGTAGCTGATGATGCATATGATGTTTCAGGGTTCCATCCCTAGAAGTAGCTGATGATGCATATGATGTTTCAGGGTTCCTGCTGTCTGCCAATTGTGACAAATAACAAATACTGCTTCTTTTGGCCTTTTTTTTTGGCGCAACATTTATCTGTGAAATACGTGGCTCTTAGTTGGCTCCAAGTCTTTCTAATTGGCTCCAGTGTGTTTCAATTGGTGACAGAAGTGGCACAGACAAAATTCAGACAGAGGGAACCCTGTGTTTGACAGTATGTTTTACTTTAGGAGAACAATGGCAGCATGGAAACTCGCTTGACTGAGTATGACACAGAGAGAGTGAAACAGAGTCACCAGCAGGCGGTGCTAGAAGCACAGCTGAAGAGTATGGAAGAGGTGATATCCTGTGTACCATTCTGTGATTATATCTCTTACATGTATCCTGTGTACCATTCTGTGATTATATCTCTTACATGTATCCTGTGTACCATTCTGTGATTATATCTCTTACATGTATCCTGTGTACCATTCTGTGATTATATCTCTTACATGTATCTGAGTACCATTCTATCTCTGTTACATGTATCCTGTGTACCATTCTATCTCTGTTACATGTATCCTGTGTACCATTCTATCTCTGTTACATGTATCTGAGTACCATTCTATCTGTTACACGTATCCTGTGTACCATTCTATCTCTGTTACATGTATCCTGTGTACCATTCTGTGATTATATCTCTTACATGTATCTGAGTACCATTCTATCTCTGTTACATGTATCCTGTGTACCATTCTATCTCTGTTACATGTATCCTGTGTACCATTCTATCTCTGTTACATGTACCCAGTATCCTGAGTACCACTCTACCACGAGGGAGAGAGGAGGTAATGTGGAATTTAAATGCCTTGCCTAAGGCAATCGTAATGGCTACAGCTGTGCAGGAACTGCTGGCCTTTGGTAGCTGAAGTGAACGCTCTACTACGGTGCTATCACGACGTCCACAACGATGGTTTTGCTCAAGCTCTCTCTAGATAATCTATCTATAATATATAAATGGCTATGAAATTGTTTTTGTTTGGTTGTATATTGCGCGTGTAGTGTAGGTAGAAGATTTCTGTGAGTGACGTCTCGTAATTGTTTCAGTTGCTGGAAAAGGAGAGACATGTTTTGAGCCAGATAGAACCGAAACTGAGGGAAGCCGTAGAGGAAAAGGAAAGTAAATATTGTTTTATTGTTTGGTTTCCTGAACTATTCTGGGGCTGTGAATCTTCTTCTTTCTACAATATTTCCTCTTTTTGTCAAAAATCTTGAATTGTATATTTATGCACTCTCTGTGTGTCCGTCCGTCCGTCCGTCCGTCCGTCCGTACCCATACAATGGTACTTGTGTGACTATGAGAACAATAGATATACTATCTAGTGGTGTAGGGCTTAATATGGCTCAGGGTTGTACACATTTTTGTTTATGTCACTTGTCCAGAAATTTGACCTTATAAAAGTAACCTGTCCCACTTTCAAGCAAGATAAAATGATTAATTCAGGATTTCCACTGGGTTTTGAAACCCAAGGGTCAATGACCCGTTCCCTAATTAGGATATGAGAGTATTGCTTGGTATCCCAGAGTTCCCTATGTTTGTAGATGCTATTGGAGATGCAGGATATGAGAGTATTGCTTGGTATCCCAAAGTTCCCCATGGTTGTAGATGCTATTGGAGATGCAGGATATGAGAGTATTGCTAGGTATCCCAAAGTTCCCTATGTTTGTAGATGCTATTGGAGATGCAGGATATGAGAGTATTGCTAGGTATCCCAAAGTTCCCTATGTTTGTAGATGCTATTGGAGATGCAGGATATGAGAGTATTGCTTGGTATCCCAAAGTTCCCCATGGTTGTAGATGCTATTGGAGATGCAGGATATGAGAGTATTGCTAGGTATCCCAAAGTTCCCTATGTTTGTAGATGCTATTGGAGATGCAGGATATGAGAGTATTGCTAGGTATCCCAAAGTTCCCCATGGTTGTAGATGCTATTGGAGATGCAGGATATGAGAGTATTGCTTGGTATCCCAGAGTTCCCCATGTTTGTAGATGCTATTGGAGATGCAGGATATGAGAGTATTGCTAGGTATCCCAAGTTCCCCATGGTTGTAGATGCTATTGGAGATGCAGGATATGAGAGTATTGCTTGGTATCCCAAAGTTCCCCATGGTTGTAGATGCTATTGGAGATGCAGGATATGAGAGTATTGCTTGGTATCCCAAAGTTCCCCATGGTTGTAGATGCTATTGGAGATGCAGGATAATAGAGTATTGCTTGGTATCCCAAAGTTCCCCATGGTTGTAGATGCCATTGGAGATGCAGGATATGAGAGTATTGCTAGGTATCCCAAAGTTCCCCATGGTTGTAGATGCTGGTGGATAGATGCAGGATCCCAAAGTTATCCAGGTCCCGAGGTTATAAAACTTTTCTCAGATCTCAAACTCAAGTGATCTGATTGGTTGAATCTGAGTGTTACTGTTAGCTGAACCAACCAGGCACTTGTGACTGAGTTTTGAGATTGGAGAAAGGTTTTATATCCTCCAGGCCATGTTTGTAGATGCTGTTCGAGAGACACAATATCTCAGATTATTGCTAGGTATCCCAAAGTTCGCCTTGTTTGTAGATGCTGCTGGAGAGATGCAGGATCCCAAAGTTCTCCTTGTTTGTTGATGCTATTGGAGAGATGCAGGATCCCAAAGTTCTCCTTGTTTGTAGATGCTATTGGAGAGATGCAGGATCCCAAAGTTCTCCTTGTTTGTAGATGCTATTGGAGAGATGCAGGATCCCAAAGTTCGCCTTGTTTGTAGATGCTGCTGGAGAGATGCAGGATCCCAAAGTTCTCCTTGTTTGTAGATGCTATTGGAGAGATGCAGGATCCCAAAGTTCTCCTTGTTTGTATATGCTATTGGAGAGATGCAGGATCCCAAAGTTCTCCTTGTTTGTAGATGCTGCTGGAGAGATGCAGGATCCCAAAGTTCTCCATGTTTGTCGATGCTATTGGAGAGATGCAGGATCTGAGATTGATTGGTATCCCAAAGTTCTCCATGTTTGTAGATGCTATTGGAGAGACGCAGGATCTGAGATTGATTGGTATCCCAAAGTTCTCCATGGTTGTAGATGCTATTGGAGAGATGCAGGATCTGAGATTGATTGGTATCCCAAAGTTCTCCATGGTTGTAGATGCTGTTTGAGAGGTGCAAGATCTGAGATTTTTGCTAGGTATCCCAAAGTTCTCCATGTTTTTAGATGCTGTTTGAGAGGCGCAATATCTGAGATTATTACATGGTATCTCAAAGTTCTCCATGTCTTTAGATGCTGTTGGAGAGGCGCAGGATCTGAGATTATTGCTTGGTATCTCAAAGTTCTCCATGTTTTTAGATGCTGTTGGAGAGGCGCAGGATCTGAGATTATTGCTGAATCAAGCAGATAAAGATATTAAAGACTACAAAACTAAACTGAAAACGGAAAAACAAGAAAAAACCGATGAAGTTGAAAAAATTCAATCTAAGGTAGATTTTTCAATATTGTTGTTTGGTTTTCACTTGTTGTTTGAAGCAGAGTGGGTGCAGAGGATTTACATCTAGGTATCGTTGATTTGGATCGATGCCTTGCCTTTTCACGATCATTAGAACCAAATCATCTTTGGAATACTATATACAATCCAGTCCTTACCTGTATTCAATTTTGCTGAGCAGTTGTCTAATGAACCCAGTCACCACTACTTGTTCAAATGTCCTGATTATTCAGATCCCAGAATAACCCAGAAAACTGCGGAGAAATATGGAATCCGAGGTAGATCAAACTTAGAAAAGGTCGATTTTGTAAAAGCGATAAGGGCCATCCATACATATCATCTCGCAAAGAGATTATTAAGGGCCGGAAAAACTGGTAGATTTCCTTCCACAAGAAAGCTCAACGAAACCGGGAACTTCGTCAACACAAGTACGAGGTAACTGCTAGCATACTTGCAGAAGTATATGCTAAAAATGTGAAGAAAAATACACGAATAAGAGTGCCTGTATTGAACAGGATTACAAAATGTAGGACGCGTGAAAAGACTCCGATAACAAAAGCTATAACATGATCTCGCCTTATAGAACAATATTGCCTGCCGTTACCAGCTCTAGATACACTCCCTGTAGTTTTGAACCCCTTTGATATACCATTGATCGTAGACCGGTCCGGGATCGATTTCATGAATTCGACTAAGCACGGTTGTGTGAATGATGGAGCAGCAACCGTTTTTCAACTTGGAATGTTTCCTATCCAATCACCGATGAAAGGGGTCGGCTAGCTGCGCGAAAAGTAGATAATACTATGAACGATGGCAGAGCAGCAAATACTCTAGCCACTCTACCCGAAGGAGAGTTCATACTAAGAGTAAAGTTTGTGAGATATCAACCCGGTGACGATAGTAAACATGGTTATTATTATATGACAGATATATTTGTCCCAGTCTGCAATGGAAAGAAGAAGGGTGGTGGTATTGTTACAATTTCTAGAAGCACAAAACCCGGTAATTTGACCGGAATCGATGTAATATATATTACAATAACAATTAACCTTTCTGCAAACGCTACTTAGGCACGCCCCCCATAGTTACAGGTGCTCGCTGTAACCACGCGAGACAAGCTATCTAACAAAATGGCGTCTAACGCAGACCTGCATCGAGTTAATCTAGATAAAATTCCGTCGAATTTCTCGGTTTTATTTCACCCAGATAAGAATATCTCGTTGAAAGCAAGAAGGCAAGGGTTTTAGGTGAATTCAGGTGATTTCCTATAATCCCTTGTTCGTCTAATGGTAGTTTCGTATACTAGTACATTCGTATAATCACAGGTTCGTATTTTATATATATATAGTACTGCACTATACAGGCCCATTATAATAATGCTATTATTAGCTATTTAGGTAATTAGACACAATTATGAATGGGACTATGTAGCCGTGTGTTTGCCATACCAGGAGTGATTATCTATCTAGGTTTCAGGCCACTAATCAAGATTAATTAAAGTGTATGGGGGAGAATAAATAAATCATTCCGCATTTTCGATGATTCCAACGGTGGCACTTATCGCAGCTAAGAGCATGCATATGGCTGGAAACGTGACGAGAGCAAAAAACGCATGGAAAAATAGACGCCATGGTTGTAATGAAATTGATGTGAAGAGCATGATATTTATACATGATTCAAGGGCTTGGACATATGGCATGGCTCAGCTCTAAAGCTGATAAAACATGAGCATACAAGCCAGCATCACAAATGTTTGAGCCGACCAATCAAGGTGTGAAAAATAATATATTCTCCAGTAATTGATTAATTTGTCAACAGCCCATCTCATAATAGACGTAGGTGTGAAGGTTATTTCTCTAAAGTACAGATATACGGATGAGGACGTGTTAAGTGTTCGTGGTAAATGCTTGCGCAATCAACGGAAGAGTGAACAACCACATCGTGTCAACCTTGACATCAAAAGAAATGAAATATGCCACCGTCTTGAGAGACTCGACCCTATGCCTCCTAGAAGACTCTAACATTAGGCCCAAAAACTGAACACCAGTACGTTCACTGAGCTAATATGGTAATCTGTTTGCATTAATTTTGGATGTATTCAGCTGGTCGTTTGGTCGTTCACACAACTTAATCCACCTTAGACATGTTTTCAAGATTTGTCTTAGGTTTTGAAAATGGCACGAATTTAACGTCATCTATCAATCGATCTGGATATCTACATCACTGTCACACAGCCCGTCGTAACTACATCTTTTCACCATTGTCAATGACAGACGGCATTAATTAATTTTAAATATTTTTCAAAAAATAATTTCAGATCACGATCACTCGTTATCAGATTTGATTAAAATTTTACTACATAACTCGTTTATCTAACAGAACGATAAAACAATGACTCGGTGTAGTAATCAATTATATAATTATGTGCACACATTTTATAATTGACCAATTAGCACAATCAGTGCTAAATTCCGATGTGAAATACTTTGATCTTGATAGCAGTGGCCCCTATCGGGTATTATAACTCGGCGGTCTCTGTGATGTACCGTTAGTGGGTAAGTTGTTGATTACTCCCAATAAACAGTGTGACACGCTTAAATTTGATTGCTGTGTTTGTGAGAAAAGAATGACTATATGGGGTCAGTCGGTGTTTTTATAGATGCATTGTTTTTAAAGCAGCTGTCTGGTATGTTGTGGTTCATATACACACTTTTAGATTTGTCCAAGGATTTTGAAATGGGTTGAATTTAACGTCGATCACCAGTATATCGACTAATTTTGTACTATAACTAACCCACACACCAAAGCTACACATTTTCAACATCATTAAAACAATTTTAAACCCGTATTTTCGATCAAATTCACGCCTTTTCAAATTTGTCTACTCGTTACTAGTGTGTCTAATATGCATTGTTTGTCTAACAAGATGGCGGCGATAAACCGTTGCCGGGGGTGTGCGCGAATGGTGCGATGCGATTGGCTAACGCCAGCTGTCAATCAAAATCGGCAGAAAGGTCAATTACAGTCACACGGCAGTTATTTACCGAATTTATCTGCTCATGGACCCAAATCCTATAAATCTACATCCATTGTACTGAGTATGCCGTCTATCTGACTATCGGTGAACACAGTCTGCACTGTGTTGGCAAGCTGCTGGATCTCAGAGCTCGACTGTTTCTAACTCGGCAGCCACTCCGTCTAGCTAGTGGTGGCTGCATTGAGGGTCTCTACTACACGGGCGGGTATTATACCTTTACCATAAATATGAGTCATTCCTTATGACTTGACCACCACCCCGTTTTCCAGCAATAGTACTCAATGCTTTAGTATAAGCGTTGATGATCGGTATATCGGTGGCCTTTAGTCGTAGCCTACCGAACCGATCCAATTCGAACTTGGAGTAGTCGCGGCCGACAGCTGGGACCATACACGTTTCATTTACAGCTGACTCAAAGAGTTTGTTGCTAAGAGTATGTGGCATATCATTCGGTCGTAGTATCTTGTCTGGTGATGGGCTACAGACGCCTAGGAAAGACTTTAACGGTTATGACGCTGCTATGGTAGTTCTTGATGTGGCCTATCCTATGGTCACTAAAAGCATGTTAATTAAACAGGGAATAATACCTGCAGATATCATGAAGTCATTTCAATCGCAATGTTAGTTGGTGAAGCGAAGAGAATCAGAGAAAGTGGCTGCTTAGCACAGGTGGCAGCTTAATAGAGGGCAAATGTAATAATAAAACCACATATTTGGAATCTGAAAACTGGCTGCTTAATACTGGTTGGCTAACACAGGTTCGACTGTACATAATTATTTTCCGGAAAGAAAATCAACATGACTTTTTTCTGCTAAGTTATGTAGACTTGGACTTGTTTACCTACCTACCTACCTCACTCTCACAGGAAATGTATGTATTAGTATTTTCCTTTTTAAAGAGAAAACACATTATTTTAAAAATATGGCGGAAATCACAACCGAAGAATTTGAAACACTGCTGGGTGAACAAAGGCCCGTCATATTGAAATGGGCAGACCGTGATATAAATAAAATCTATACGGTCACAGAAACCACCCTAGTAGATACAGATTACTGTGAATCTATAGAACTAGTTTTATCAACCTGCGATAAAATATACCGTAGGCACCAGATAATTTCAAAGCAAAACTAAAGAGAGAGTATGCTGCCACACCATTCTATTTCAGACTGGTTGGTTTGAAACCTGTAAAAATAATAGTAAAAACAGGTACCACGCGCAAGATATAGTTTTTCCGAAATAAATTAATTAATACACCGATATTTTGTTTCATACCCAAATATTTTTCATATAAGACCAGCATTGTTTTCCCGGGAATTTTTGTACCTGATCATGTATATTTTACACAACATTCCAGTTAGTATAAAATCTTTATAACCTTCCAATATGAGCTTATCAGACACTTGATATACGAGTTGACCCGTACTATGCCTTCCTGATATACGAATTGACCCTTACTATGCCTTCCTGATATACGAATTGACCCTTACTATGCCTTCCTGATATACGAGTTGACCCTTACTATACCTTCCTGATATACGAATTGACCCTTACTATACCTTCCTGATATACGAGTTGACCCTTACTATACCTTCCTGATATACGAGTTGACCCTTACTATACCTTCCTGATATACGAATTGACCCTTATTATACCTTCCTGATATACGAGTTGACCCTTACTATACCTTCCTGATATACGAATTGACCCTTACTATACCTTCCTGATATACGAGTTGACCCTTACTATACCTTCCTGATATACGAGTTGACCCTTACTATACCTTCCTGATATACGAGTTGACCCTTACTATACCTTCCTGATATACGAGTTGACCCTTACTATACCTTCCTGATATACGAATTGACCCTTATTATACCTTCCTGATATACGAGTTGACCCTTACTATACCTTCCTGATATACGAATTGACCCTTACTATACCTTCCTGATATACGAGTTGACCCTTACTATACCTTCCTGATATACGAGTTGACCCTTACTATACCTTCCTGATATACGAGTTGACCCTTACTATACCTTCCTGATATAAAACATTGCCAAAAAAAACCTAAAATATTTCTTGAAATGGGTAGGCAGTTCGCTGAATGGTATCTTAGCCACAGCCTGCTGTTTGCGTATAAGGGAGAAAAAGCATATCTTCAAAGTAGGGAGAAATTGCATATAAGGGAGATGTTCACCAAACTGACCTTCAAGGTAGGGAGAGTTTGCATGTAAGAATTCACCAAGTGTTGTTTATATATTGTATATGAAAAAAACTCCTCCCCGAGCTCGAAATAGGAGAAGTGTGAGAGATGAGTGAGACAACTTCTCCCAAATAGCTCTCTAGCAAATAGCTTTCTAGCTTGAGCCCTCGTTACAAGTCTAGTTATTCATCACATCACCGTGTTCCGTCCATGATGGATTTTAACTCCCTTTCGGAGAATTTAAAGTACTTTCAACAAATGTTCTCATTGCAGAATAAACAGTACTTACATGTAGCTATCAGTACCAAGCCCAATTTTGCCTGCCTCTGTCTGTTCTGCCTGCTTGATTTATAACATGAGTTATGGCTCTTTGAAGCTTCTATGGAACATAATTGTTACCAGCATAACAGTGAATCTTGGGTATTAATCACTTGTTTCTAGATTGATGTGATTTTATGCATGCCATTCCCTAGAAGCAATGCAATTTGTATACTTCTATGAGAGAATGAGCTAAGGAGTAGACACTTGGGAGAAGTTTGAGAGTAGATTCATGCTCGTTTGGACCAATCACAACAGTAGGTATATTCAGAGCTAGACGGTGTATATTCAGAGCTAGACGGTGTATATTCAGAGCTAGACGGTGTATATTCAGAGCTAGATGGTGTATATTCAGGTGTATATTCAGAGCTAGATGGTGTATATTCAGAGCTAGACGGTGTATATTCAGAGCTAGATGGTGTATATTCAGGTGTATATTCAGAGCTAGACGGTGTATATTCAGAGCTAGACGGTGTATATTCAGGTGTATATTCAGAGCTAGATGGTGTATATTCAGAGCTAGACAGTGTATATTCAGAGCTAGATGGTGTATATTCAGAGCTAGACAGAGCTAGACGGTGTATATTCAGAGCTAGACTGTGTATATTAGGAGCTAGACGGTGTATATTCAGCGCTAGATGGTGTATATTCATAGCTAGACAGAGCTAGACGGTGTATATTCGGAGCTAGACGGTGTATATTCAGAGCTAGATGGTGTATATTCAGAGCTAGACGGTGTATATTCAGAGCTAGACGGTGTATATTCAGAGCTAGATGGTGTATATTCAGAGCTAGATGGTGTATATTCAGGTGTATATTCAGAGCTAGATGGTGTATATTCAGAGCTAGACGGTGTATATTCAGAGCTAGATGGTGTATATTCAGAGCTAGACGGTGTATATTCAGAGCTAGACGGTGTATATTCAGGTGTATATTCAGAGCTAGACGGTGTATATTCAGAGCTAGACGGTGTATATTCAGGTGTATATTCAGAGCTAGATGGTGTATATTCAGAGCTAGACGGTGTATATTCAGGTGTATATTCAGAGCTAGACGGTGTATATTCAGAGCTAGACGGTGTATATTCAGGTGTATATTCAGAGCTAGATGGTGTATATTCAGAGCTAGACGGTGTATATTCAGGTGTATATCAGAGCTAGATGGTGTATATTCAGAGCTAGACAGTGTATATTCAGAGCTAGATGGTGTATATTCAGAGCTAGACAGAGCTAGACGGTGTATATTCAGAGCTAGACTGTGTATATTCAGAGCTAGACGGTGTATATTCAGCGCTAGATGGTGTATATTCATAGCTAGACAGAACTAGACGGTGTATATTCAGAGCTAGACGGTGTATATTCAGAGCTAGATGGTGTATATTCAGAGCTAGACGGTGTATATTCAGAGCTAGACGGTGTATATTCAGAGCTAGATGGTGTATATTCAGAGCTAGATGGTGTATATTCAGGTGTATATTCAGAGCTAGATGGTGTATATTCAGAGCTAGATGGTGTATATTCAGAGATAGATGGTTTATATTCAGAGCTAGACGGTGTATATTCAGAGCTTAAACTTAAATTTGAAGGCCTAGCCTCTGACACTGTTTAATTACATAATGATCGGCAACTGTGAGCCGTTCTCTGTCAGAATTAGGCATTGTCAGCAGTATTTATCAATCATCTATTCTTTGCCATTATTTTATTATTATTCTCTGTTTCAGATGGCCGAGGTTGACAGGACCTTTGAGCAGCTAAGCAAACAAAATGAAAAATTGTTGGAAGAAAATGAAATATTAGAAGTAAGTAAAATTGGATACAATCGCTTGTGGTGTAATCAATTAACGTTTCTGATGTCTCCTTCGGTTCAACATTTAAGATAGAATAAGATATCCATCATTACCGTCATTTGCTATGTATACCACGCACATTTATTACTAAACATGATGTGTAAGACGTGATAGCTCAGTGGTTGCGCATTCGTTGCATGTGAGAAAGGCCCGGTGGAGCTGTTACGATTGTGCCCTTAGGCAAGGCATTTAAATTCCACATGCCTCTTCTCTCTCCATTGTGGCGATGGATTCCATCAGGAATGAGGTCTCGATAGTATACATGGGTACATTCATCATGACATTTATTACTAAACACAAGGTAGAATTTGTCTAGTGCGCAGTATACACGGGTACAGTCATCATGACAAAATTAACCAAAATTTAGCGAATATTTCAACCCTATTCGCACCTACAATGATTCAATAAATTAATACGTTCGGCAAACGTTATAAAATAACTGTTAAAAGAATCTATCAATAGTATATATTAGGGATGGCAACGGATGTTCGAATATTCATTCGAACGTCCGAATATTCGAACGTTAAAATCGTATTCGAATATTAAAAAAAAAAAATCCTATTTTTTTTGTAATAAATTGCAGTTAAATCATATAACTGTTTGTTTAAATTTCAATCAATTAAGATTCAAACAGAAAAGAATGACCCAATGCAGGCCCGAAGGTGTGAAAAGTTATCGCGAGTTTGGTCCAAATAACAAAGGCAGGTGATGTCAATTGCTCATACTTACAGGTGCAACTAATTGATTAATGCAGTCTATTTGACGGACACAAACTGAGAAGCATTTGTTTTACAGATACATGTACTAATTGTAGCCCATGAAAACATACAAGAGTTTAATGATTCACACTAAAACATGCCGGTCCCTTGTCGCAACGTTTGATATCAACACATGTGCATGTAATTAAAGTTTATTAAACCTATTACTGTAGGCAAACTTCAAAAGACGTTGCATGACATCAATTGCAGTTTGTAAACATGCAGGTATCTGCTCAATATTGAGTGCAATAATTGAGCAAATAAAACGTATTGGTTTCTAATGCTTCCAATATTTTAATAGTATTATACCACTGAATAGTTAATTCAAAATGCCACCTATGCCATCCCAGCTACGAAAGTAAAGTGGAAATCGAAAGTTCAGAAATTAGCGAATATTCGAATATTCGTTCGGAAGATCAACAGAATATTCGAATACCAAAATCACCATTCGTTGCCATCCCTAGTATATATACATGTATATATAATGGCATTGATTAAGACCAAATATAATGAATTAGAGATATCCAGAGATATCATTTGGCGAAATAGCAAAAATGGTGGATATATAGTAATTGTCTATTTGCCGTACGTTCTTGTACTATATCGTATAGAGTCATGCTGCAATGACTGACGTCTAGGTAGGTAAGACAACAGAAAAGTTGAAATTATAGTTTATTTGAGATATTGATATAATGTATCGTATATTTTTTCCTTTTATAATGAATATTACAATGCAATAAAAATAAAGTTGTAGTGTTTTGACAAATTGTTTGTAGCACTATTTGGTAAACTGTTAAATAGGCCCCAGGTTTAGAAGCTTGAAGATACATTGACAGATTTTAGGTGTTGATAAATTTTAGCAGGTTTTGAAAACTTTGAGGTGTTGACAATTTTGAGAAATTAATTATTGCTCAATGCGTATTTAATACAATGTCATAAAAGCTGTCATTAGACACAGACGGATCTGTAGTCCAGTGGTAATAGGCTGGACTGGTAATCCAGGGATTGCAGGTTCGATCCCCCGTCTGACCATAATAAAATTAACAGTCTTTCAGAAGGAACGTTAACCGACGTCTTGTGTCGGTGCTTTACACCGTGCACGTAACAGAATCAGAGGAGACTCTGGAATGGTTCTCTGTCATTGCACTATCCTCCAAAATCTAAAATGACTAATCTCTTCAGGAGGCGTCGCTCATATGGACAACCGGTAGCGATGACAAATAAACGTAAAACACAGTGTCATTAGATAAGCACTTATCACTCAGAAATGTCAAATCTCAGTTATTGTTCTGATATAAGCTTGTTGGTTAGCTTAGTTAAATACTGGTTACTGATTGCCTGGCATATACGTGGTGTAATGGATATGGAGTCCATCTTGTAACCAAGAGGTTGTGAGTTCAAGCCCAGTCAGAACCACAGCAGTGCTGTCTTTAGGCAAGATACTAAATAAATACACATTGTGTCTTCTCTCTCGCATCTAGAGAGTGATTAGTTCAATGTTGTAAGAACCTGTTTGGATTTGGTAAGCACTGTTGTTCACGACAAGTTTCTTAAATCAGAAATGATTGGCACTTTCAATAGAGGTGACACATAATTCACAGGAACTTTACTTTATTGAGTTCTCATTTTTAAAGCACTGTGGTGGTGTCATACTTTGTATGTGCAGTCCATTATTATTAATATTGGACTGCTCTCAAAAGGCAGGAGCATTATATTAAATCCTATTTGTAAATGTACGAAATTAACAAATTTTAATTAATATGATCTTGTTATATAAATGTGCATTTAAGTTAAGTACCAATATTTTACATACTGGATCTGTTAAACACACATTTATGCGCCTCACATAGTCTACTAGTTTACATATTGGATCTGTTAAACACACATTTATGCGCCTCACATAGTCTACTAGTTTACATACTGGATCTGTTAAACACACATTTACTCGCCTCACATAGTCTACTAGTTTACATATTGGATCTGTTAAACACACATTTACTCGTCTCACATAGTCTACTAGTTTACATACTGGATCTGTTAAACACACATTTACTCGCCTCACATAGTCTACTAGTTTACATACTGGATCTGTTAAACACACATTTACTCGCCTCACATAGTCTACTAGTTTACATATTGGATCTGTTAAACACACATTTACTCGTCTCACATAGTCTACTAGTTTACATACTGGATCTGTTAAACACACATTTACTCGCCTCACATAGTCTACTAGTTTACATACTGGATCTGTTAAACACACATTTACTCGCCTCACATAGTCTACTAGTTTACATATTGGATCTGTTAAACACACATTTACTCGTCTCACATAGTCTACTAGTTTACATACTGGATCTGTTAAACACACATTTACTCGCCTCACATAGTCTACTAGTTTACATACTGGATCTGTTAAACACACATTTACTCGCCTCACATAGTCTACTAGTTTACATATTGGATCTGTTAAACACACATTTACTCGTCTCACATAGTCTACTAGTTTACATACTGGATCTGTTAAAACACACATTTATGCGCCTCACATAGTCTACTAGTTTACATATTGGATTGTTTTCGGCTTATATCATATACAGAAAAAAATTCTTCATTTCTTCAGTTATCTCTGGAAACTGAGATGGCAACAAGGCAGTTTCAGGAGAGTTTGGTGGTGAAGTTTGAAGAGAATCTGAGACAGGAAAAAGATAATCTGAAGAAAGTGGAGCATGATCTTCAGGTACATGCATATAGAAAGGGGTTGACAGAGTTTTCAGAAAGTTGGCTCCTATTTATTTTTACGCTGTTAGAATATAAAGGTCGTGTAAAAAGTTGGCTCCTATTTATTTTTACGCTGTTACAATATAAAGGTTGTGTAAAAAGTTGGCTCCTATTTATTTTTTACGCTGTTACAATATAAAGGTTGTGTAAAAAGTTGGCTCCTATTTATTTTTTACGCTGTTACAATATAAAGGTTGTGTAAAAAGTTGGCTCCTATTTATTTTTACGCTGTTACAATATAAAGGTCGTGTAAAAAGTTTGTTCTTATTTTCAGGTCATTAACTAAATGAACAATCTTCACATTTCATTTAAATTTCACATTTAGTATCCTGAAGGTCCACCAGAATTATTATATGTTTTTAAGGCGATCAGGTATGGAATGAACAATTGTCTTGAGGTTATTTAGAGAGATATAGGTCAGACATAGGCGACGTCGTAGCTGTGTCATCGTAGAGGGGGAGGGGTCTATATAGATCTCTGTATCCAAACAGACTCCACATACGTTCAGTTGTCCAGTGGTTAAGACGTTGGACTGTGAATCCAATGATCGCAGGTTCGATTCCCGGTCTGACCCTAATAATAATATATCCCGTCGTTCAATATATGGATAGTATTGGGAATAATGATGTCAATGTATGGATGGTATTGGGAATAATGATGTCAATGTATGGATGGTATTGAAATAATGATGTCAATGTATGGATGGTATTGGGAATAATGTCAATGTATGGATGGTATTGGGAATAATGATGTCAATGTATGGATGGTATTGAAATAATGGTGTCAATGTATGGATGGTATTGGAAATAATGATGTCAATGTATGGATGGTATTGGGAATAATGATGTCAATGTATGGATGGTATTGAAATAATGGTGTCAATGTATGGATGGTATTGGGAATACTGATGTCAATGTATGGATGGTATTGGGAATAATGTCAATGTATGGATGGTATTGGGAATAATGATGTCAATGTATGGATGGTATTGGGAATAATGATGTCAATGTATGGATGGTATTGGGAATACTGTCAATGTATGGATGGTATTGGGAATAATGTCAATGTATGGATGGTATTGGGAATAATGTCAATGTATGGATGGTATTGAAATAATGATGTCAATGTATGGATGGTATTGGGAATAATGATGTCAATGTATGGATGGTATTGAGAATAATGATGTCAATGTATGGATGGTATTGGGAATAATGATGTCAATGTATGGATGGTATTGAAATAATGGTGTCAATGTATGGATGGTATTGGAAATAATGATGTCAATGTATGGATGGTATTGGGAATAATGATGTCAATGTATGGATGGTATTGAAATAATGGTGTCAATGTATGGATGGTATTGGGATACTGATGTCAATGTATGGATGGTATTGGGAATAATGTCAATGTATGGATGGTATTGGGAATATGATGTCAATGTATGGATGGTATTGGGAATAATGATGTCAATGTATGGATGGTATTGGGAATAATGATGTCAATGTATGGATGGTATTGGGAATAATGTCAATGTATGGATGGTATTGGGAATAATGATGTCAATGTATGGATGGTATTGGGAATAATGATGTCAATGTATGGATGGTATTGGGAATACTGTCAATGTATGGATGGTATTGGGAATAATGTCAATGTATGGATGGTATTGGGAATAATGTCAATGTATGGATGGTATTGAAATAATGATGTCAATGTATGGATGGTATTGGGAATAATGATGTCAATGTATGGATGGTATTGAGAATAATGATGTCAATGTATGGATGGTATTGAATAATGATGTCAATGTATGGATGGTATTGAAATAATGATGTCAATGTATGGATGGTATTGAAATAATGATGTCAATGTATGGATGGTATTGAAATAATGATGTCAATGTATGGATGGTATTGAAATAATGATGTCAATGTATGGATGGTATTGGGAATAATGATGTCAATGTATGGATGTATTGGGAATAATGTCAATGTATGGATGGTATTAGGAATACTGTCAATGTATGGATGGTATTGAAATAATGATGTCAATGTATGGATGGTATTGGGAATAATGATGTCAATGTATGGATGGTATTGGGAATAATGATGTCAATGTATGGATGGTATTGAGAATAATGATGTCAATGTATGGATGGTATTGAGAATAATGATGTCAATGTATGGATGGTATTGGGAATAATGGTGTCAATGTATGGATGGTATTGGAAATAATGATGTCAATGTATGGATGGTATTGGGAATAATGATGTCAATGTATGGATGGTATTGGGAATACTGATGTCAATGTATGGATGGTATTGGGAATACTGATGTCAATAATGCATGTTTACAGAATGCTGAGAAAACTATCCTGGATGAGAGGGATCACAGGGAATCACTTGTTAACCAGCTCAACTGTGAAGGTGTAGAAAAGGTTGGCATGTCTTCAGCTTCTTATTTGAATGTTGTCTTGCAATCAAAGTCTGACAAAATAAACTTGTTTGATTCTTTATATATAGTTTATGGATTCTTTTGTTTTAATATGCAGTATAGCAAATACCATGATTTGTGTACTAAATCACCTATTTATTTTCATTAAATGTCATGTTTCATGTAAAAATGCCATGTTTTATGCAGTTTAAAGCCATGTTTTATGCAGTAAATACCATAGTTTTTTTTGGCCTATGGTCATATAGTGAGTAATGTTTACTAGTCTCTTTTTTGTGTTTGGTGCCTGTGAGTGTATGCAGTCAACTGTAAACGTCATGTTTTAAGCAGTTTAAAGCCATGTTTTATGCAGTGTAATGTCGTGTTTTCTGCAGTGTAATGTCATGTTTTATGCAATGTAATGTCGTGTTTTCTGCAGTGTAATGTCATGTTTTATGTAATGTCATGTTTTGTGCCGTGTAATGTCATGTTTTGTGCTGTGTAATGTCATGTTTTATGCAGTGTAATGTCATGTTTTATGCAGTGTATTGTCATGTTTTATGCAGTGTAATGTCATGTTTTGTGCAGTGTAATGTCATGTTTTATGCAGTGTAATGTCATGTTTTATGCAGTGTAATGTCATGTTTTATGCAGTGTAATGTCATGTTTTATACAGTGTAATGTCATGTTTTATGCAATGTAATGTCATGTTTTATGCAGTGTAATGTCATGTTTTATGCAGTGTATTGTCATGTTTTGTGCAGTGTATTGTCATGTTTTGTCCAGTGTAATGTCATGTTTTATGCAGTGTAATGTCATGTTTTATGCAGTGTAATGTCATGTTTTATGCAGTGTAATGTCATGTTTTATGCAGTGTAATGTCATGTTTTATGCAATGTAATGTCATGTTTTATGCAATGTAATGTCATGTTTTATGCAGTGTAATGTCATGTTTTGTCCAGTGTAATGTCATGTTTTATGCAGTGTATTGTGTAATGTCATGTTTTATGCAGTGTAATGTCATGTTTTGTGCCGTGTAATGTCATGTTTTGTGCTGTGTAATGTCATGTTTTATGCAGTGTAATGTCATGTTTTATGCAGTGTATTGTCATGTTTTATGCAGTGTAATGTCATGTTTTGTGCAGTGTAATGTCATGTTTTGTGCAGTGTATTGTCATGTTTTATGCAGGACAAGGAGGTGTTGAGGCAATTTGATGAGAACAAGAATCTGCAGATAGAGTATGAGTCTCTAAAGAACATGGTGGATGCCCACGAGGACTCGGCCTTTACTCTGAGGACGGCAATCGAGGACAAGGAGAGTAAAGTCATACAGCTGGAGAAAACCTTGAAACTAACTGAGGTAAGGCGTAAATGTATACATTTCAACGCGATGACTGTTATAAAACTAACTGAGGTAAGGCGTAAATGTATACATTTTAACGCGATGACTGTTATAAAACTAACCGAGGTAAAGCGTAAATGTATACATTTTAACGCGATGACTGTTATGAAACTAACCGAGGTAAAGCGTAAATGTATACATATATTGTTGCCTGTGCCAGCACATGTCCACCATTATGTGCGTGGATGGACTATTGTGATACTGTTGACTGTGCCGGCACATGTCCAGCATTATGTGCGTGGATGGACTATTGTGATACTGTTGACTGTGCCGGCACATGTCCGCCATTATGTGCGTGGATGGACTATTGTGATACTGTTGACTGTGCCGGCACATGTCCACCATTATGTGCATGGATGGACTATTGTGATACTGTTGCCGGTGCCGGCACATGTCCAGCATTATGTGCGTGGATGGACTATTGTGATACTGTTGACTGTGCCAGTGTCATATAGAATATTGACCCCCCCCCTCAAAATAAATAAATTATTTATCGTCGCTACCGGTTGCCCATATGAGCGACGCCTCCTGAAGAGATTAGTTATTTTAGATTTTGTAGGATAGTGCATGATACAGACAGAGACCCATTCCAGAGTCTCCTCTGGTTTTTTTACGTGCACGGTGTAAAGCACCGACACGAGACCTCGGTTTAACGTCCCATCTGAAAGACTGTTAATTTTATTAGAGTCAGACGGGGGGTCGAACCTGCGATCCATGGATTACCATCTGACTGATGTGCACCAAATTAAGCTTTCACTTGTTTGCCACAGGTGTGAAAAGCAATAAATCCTTATTTTAGGGAACTACAACCAACAGTGACACTTCCTGTGTTCCCAATACATGTTTTATATCATTCATAATAAGTAATATTGTATGAGCAAGGACAGATAACATTATGTTTTATAACTGTGCCTCCCTATGTATTCAGTGCAAGAAACTGTTCCATGCATAGAATATGACACCCTTAGTGTAGATTATCTGATTGAGGGTATGTCACTTTTCCATGCCATAAAATAATAACCCCCTATATGTAAAGTATATGAGTGAGGGGGTCACTTCTATGCCATAGAATAATGACCCCTCTGTATGTAAACTATATGAGTGAGGGGGGGATTTTTCCATGCCATAGAATAATGACCCCTCTGTATGTAAACTATATGAGTGAGGGGGTCACTTCCATGCCATAGAATAATGACCCCCCCCCCCCCTGTATATTATTTATAGGAGATATGGCGCGTCACCTTTACATGCCATAGAATAATGACCCCCCCCATATGTAAATTATATGAGTGAGGGAGGGGTCACTTTTCCAGCCATAGAATAATGACCCATCAATATTCTATATGACACCGGCACATGTTCACCATTATGAGCGTGGATGGACTATTGTGATACTGTTGCCTATAGTACTTGTGTTGTGAAATTTTACTATTGTATGTTACTAATTTACAGAAATAATGCGAAACGGATGTCACCCTAATGTCGATTATCGGCGACCATTTCGCTCCACTCGCCCTCTGGTGCCCTTGTAACACGATAGCAGCGTTTTCTAGACTAAGAAAAAGAAATTTTGTTTGTTTTAAGTGAAGGATGGAATTACTTGAACATAGAACATACAAACTCGTGTCTAATGGTGGCACTTGTGATATTACTGCTTGAACATAGAACATACAAACTCGTGTCTAATGGTGGCACTTGTGATATTACTGCTTGAACATAGAACATACAAACTCGTGTCTAATGGTGGCACTTGTGATATTACTGCTTGAACATAGAACATACAAACTCGTGTCTAATGGTGGCACTTGTGATATTACTGCTTGAACATAGAACATACAAACTCGTGTCTAATGGTGGCACTTGTGATATTACTGCTTGAACATACAAACTCGTGTCTAATGGTGGCACTTGTGATATTACTGCTTGAACATAGAACATACAAACTCGTGTCTAATGGCACTTGTGATATTACTGCTTGAACATAGAACATACAAACTCGTGTCTAATGGTGGCACTTGTGATATTACTGCTTGAACATAGAACATACAAACTCGTGTCTAATGGTGGCACTTGTGATATTACTGCTTGAACATAGAACATACAAACTCGTGTCTAATGGTGGCACTTGTGATATTACTGCTTGAACATAGAACATACAAACTCGTGTCTAATGGCACTTGTGATATTACTGCTTGAACATAGAACATACAAACTCGTGTCTAATGGCACTTGTGATATTACTGCTTGAACAAAGAACATACAAACTCGTGTCTAATGGTGGCACTTGTGATATTACTGCTTGAACATAGAACATACAAACTCGTGTCTAATGGCACTTGTGATATTACTGCTTGAACATAGAACATACAAACTCGTGTCTAATGGCACTTGTGATATTACTGCTTGAACATAGAACATACAAACTCGTGTCTAATGGTGGCACTTGTGATATTACTGCTTGAACATAGAACATACAAACTCGTGTCTAATGGCACTTGTGATATTACTGCTTGAACATAGAACATACAAACTCGTGTCTAATGGCACTTGTGATATTACTGCTTGAACATAGAACATACAAACTCGTGTCTAATGGTGGCACTTGTGATATTACTGCTTGAACATAGAACATACAAACTCGTGTCTAATGGCACTTGTGATATTACTGCTTGAACATAGAACATACAAACTCGTGTCTAATGGCACTTGTGATATTACTGCTTGAACATAGAACATACAAACTCGTGTCTAATGGTGGCACTTGTGATATTACTGCTTGAACATAGAACATACAAACTCGTGTCTAATGGCACTTGTGATATTACTGCTTGAACATAGAACATACAAACTCGTGTCTAATGGCACTTGTGATATTACTGCTTGAACATAGAACATACAAACTCGTGTCTAATGGTGGCACTTGTGATATTACTGCTTGAACATAGAACATACAAACTCGTGTCTAATGGTGGCACTTGTGATATTACTGCTTGAACATAGAACATACAAACTCGTGTCTAATGGTGGCACTTGTGATATTACTGCTTGAACATAGAACATACAAACTCGTGTCTAATGGTGGCACTTGTGATATTACTGCTTGAACATAGAACATACAAACTCGTGTCTAATGGCACTTGTGATATTACTGCTTGAACATAGAACATACAAACTCGTGTCTAATGGTGGCACTTGTGATATTACTGCTTGAACATAGAACATACAAACTCGTGTCTAATGGCACTTGTGATATTACTGCTTTCAAGCTTCATTTTGGTGAGTTACAATTTGATCATGCACTGAGGTGCACCTTGGATCTTCCTCAAATAATAAAAGCTGGATGGCTTTTGTATATCACCTGAGCTGTTAGTACTACTTAAAAATGTACCTGTGGTACACATGTTGGACTGCGACTTCAGAGATCACAAGTTTTATCCCCAATCTGACTGCTATTATAATAACAATCTTTCATATGGAACTATAACTGAGGGTCCATGTATCGGTGCTATTTCACTGGCCATGTATCGGTGCTATTACACTGGCCATGTATCGGTGCTATACATGGGCATGTATCGGTGCTATTACACTGGCCATGTATCGGTGCTATTACACTGGCCATGTATCGGTGCTATTACACTGGCCATGTATCGGTGCTATACACTGGCCATGTATATCGGTGCTATTACACGGGCCATGTATCGGTGCTATTACACTGGCCATGTATCGGTGCTATTACACCGGCCATGTATCGGTGCTATTACACTGGCCATGTATCGGTGCTATTACACTGGCCATGTATCGGTGCTATTACACTGGCCATGTATCGGTGCTATTACACTGACCATGTATCGGTGCTATTACACTGGGCATGTATCGGTGCTATTACACTGGGCATATATCGGTGCTATACACGGGCATGTATCGGTGCTATTACACTGGGCATGTATCGGTGCTATTACACTGGGCATGTATCGGTGCTATTACACTGGGCATGTATCGGTGCTATTACACTGGGCATGTATCGGTGCTATTACACTGGCCATGTATCGGTGCTATTACACTGGCCATGTATCGGTGCTATTACACTGGCCATGTATCGGTGCTATTACACTGACCATGTATCGGTGCTATTACACTGGCGATGTATCGGTGCTATTACACGGGCCATGTATCGGTGCTATTACACGGGCCATGTATCGGTGCTATTACACTGGCCATGTAACCAGGTATTGCTTCTGGAATTGGAGCGTCTTCTGTAACTTGCACTATCCTCCAAAAATAATGATTACTAATACTACACTTCTGGAGGTTTCGTAGCGATTAACCAGGGAGTGATGTAATACTACACTTCTGGAGGCTTTGTTGCGATTAACCAGGAAGTGATGTAATACTACACTTCTGGAGGCTTTGTTGCGATTAACCAGGAAGTGATGTAATACTACACTTCTGGAGGCTTTGTAGCGATTAACCAGGGAGTGATGTAATAATATATACTTCTGGAGGCTTCGTCGCGATTAACCAGGGAGTGATGATAATAAGTAAATGTATCCAAAAAGAAAATCAATTCAAATACAACTTTGAATGAATGTATTGCAGGAGAAAGTGGTTAGCTATTTCAACAGGTTAGAGGAGCAGCGGTGTGAGATGACTGATGTGAAACAGAAGCTGATGAGCAGTGATGAACAGATCAATATATACAAGGAGAAGGAAGAGACGTATGGATCTAGCATACAGGAACTCAATGCCGTCATCGAACTAAAGGAGAAACGTTTGGAGATGGAACGACAAAAACATCAAGTTGACGTGAGTTGTGTATTGGCTTTAATAAGTTTGGAATATATAGAGGACACTTGGCTGAGTCAATAAACCTCTACATCGTATACCTTAGACTATTTCCTTGTATATCCTCTAGTGTCCTCAAATCGTGATACCTTCGTTTTCGTTACCCCGTAAGTATTTACAATACTGCACGCGATCGGTGTTTTCTGACGTCACCAATCAGGAATAGATAGTGTCAAAGGTAATTTTCCATATTTGGCAACAAAAATGCTCCGTATAATCATTGTAGGCGTAAGTAATCAGTTATTTTCCTTGGATTGGTATAAAACATGCTATCTTTCATAATGCAATATTGCATCACCATTTGTCCATTTGATTTACTGCAAAATATTGACCATTTCCAGTTGTGTTTTGCGTCGTCTGATTTGTTTACCGACCTGTCATTTAATGTGAAAGTCAAAATAGACTGGGTTACAATTTTAATTATTGTAAGGGGAGATAGTTTTGGAGACTTCTCTTATATTGTTTTGAGGTCCATACAGTGGTTTACTGTCATCGTCAACTAAACGATGTGTCCTGTAGTGTAGTGTACTTAAAGGAATAGTTTTTAAATTTGTTTTAGGTTTATGGCAGTCCACCACCTACAAAGCGAAAGTACAGGCAATATTCATCAACAGCCCTTACAAATGGGCACAGTGTGATATATGTGACCATTGGACCCACCTCATTTACTGTTCAAGTCAGGTTTACAAGATTAGGTGATGAATTCAGGCGTCCACATTGTGAAAATGCTTGTTAAACTGTGAAAGTGTTCACTGTGAAAAGAAATATTCATCAAAATAATCATTATGCTGCTCGTTTTATATTTACACCCATTCGATGTTAGGCAAAATTGATTTTCTGAAAGGTCACGAAAACTCCGGTACCAGTCACCACAGATGTCGGTTCCGGGTCATGGTAAAAATGACAGCGCCTATTGTTATTTACGTTGTCATATTCATTTCTAATTCTTTGGAATAAAAGAGGAACCTTACTTTATTTACATCATACATTTAGAAACTATGTAGTTTTAATATTCGTTGTGTTGAATGCCGATCATTTCTTATAACGGAAACCGGAAACTCGAGGGTACCTGAAACTTCTCCATTGTATACATTAAGCTTCCTCCTTGTATACCTATAAACTTCTCCATTGTATACATTAAGCTTCCTCCTTGTATACCTATAAACTTCTCCATTGTATACATTAAGCTTCCTCCTTGTATACCTATACACTTCTCCATTGTATACATTAAGCTTCCTCCTTGTATACCTATAAACTTCTCCATTGTATACATTAAGCTTCCTCCTTGTATACCTATAAACTTCTCCATTGTATACATTAAGCTTCCTCCTTGTATACCTATAAACTTCTCCATTGTATACATTAAGCTTCCTCCTTGTATACCTATAAACTTCTCCATTGTATACATTAAGCTTCCTCCTTGTATACCTATAAACTTCTCCATTGTATACATTAAGCTTCCTCCTTGTATACCTATAAACTTCTCCATTGTATACATTAAGCTTCCTCCTTGTATACCTATAAACTTCTCCATTGTATACATTAAGCTTCCTCCTTGTATACCTATAAACTTCTCCATTGTATACATTAAGCTTCCTCCTTGTATACCTATAAACTTCTCCATTGTATACATTAAGCTTCCTCCTTGTATACCTATAAACTTCTCCATTGTATACATTAAGCTTCCTCCTTGTATACCTATAAACTTCTCCATTGTATACATTAAGCTTCCTCCTTGTATACCTATAAACTTCTCCATTGTATACATTAAGCTTCCTCCTTGTATACCTATAAACTTCTCCATTGTATACATTAAGCTTCCTCCTTGTATACCTATAACTTCTCCATTGTATACATTAAGCTTCCTCCTTGTATACCTATAAACTCTCCATTGTATACATAAGCTTCCTCTTGTATACTATAAACTTCTCCATTGTATACATTAAGCTTCCTCCTTGTATACCTATAAACTTCTCCATTGTATACATTAAGCTTCCTCCTTGTATACCTATAAACTTCTCCATTGTATACATTAAGCTTCCTCCTTGTATACATTAACTTCTCCTTGTATACCTATAAACTTCTCCATTGTATACATTAAGCTTCCTCCTTGTATACATTAAGCTTCCTCCTTGTATACCTATAAACTTCTCCATTGTATACATTAAGCTTCCTCCTTGTATACCTATAAACTTCTCCATTGTATACATTAAGCTTCCTCCTTGTATACCTATAAACTCTCCATTGTATACATTAAGCTTCCTCCTTGTATACCTATAAACTCCATTGTATACATTAAGCTTCCTCCTTGTATACCTATAAACTTCTCCATTGTATACATTAAGCTTCCTCCTTGTATACCTATAAACTTCTCCATTGTATACATTAAGCTTCCTCCTTGTATACCTATAAACTTCTCCATTGTATACATTAAGCTTCCTCCTTGTATACCTATAAACTTCTCCATTGTATACATTAAGCTTCCTCCTTGTATACCTATAAACTTCTCCATTGTATACATTAAGCTTCCTCCTTGTATACTATAAACTTCTCCATTGTATACATTAAGCTTCCTCCTTGTATACCTATAAACTTCTCCATTGTATACATTAAGCTTCCTCCTTGTATACCTATAAACTTCTCCATTGTATACATTAAGCTTCCTCCTTGTATACCTATAAACTTCTCCATTGTATACATTAAGCTTCCTCCTTGT
>CM026395.1:41169937-41217636 GCA_014843695.1 Archivesica marissinica
CCAATATACCACACACAAACACATCCAATATACCACACACAAACACATCCAATATACCACAGTCAAACACATTCAATATACCACACACAAACACATCCAATATACCACACACAAACACATCCAATATACCACACACAAACACATCCAATATACCACACACAAACACATCCAATATACCACACACAAACACATCCAATATACCACACACAAACACATCCAATATACCACACACAAACACATCCAATATACCACACACAAACACATCCAATATACCACAGTCAAACACATCCAATATACCACACACAAACACATCCAATATACCACCACACAAACACATCCAATATACCACAGTCAAACACATCCAATATACCACAGTCAAACACATCCAATATACAACACACAAACACATCCAATATACCACAGTCAAACACATCCAATATACAACACACAAACACATCCAATATACCACACACAAACACATCCAATATACCACACACAAACACATCCAATATACCACAGTCAAACACATCCAATATACAACACACAAACACATCCAATATACCACACACAAACACATCCAATTTACCACACACAAACGTATCCAATATACCACACACAAATGCATCCAATATACCACACACAAACACATCCAATTTACCACACACAAACACATCCAATATACCACACACAAATGTATCCAATATACCACACACAAATGCATCCAATATACCACACACAAACACATCCAATTTACCACACACAAACACATCCAATATACCACAGTCAAACACATCCAATATACCATACACAAACACATCCAATATACCACACACAAACGTATCCTATATACCACACACAAACACATCCAATATACCACACACAAACACATCCAATATACCACAGTCAAACACATCCAATATACCACACACAAACACATCCAATATACCACACACAAACACATCTAATATACCACACATCCAATATACCACACACACAATACACCACACACAAACGTATCCAATATACCACACACAAACACATCCAATATACCACACACAAACACATTCAATATACCACACACAAACGTATCCAATATACCACACACAAACACATCCAATATACCACAGTCAAACACATCCAATATACCACAGTCAAACACATCCAATATACCACAGTCAAAGACATTCAATATACCACACACAAACACATCCAATATACCACACACAAACACATCCAATATACCACACACAAACACATCTAATATACCACAGTCAAACACATCCAATATACCACAGTCAAACACATTCAATATACCACACACAAACACATCTAATATACCACAGTCAAACACATCCAATATACCACAGTCAAACACATCCAATATACCACACACAAACACATCCAATATACCACAGTCAAACACATCCAATATACCACACAAACACATCCAATATACCACACACAAACACATCCAATATACCACAGTCAAACACATCCAATATACCACACACAAACACATCCAATATACCACACACAAACACATCCAATATACCAGACAAACACATCCAATATACCACAGTCAAACACATCCAATATACCACAGTCAAACACATTCAATATACCACACACATCCAATATACCACACACAAACACATCCAATATACCACACACAAACACATCTAATATACCACAGTCAAACACATCCAATATACCACAGTCAAACACATTCATATACCACACACAAACACATCTAATATACCACAGTCAAACACATCCAATATACCACAGTCAAACACATCCAATATACCACACACAAACACATCCAATATACCACACACAAACACATCCAATATACCACACACAAACACATCCAATATACCACAGTCAAACACATCCAATATACCACAGTCAAACACATCCAATATACCACAGTCAAACACATCCAATATACCACAGTCAAACACATTCAATATACCACACACAAACACATCCAATATACCACACACAAACACATACAATATACAACACACAAACACATCTAATATACCACAGTCAAACACATCCAATATACCACAGTCAAACACATTCAATATACCACACACAAACACATCTAATATACCACAGTCAAACACATCCAATATACCACAGTCAAACACATCCAATATACCACACACAAACACATCCAATATACCACAGTCAAACACATCCAATATACCACAGTCAAACATATCCAATATACCAGTCAAACACATCCAATATACCACACACAAACACATCCAATATACCACAGTCAAACACATCCAATATGCCACACACAAACACATCCAATATACCACAGACAAACACATCCAACATACCATACACAAACACATCCAATATACCACACACAAACACATCCAATATACCAGTCAAACACATCCAATATACAACACACAAACACATCCAATATACCACAGTCAAACACATCCAATATACCACACACAAACACATCCAATATACCAGTCAAACACATCCAATATACCACACACAAACACATTCAATATACCACAGTCAAACACATCCAATATACCACAGTCAAACACATTCAATATACCACACATCCAATATACCACACACAAACACATCCAATATACCACACACAAACACATCCAATATACCAGTCAAACACATCCAATATACCACAGTCAAACACATCCAATATACCACAGTCAAACACATTCAATATACCACACACAAACACATTCAATATACCACACACAAACACATCCAATATACCACACACAAACACATCCAATATACCACACACAAACACATCCAATATACCACACACAAACACATCCAATATACCAGTCAAACACATCCAATATACCACACAGAAACACATCCAATATACCACACAGAAACACATCCAATATACCACACACAAACACATCCAATATACCACACACAAACACATTCAATATACCACACACAAACACATTCAATATACCACACACAAACACATCCAATATACCACACACAAACACATTCAATATACCACACACAAACACATTCAAAATACCACACACAAACACATTCAATATACCACACACAAACACATCCAATATACCACACACAAACACATCCAATATACCACACACAAACACATCCAATATATCACACACAAACACATCCAATATACCACAGTCAAACACATCCAATATACCACACACAAACACATCCAATATACCACAGTCAAACACATCCAATATACCACAGTCAAACACATCCAATATACAACACATTTAACACACAAACACATCCAATATACCACAGTCAAACACATCCAATATACAACACACAAACACATCCAATATACCACACACAAACACATCCAATATACCACACACAAACACATCCAATATACCACAGTCAAACACATCCAATATACAACACACAAACACATCCAATATACCACACACAAACACATCCAATTTACCACACACAAACGTATCCAATATACCACACACAAATGCATCCAATATACCACACACAAACACATCCAATTTACCACACACAAACACATCCAATATACCACACACAAATGTATCCAATATACCACACACAAATGCATCCAATATACCACACACAAACACATCCAATTTACCACACACAAACACATCCAATATACCACAGTCAAACACATCCAATATACCATACACAAACACATCCAATATACCACACACAAACGTATCCTATATACCACACACAAACACATCCAATATACCACACACAAACACATCCAATATACCACAGTCAAACACATCCAATATACCACACACAAACACATCCAATATACCACACACAAACACATCTAATATACCACACATCCAATATACCACACACACAATACACCACACACAAACGTATCCAATATACCACACACAAACACATCCAATATACCACACACAAACACATTCAATATACCACACACAAACGTATCCAATATACCACACACAAACACATCCAATATACCACAGTCAAACACATCCAATATACCACAGTCAAACACATCCAATATACCACACACAAACACATCCAATATACCACACACAAATGCATCCAATATACCACAGTCAAACACATCCAATATACCACACACAAACACATCCAATATACCACACACAAATGCATCCAATATACCACAGTCAAACACATCCAATATACCACACACAAACGTATCCAATATACCACAGTCAAACACATCCAATATACCACACACAAACGTATCCAATATACCACAGTCAAACACATCCAATATACCACACACAAACACATCTAATATACCACACACAAACACATCCAATATACCACAGACAAACACATCCAATATACCACACACAAATGTATCCAATATACCACACACAAACACATCCAATATACCACACACAAACACATCCAATATACCACACACAAACACATCCAATATACCACACACAAACAAATATAGAGCACATTTATCATATAGTCTATATAGAGCACATTTATCATATAGTCTATATAGAGCACATTTATCATATAGTCTATATAGAGCACATTTATCATATAGTCTATATAGAGCACATTTATCATATAGTCTATATAGAGCACATTTATCATATAGTCTATATAGAGCACATTTATCATATAGTCTATATAGAGCACATTTATCATATAGTCTATATAGAGCACATTTATCATATAGTCTATATAGAGCACATTTGTCATATAGTCTATATAGAGCACATTTATCATATAGTCTATATAGAGCACATTTATCATATAGTCTATATAGAGCACATTTATCATATAGTCTATATAGAGCACATTTATCATATAGTCTATATAGAGCACATTTGTCATATAGTCTATATAGAGCACATTTATCATATAGTCTATATAGAGCACATTTGTCATATAGTCTATATAGAGTACATTTATCATATAGTCTATATAGAGCACATTTATCATATAGTCTATATAGAGTACATTTATCATATAGTCTATATAGAGCACATTTATCATATAGTCTATATAGAGCACATTTATCATATAGTCTATATAGAGCACATTTATCATATAGTCTATATAGAGCACATTTATCATATAGTCTATATAGAGCACATTTATCATATAGTCTATATAGAGCACATTTGTCATATAGTCTATATAGAGCACATTTATCATATAGTCTATATAGAGCACATTTATCATATAGTCTATATAGAGCACATTTATCATATAGTCTATATAGAGCACATTTGTCATATAGTCTATATAGAGCACATTTATCATATAGTCTATATAGAGCACATTTATCATATAGTCTATATAGAGCACATTTATCATATAGTCTATATAGAGCACATTTATCATATAGTCTATATAGAGCACATTTATCATATAGTCTATATAGAGCACATTTATCATATAGTCTATATAGAGCACATTGTCATATAGTCTATATAGAGCACATTTATCATATAGTCTATATAGAGCACATTTATCATATAGTCTATATAGAGCACATTTGTCATATAGTCTATATAGAGCACATTTGTCATATAGTCTATATAGAGTACATTTATCATATAGTCTATATAGAGCACATTTATCATATAGTCTATATAGAGCACATTTGTCATATAGTCTATATAGAGCACATTTATCATATAGTCTATATAGAGCACATTTATCATATAGTCTATATAGAGCACATTTATCATATAGTCTATATAGAGCACATTTATCATATAGTCTATATAGAGCACATTTATCATATAGTCTATATAGAGCACATTTGTCATACAGTCTATATAGAGCACATTTATCATACAGTCTATATAGAGCACATTTATCATATAGTCTATATAGAGCACATTTATCATATAGTCTATATAGAGCACATTTATCATAGTCTATTGATCATATAGTCTATATAGAGCACATTTATCATATAGTCTATATAGAGCACATTTATCATATAGAGCACATTTATCATATAGTCTATATAGAGCACATTTATCATATAGTCTATATAGAGCACATTTATCATATAGTCTATATAGAGCACATTTATCATATAGTCTATATAGAGCACATTTGTCATATAGTCTATATAGAGTACATTTATCATATAGTCTATATAGAGCACATTAATCATATAGTCTATATAGAGCACATTTATCATATAGAGCACATTTATCATATAGTCTATATAGAGCACATTTATCATATAGTCTATATAGAGCACATTTATCATATAGTCCATATAGAGCACATTTGTCATATAGTCTATATAGAGTACATTTATCATATAGTCTATATAGAGCACATTTATCATATAGTCTATATAGAGCACATTTATCATATAGTCTATATAGAGCACATTTATCATATAGTCTATATAGAGCACATTTGTCATATAGTCTATATAGAGCACATTTGTCATATAGTCTATATAGAGTACATTTATCATATAGTCTATATAGAGCACATTTATCATATAGTCTATATAGAGCACATTTATCATATATTCTATATAGAGCACATTTGTCATATAGTCTATATAGAGTACATTTATCATATAGTCTATATAGAGCACATTTATCATATAGTCTATATAGAGCACATTTATCATATAGTCTATATAGAGCACATTTATCATATAGTCTATATAGAGCACATTTATCATATAGTCTATATAGAGCACATTTATCATATAGTCTATATAGAGCACATTTATCATATAGTCTATATAGAGCACATTTATCATATAGTCTATATAGAGCACATTTGTCATATAGTCTATATAGAGCACATTTATCATATAGTCTATATAGAGCACATTTATCATATAGTCTATATAGAGTACATTTATCATATAGTCTATATAGAGCACATTTATCATATAGTCTATATAGAGTACATTTATCATATAGTCTATATAGAGCACATTTATCATATAGTCTATATAGAGCACATTTATCATATAGTCTATATAGAGCACATTTATCATATAGTCTATATAGAGCACATTTATCATATAGTCTATATAGAGCACATTTGTCATATAGTCTATATAGAGCACATTTGTCATATAGTCTATATAGAGTACATTTATCATATAGTCTATATAGAGCACATTTATCATATAGTCTATATAGAGCACATTTATCATATAGTCTATATAGAGCACATTTATCATATAGTCTATATAGAGCACATTTGTCATATAGTCTATATAGAGTACATTTATCATATAGTCTATATAGAGCACATTTATCATATAGTCTATATAGAGCACATTTATCATATAGTCTATATAGAGCACATTTATCATATAGTCTATATAGAGCACATTTGTCATATAGTCTATATAGAGTACATTTATCATATAGTCTATATAGAGCACATTTATCATATAGTCTATATAGAGCACATTTGTCATATAGTCTATATAGAGTACATTTATCATATAGTCTATATAGAGCACATTTATCATATAGTCTATATAGAGCACATTTATCATATAGTCTATATAGAGCACATTTGTCATATAGTCTATATAGAGCACATTTATCATATAGTCTATATAGAGCACATTTGTCATATAGTCTATATAGAGCACATTTATCATATAGTCTATATAGAGCACATTTATCATATAGTCTATATAGAGCACATTTATCATATAGTATATATAGAGCACATTTATCATATAGTCTATATAGAGCACATTTGTCATATAGTCTATATGGGCATCCTGAGTGTGGAAGCACTTCGGTTTTTGATCGGTGGGCGGTGTCGGAGACAAAACCAAGACAGTTTGCCGAATCACTCTAAAATACTAGATATGTCACTCTAATATACCAGAAACATAACATCTCTCCGATATACCATAAACCTCTCTCTTAATAATAAATATACCAGAATATTCTCTCTAATTTGGATGTCTTAAGCACAGTAAGCAGAATGTTCCACTTTTGTCTCCATTAATTGTCTTCTGAGTTCTTTTACTTCATCTTGAAGATGTTTAGTTCTGTCTTCTAGATTAACAACATCCTGTGAATGTAAAGTATGTTTTGTTGATCTTTGTTTTGTTTGGGGTTAAAAGTTGCACCGACAGCTTAGGTCATATGGTGACTAGCTGTTATTGGTGGGGGAAGTGTGCAGTATTTAAGGCGGGTAGAACCACTGACCTTCTGCAAGCCAGATAGATAGCTTCTTCACATGCAATTTGACATGACCAGTGCTATTCTAACATACAGCGACGAGAGGTAAGTGATTTTAAGCCAAAGACCGTAACCACACTGCCACTGAGCCCTCAAGTTTTGTAGATACGGCATCAACAATTTACATTTGTGGCAATAAGTGTAGTCGTTGTAGAATGTACTGCACACAGTGGAAGCACCATGCCAGTGGGATGCAAACACAGGGATGCAGCACATAGAGGATGCAGTACACAGGGATGCAGCACATAGAGGATGCAGTACACAGGGATGCAGCACATAGAGGATGCAGTACACAGGGATGCAGCACATAGAGGATGCAGTACACATGGATGCAGCACATAGAGGATGCAGTACACAGGGATGCAGCACATAGAGGATGCAGCACACAGGGATGCAGTACACAGGGATGCAGCACACAGGGATGCAGCACACAGGGATGCAGGGTGGGGGTGGTACACAGTGGATGCAAACACAGGGATGCAGCACACAGTGGGTGCAAACACAGGGATGCAGCACACAGGGATGCAGTACATAGTGGGTGCAAACACAGGGATGCAGTACACAGTGGGTGCAAACACAGGGATGCAGTACACAGTGGGTGCAAACACAGGGATGCAGTACATAGTGGATGCACACACAGGCATGTAGCACACAGTGGGTGCAAACACAGGGATGCAGTACACAGTGGATGCAGCGTACAGCGTACAGTGGATGCAAACACAGGGATGCAGCAGAAATGGATGCAAACACAGGGATGCAGCACACAGTGGTTGCAAACACAGGGATGCAGTACACAGGGATGCAGTACACAGTGGATGCAGCATACAGTGGATGCAAACGCAGGGATACAGTACACAGTGGATGCAATACACAGTGGATGCAAACACAGGGATACAGCAGAAATGGATGCAAACACAGGGATGCAGCAGAAATGGATGCAAACACAGGGATGCAAAGTACACAGTGGATGCAAACATAGGGATGCAGTACACAGTGGATGCAGTACATATAGGATGCAGTACACAGGGATGCAGTACACAGTGGATGCAGTACACAGGGATGCAGCACACAGTGGATGCAGTACACAGAGGATGCAGCACACAGGGATGCAGCACACAGGGATGTAGCACACAGAGGATGCAGTACACAGGGATGCAGAACACAGGGATGCAGCACACAGGGATGCAGTACACAGGGATGCAGCACACAGGGATGCAGTACACAGGGATACAGCACACAGGGATGTAGTACACAGGGATGCAGCACACAGTGGATGCAGTACATATAGGATGCAGTACACAGGGATGCAGTACACAGGGATGCAGTACACAGTGGATGCAAACACAGGGATGCAGCACACAGTGGGTGCAAACACAGGGATGCAGCACACAGGGATGCAGTACATAGTGGGTGCAAACACAGGGATGCAGTACACAGTGGGTGCAAACACAGGGATGCAGTACACAGTGGGTGCAAACACAGGGATGCAGTACACAGTGGATGCACACACAGGGATGCAGTACACAGTGGGTGCAAACACAGGGATGCAGTACATAGTGGATGCAGCGTACAGCGTACAGTGGATGCAAACACAGGGATGCAGCAGAAATGGATGCAAACACAGGGATGCAGCAGAAATGGATGCAAACACAGTGATGCAAAGTACACAGTGGATGCAGTACACAGTGGATGCAAACATAGGGATGCAGCACACAGGGATGCAGCACACAGGGATGCAGTACATAGTGGGTGCAAACACAGGGATGCAGTACACAGTGGGTGCAAACACAGGGATGCAGTACACAGTGGGTGCAAACACAGGGATGCAGTACACAGTGGATGCACACACAGGGATGCAGTACACAGTGGGTGCAAACACAGGGATGCAGTACATAGTGGATGCAGCATGTACAGTGGATGCAAACACAGGGATGCAGCAGAAATGGATGCAAACACAGGGATGCAGCACACAGTGGTTGCAAACACAGGGATGCAGTACACAGTGGATGCAGTACACAGGGATGCAGTACAGTGGATGCAGCGTACAGTGGGTGCAAACACAGGGATGCAGCAGAAATGGATGCAAACACAGGGATGCAGCACACAGGGATGCAGTACACAGGGATGCAGTACACAGGGATGCAGTACACAGGGATGCAGCACACAGGGATACAGCACAAGGGATGCAGTACACAGGGATGCAGCACACAGGGATGCAGCACACAGTGGATGCAGTACATATAGGATGCAGTACACAGGGATGCAGTACACAGTGGATGCAGTACACAGGGATGCAGCACACAGTGGATGCAGTACACAGAGGATGCAGCACACAGGGATGCAGACACAGGGATGCAGCACACAGGGATGTAGCACACAGGGATGCAGTACACAGGGATGCAGCACACAGTGGATGCAGTACATATGGATGCAGACACAGGGATGCAGTACACAGGGATGCAGCACACAGGGATGCAGCACACAGGGATGCAGACACAGGGATGCAGCACACAGGGATGCAGCACACAGGGATGAGCACAGGGATGCAGTACATATAGGATGCAGACACAGGGATGCAGCACACAGGGATGCAGTACACAGGGATGAGTACACAGGGATGCAGCACACAGGGATGAGACACGGGATGGTACACAGGGTGCAGACAAGGATGCAGCACACAGGGATGCAGCACACAGGGATGGTACACAGGGATGCAGTACATATGGATGCAGCACACAGGGATACAGCACACAGGGATGCAGTACACAGGGATGCAGCACACAGGGATGCAGCACACAGGGATGCAGTACACAGGTGGGGTGGGTGGGTGCAAAACAGGGATGCAGCACACGGGATGCAGTACATAGTGGGTGCAAACACAGGGATGCAGTACACAGTGGGTGCAACACAGGGATGCAGTACACAGTGGTGCAAACACAGGGATGCAGTACATAGTGGATGCACACACAGGCATGTAGCACACAGTGGGTGCAAACACAGGGATGCAGTACACAGTGGATGCAGCGTACAGCGTACAGTGGATGCAAACACAGGGATGCAGCAGAAATGGATGCAAACACAGGGATGCAGCACATAGTGGTTGCAAACACAGGGATGCAGTACACAGGGATGCAGTACACAGTGGATGCAGCATACAGTGGATGCAAACGCAGGGATGCAGTACACAGTGGATGCAAACACAGGGATACAGCAGAAATGGATGCAAACACAGGGATGCAGCAGAAATGGATGCAAACACAGGGATGCAAAGTACACAGTGGATGCAAACATAGGGATGCAGTACACAGGGATGCAGTACATATAGGATGCAGTACACAGGGATGCAGCACACAGGGATACAGCACAATGGATGCAGTACACAGGGATGCAGCACACAGGGATGCAGCACACAGTGGATGCAGTACATATAGGATGCAGTACACAGGGATGCAGTACACAGTGGATGCAGTACACAGGGATGCAGCACACAGTGGATGCAGTACACAGAGGATGCAGCACACAGGGATGCAGCACACAGGGATGCAGCACACAGGGATGTAGCACACAGAGGATGCAGTACACAGGGATGCAGCACACAGGGATGCAGAACACAGGGATGCAGCACACAGGGATGCAGAACACAGGGATGCAGCACACAGGGATGCAGCACACAGGGATGCAGCACACAGGGATGCAGAACACAGGGATGCAGCACACAGGGATGCAGTACACAGGGATGCAGAACACAGGGATGCAGCACACAGTGGATGCAGTACATATAGGATGCAGTACACAGGGATGCAGTACACAGGGATGCAGCACACAGTGGATGCAGTACACAGAGGATGCAGCACACAGGGATGCAGTACACAGGGATGCAGCACACAGGGATGTAGCACACAGAGGATGCAGTACACAGGGATGCAGTACACAGGGATGCAGCACACAGGGATGTAGTACACAGTGGATGCAGTACATATAGGATGCAGCACACAGGGATGCAGCACACAGGGATGCAGCACACAGGGATACAGCACACAGGGATGCAGTACACAGGGATGCAGCACACAGGGATGCAGCACACAGGGATGCAGCACACAGGGATGCAGTACACAGTGGATGCAAACACAGGGATGCAGCACACAGTGGGTGCAAACACAGGGATGCAGCACACAGGGATGCAGTACATAGTGGGTGCAAACACAGGGATGCAGTACACAGTGGGTGCAAACACAGGGATGCAGTACACAGTGGGTGCAAACACAGGGATGCAGTACATAGTGGATGCACACACAGGCATGTAGCACACAGTGGGTGCAAACACAGGGATGCAGTACACAGTGGATGCAGCGTACAGAGTACAGTGGATGCAAACACAGGGATGCAGCAGAAATGGATGCAAACACAGGGATGCAGCACACAGTGGTTGCAAACACAGGGATGCAGTACACAGTGGATGCAGCATACAGTGGATGCAAACGCAGGGATACAGTACACAGTGGATGCAATACACAGTGGATGCAAACACAGGGATACAGCAGAAATGGATGCAAACACAGGGATGCAGCAGAAATGGATGCAAACACAGGGATGCAAAGTACACAGTGGATGCAAACATAGGGATGCAGTACACAGGGATGCAGCACACAGTGGATGCAGTACATATAGGATGCAGTACACAGGGATGCAGTACACAGTGGATGCAGTACACAGGGATGCAGCACACAGTGGATGCAGCACACAGGGATGCAGCACACAGGGATGTAGCACACAGAGGATGCAGTACACAGGGATGCAGTACACAGGGATGCAGCACACAGGGATGCAGTACACAGGGATACAGCACACAGGGATGTAGTACACAGGGATGCAGCACACAGTGGATGCAGTACATATAGGATGCAGCACACAGGGATGCAGTACACAGGGATGCAGTACACAGGGATGCAGTACACAGTGGATGCAAACACAGGGATGCAGCACACAGTGGGTGCAAACACAGGGATGCAGCACACAGGGATGCAGTACATAGTGGGTGCAAACACAGGGATGCAGTACACAGTGGGTGCAAACACAGGGATGCAGTACACAGTGGGTGCAAACACAGGGATGCAGTACACAGTGGATGCACACACAGGGATGCAGTACACAGTGGGTGCAAACACAGGGATGCAGTACATAGTGGATGCAGCGTACAGTGGATGCAAACACAGGGATGCAGCAGAAATGGATGCAAACACAGGGATGCAGCACACAGTGGTTGCAAACACAGGGATGCAGTACACAGTGGATGCAGTACACAGGGATGCAGTACAGTGGATGCAGCGTACAGTGGGTGCAAACACAGGGATGCAGTACACAGTGGATGCAAACACAGGGATACAGCAGAAATGGATGCAAACACAGGGATGCAGCAGAAATGGATGCAAACACAGGGATGCAAAGTACACAGTGGATGCAGTACACAGTGGATGCAAACATAGGGATGCAGCACACAGGGATGCAGTACACAGTGGATGCAGTACATATAGGATGCAGTACACATGGATGCAGTACACAGTGGATGCAGTACACAGGGATGCAGCACACAGGGATGCAGCACACAGGGATACAGCACACAGGGATGCAGCACACAGGGACGCAGCACACAGGGATGCAGCACACAGGGATGCAGTACACAGGGATGCAGCACACAGGGATGCAGCACACAGGGATGCAGCACACAGGGATGCAGCACACAGGGATGCAGTACATAGTGGGTGCAAACACAGGGATGCAGTACACAGTGGGTGCAACACAGGGATGCAGTACACAGTGGGTGCAAACACAGGGATGCAGTACACAGTGGATGCACACACAGGGATGCAGTACACAGTGGGTGCAAACACAGGGATGCAGTACATAGTGGATGCAGCATACAGCGTACAGTGGATGCAAACACAGGGATGCAGCAGAAATGGATGCAAACACAGGGATGCAGCACACAGTGGTTGCAAACACAGGGATGCAGTACACAGTGGATGCAGTACACAGGGATGCAGTACAGTGGATGCAGCGTACAGTGGGTGCAAACACAGGGATGCAGCAGAAATGGATGCAAACACAGGGATGCAGCACACAGAGGATGCAGTACACAGGGATGCAGAACACAGGGATGCAGCATGCAGTACACAGGGATGCAGCACACAGGGATACAGCACACAGGGATGCAGCACACAGGGATGCAGCACACAGGGATGCAGTACACAGGGATGCAGTACACAGGGATGCAGCACACAGGGATACAGAACACAGGGATGCAGTACACAGGGATACAGCACACAGGGATGCAGTACACAGGGATACAGCACACAGGGATGTAGTACACAGGGATGCAGCACACAGTGGATGCAGTACATATAGGATGCAGCACACAGGGATGCAGTACACAGGGATGCAGTACACAGTGGATGCAAACACAGGGATGCAGCACACAGTGGGTGCAAACACAGGGATGCAGCACACAGGGATGCAGTACATAGTGGGTGCAAACACAGGGATGCAGTACACAGTGGGTGCAAACACAGGGATGCAGTACACAGTGGGTGCAAACACAGGGATGCAGTACACAGTGGATGCACACACAGGGATGCAGTACACAGTGGGTGCAAACACAGGGATGCAGTACATAGTGGATGCAGCGTACAGCGTACAGTGGATGCAAACACAGGGATGCAGCAGAAATGGATGCAAACACAGGGATGCAGCACACAGTGGTTGCAAACACAGGGATGCAGTACACAGTGGATGCAGTACACAGTGGATGCAGTACACAGTGGATGCAAACACAGGGATACAGCAGAAATGGATGCAAACACAGGGATGCAGCAGAAATGGATGCAAAGTACACAGTGGATGCAGTACACAGTGGATGCAAACATAGGGATGCAGCACACAGGGATGCAGTACACAGTGGATGCAGTACCTATAGGATGCAGTACACATGGATGCAGTACACAGTGGATGCAGCACACAGGGATGCAGCACACAGGGATACAGCACACAGGGATGTAGTACAAATAGGATGCAGCACACAGGGATGCAGCACACAGGGATGCAGCACACAGGGATGCAGTACACAGGGATGCAGCACACAGGGATGCAGCACACAGGGATGCAGTACATAGTGGGTGCAAACACAGGTATGCAGTACACAGTGGGTGCAAACACAGGGATGCAGTACACAGTGGGTGCAAACACAGGGATGCAGTACACAGTGGATGCACACACAGGGATGCAGTACACAGTGGGTGCAAACACAGGGATGCAGTACATAGTGGATGCAGCATACAGCGTACAGTGGATGCAAACACAGGGATGCAGCAGAAATGGATGCAAACACAGGGATGCAGCACACAGTGGTTGCAAACACAGGGATGCAGTACACAGTGGATGCAGTACACAGGGATGCAGTACAGTGGATGCAGCGTACAGTGGGTGCAAACACAGGGATGCAGCAGAAATGGATGCAAACACAGGGATGCAGCACACAGAGGATGCAGCACACAGAGGATGCAGAACACAGGGATGCAGCACACAGGGATACAGCACACAGGGATGCAGCACACAGTGATGCAGCACACAGGGATGCAGTACACAGGGATGCAGCACACAGGGATGCAGCACACAGGGATGCAGCACACAGAGGATGCAGTACACTGGGATGCAGTACACAGGGATGCAGCACACAGGGATACAGCACAAGGGATGCAGTACACAGGGATGCAGCACATATAGGATGCAGTACACAGGGATGCAGTACACAGTGGATGCAGTACACAGGGATGCAGTACACAGGGATGCAGCACACAGAGGATGCAGTACACTGGGATGCAGTACACAGGGATGCAGCACACAGGGATACAGCACAAGGGATGCAGTACACAGGGATGCAGCACATATAGGATGCAGTACACAGGGATGCAGTACACAGTGGATGCAGTACACAGGGATGCAGTACACAGGGATGCAGCACACAGAGGATGCAGTACACTGGGATGCAGTACACAGGGATGCAGCACACAGGGATACAGCACAAGGGATGCAGTACACAGGGATGCAGCACATATAGGATGCAGTACACAGGGATGCAGTACACAGTGGATGCAGAACAGGGATGCAGACACAGGGATGCAGCACACAGGGATGCAGACACTGGGATGCAGTTGACACAGGGATGCAGCACACATGGATGCAGCACAGGGATGCAGTACACAGGGATGCAGACATAGGGATGCAGTACACAGGGATGCAGTACACAGGGATGCAGTACACAGGGATGCAGCACACAGGGATGCAGTACAATGGATGCAGACACAGGGATGCAGCACACAGGGTGCAGACACAGGGTGGGGTGCAACACAGGGATGCAGTACACAGGGATGCAGTACACAGGGATGCAGCACACAGTGGATGCAGTACACAGGGATGCAGACAGGGTGGGATGCAGTACACAGTGGTGCAAACACAGGGATGCAGTACACAGGGTGCAACACAGGGATGCAGTACACAGTGGATGCACACACAGGGATGCAGTACACAGTGGTGCAAACACAGGGATGCAGTACAAGTGGATGCAGGGTGCAACAGGGATGCAGTACAGTGGGTGCAAACACAGGGATGCAGTACACAGTGGATGCAAACACAGGGATACAGCAGAAATGGATGCAAACACAGGGATGCAGCAGAAATGGATGCAAACACAGGGATGCAGTACACAGTGGATGCAGACAAGGGATGCAGACATAGGGATGCAGCACAAGGATGCAGTACACAGGGATGCAGCACATATGGATGCAGTACAATGGATGCAGTACACAGGGATGCAGCACACAGGGATGCAGCACACAGGGATGCAGACACAGGGATGCAGTACACAGGGATGCAGCACACAGTGGATGCAGCACACAGGGATGCAGCACACAGGGATGCAGTACACAGGGATGCAGCACACAGGGATGCAGCACACAGGGATGCAGCACACAGGGATGCAGCACACAGGGATGCAGTACACAGGGATGCAGACACAGGGATGCAGTACACAGTGGTGCAGACACAGGGATGCAGCACACAGGGTCAACAGGGATGCAGTACACAGGGATGCAGCACATATAGGATGCAGACACAGGGATGCAGTACACAGTGGATGCAGTACACAGGGATGCAGCACACAGTGGATGCAGTACACAGAGGATGCAGCACACAGGGATGTAGCACACAGGGATGCAGTACACAGGGATGCAGAACACAGGGATGCAGCACACAGGGATGCAGTACACAGTGGATGCAGTACACAGGGATGCAGTACAGTGGATGCAGCGTACAGTGGGTGCAAACACAGGGATGCAGCAGAAATGGATGCAAACACAGGGATGCAGCACACAGAGGATGCAGTACACAGGGATGCAGAACACAGGGATGCAGCATGCAGTACACAGGGATGCAGCACACAGGGATACAGCACACAGGGATGCAGCACACAGGGATGCAGCACACAGGGATGCAGTACACAGGGATGCAGTACACAGGGATGCAGCACACAGGGATACAGAACACAGGGATGCAGTACACAGGGATACAGCACACAGGGATGCAGTACACAGGGATACAGCACACAGGGATGTAGTACACAGGGATGCAGCACACAGTGGATGCAGTACATATAGGATGCAGCACACAGGGATGCAGTACACAGGGATGCAGTACACAGTGGATGCAAACACAGGGATGCAGCACACAGTGGGTGCAAACACAGGGATGCAGCACACAGGGATGCAGTACATAGTGGGTGCAAACACAGGGATGCAGTACACAGTGGGTGCAAACACAGGGATGCAGTACACAGTGGGTGCAAACACAGGGATGCAGTACACAGTGGATGCACACACAGGGATGCAGTACACAGTGGGTGCAAACACAGGGATGCAGTACATAGTGGATGCAGCGTACAGCGTACAGTGGATGCAAACACAGGGATGCAGCAGAAATGGATGCAAACACAGGGATGCAGCACACAGTGGTTGCAAACACAGGGATGCAGTACACAGTGGATGCAGTACACAGTGGATGCAGTACACAGTGGATGCAAACACAGGGATACAGCAGAAATGGATGCAAACACAGGGATGCAGCAGAAATGGATGCAAAGTACACAGTGGATGCAGTACACAGTGGATGCAAACATAGGGATGCAGCACACAGGGATGCAGTACACAGTGGATGCAGTACCTATAGGATGCAGTACACATGGATGCAGTACACAGTGGATGCAGCACACAGGGATGCAGCACACAGGGATACAGCACACAGGGATGTAGTACAAATAGGATGCAGCACACAGGGATGCAGCACACAGGGATGCAGCACACAGGGATGCAGTACACAGGGATGCAGCACACAGGGATGCAGCACACAGGGATGCAGTACATAGTGGGTGCAAACACAGGTATGCAGTACACAGTGGGTGCAAACACAGGGATGCAGTACACAGTGGGTGCAAACACAGGGATGCAGTACACAGTGGATGCACACACAGGGATGCAGTACACAGTGGGTGCAAACACAGGGATGCAGTACATAGTGGATGCAGCATACAGCGTACAGTGGATGCAAACACAGGGATGCAGCAGAAATGGATGCAAACACAGGGATGCAGCACACAGTGGTTGCAAACACAGGGATGCAGTACACAGTGGATGCAGTACACAGGGATGCAGTACAGTGGATGCAGCGTACAGTGGGTGCAAACACAGGGATGCAGCAGAAATGGATGCAAACACAGGGATGCAGCACACAGAGGATGCAGCACACAGAGGATGCAGAACACAGGGATGCAGCACACAGGGATACAGCACACAGGGATGCAGCACACAGTGATGCAGCACACAGGGATGCAGTACACAGGGATGCAGCACACAGGGATGCAGCACACAGGGATGCAGCACACAGAGGATGCAGTACACTGGGATGCAGTACACAGGGATGCAGCACACAGGGATACAGCACAAGGGATGCAGTACACAGGGATGCAGCACATATAGGATGCAGTACACAGGGATGCAGTACACAGTGGATGCAGTACACAGGGATGCAGTACACAGGGATGCAGCACACAGAGGATGCAGTACACTGGGATGCAGTACACAGGGATGCAGCACACAGGGATACAGCACAAGGGATGCAGTACACAGGGATGCAGCACATATAGGATGCAGTACACAGGGATGCAGTACACAGTGGATGCAGTACACAGGGATGCAGTACACAGGGATGCAGCACACAGAGGATGCAGTACACTGGGATGCAGTACACAGGGATGCAGCACACAGGGATACAGCACAAGGGATGCAGTACACAGGGATGCAGCACATATAGGATGCAGTACACAGGGATGCAGTACACAGTGGATGCAGTACACAGGGATGCAGTACACAGGGATGCAGCACACAGAGGATGCAGTACACTGGGATGCAGTACACAGGGATGCAGCACACAGGGATACAGCACAAGGGATGCAGTACACAGGGATGCAGCACATATGGATGCAGTACACAGGGATGCAGTACACAGGATGCAGTACACAGGGATGCAGCACAGGGATGCAGCACACAGGGATGCAGTACAAGGGATGCAGCACACAGGGATGCAGTACACAGGGATGCAGCACACAGGGATGCAGCACAGAGGATGCAGTACACAGGGATGCAGTACACAGGGATGCAGCACACAGGGATGCAGTACACAGGGATGCAGTACACAGGGATGCAGCACACAGGGATGCAGCACACAGGGATGCAGCACACAGGGATGCAGCACACAGGGATGCAGTACACAGGGATGCAGCACACAGGGATGCAGTACACAGGGATGCAGCACACAGGGATGCAGTACACAGTGGATGCAAACACAGGGATGCAGCACACAGTGGGTGCAAACACAGGGATGCAGCACACAGGGATGCAGTACATAGTGGGTGCAAACACAGGGATGCAGTACACAGTGGGTGCAAACACAGGGATGCAGTACACAGTGGGTGCAAACACAGGGATGCAGTACACAGTGGATGCACACACAGGGATGCAGTACACAGTGGGTGCAAACACAGGGATGCAGTACATAGTGGATGCAGCGTACAGTGGATGCAAACACAGGGATGCAGCAGAAATGGATGCAAACACAGGGATGCAGCACACAGTGGTTGCAAACACAGGGATGCAGTACACAGTGGATGCAGTACACAGTGGATGCAAACACAGGGATACAGCAGAAATGGATGCAAACACAGGGATGCAGCAGAAATGGATGCAAATACACAGTGGATGCAGTACACAGTGGATGCAAACATAGGGATGCAGCACACAGGGATGCAGTACACAGTGGATGCAGTACATATAGGATGCAGTACACAGGGATGCAGTACACAGTGGATGCAGACACAGGGATGCAGCACACAGGGATGCAGCACACAGGGATGCAGTACATATAGGATGCAGCACACAGGGATGCAGTACACAGGGATGCAGTACACAGGGATGCAGCACACAGGGATGCAGCACACAGGGATGCAGTACACAGGGATGCAGACACAGGGATGCAGTACACAGTGGTGCAACACAGGGATGCAGTACACAGGGATGCAGCACACAGGGATGCAGTACACAGGGATGCAGACACAGGGATGCAGTACACAGTGGGTGCAAACACAGGGATGCAGTACATAGTGGATGCAGATACAGGTACAGTGGATGCAAACACAGGGATGCAGCAGAAATGGATGCAAACACAGGGATGCAGCACACAGTGGTTGCAGTACACAGGGATGCAGTACACAGGGATGCAGTACAGGGATGCAGACAGTGGTGCAAACACAGGGATGCAGAGAATGGATGCAAACACAGGGATGCAGCACACAGTGGATGCAGCACACAGTGGATGCAAACACAGGGATGCAGTACACAGGGATGCAAACACAGGGATGCAGACACAGGGATGCAGACACAGGGATGCAGTACACAGGGATGCAGCACACAGGGATGCAGACACAGGGATGCAGCACACAGGGATGCAGACACGGGATGCAGAAGGATGCAAACAGGGATCAACAAGGGATGCAGTACACAGGGATGCAGCACATATAGGATGCAGTACACAGGGATGCAGTACACAGTGGATGCAGTACACAGGGATGCAGTACACAGGGATGCAGCACACAGGGATGCAGCACACAGGGATGCAGACACAGGGATGCAGCACACAGGGATACAGCACAAGGGATGTAGTACACAGGGATGCAGTACATATAGGATGCAGCACACAGGGATGCAGTACACAGGGATGCAGTACACAGGGATGCAGCACACAGGGATGCAGCACACAGGGATGCAGTACAGTGGATGCAGTACATAGAGATGCAGTACACAGGGATGCAGTACAGTGGATGCAAACACAGGGATGCAGTACACAGTGGATGCAGTACACAGGGATGCAGTACACAGTGGATGCAAACACAGGGATGCAGTACACAGTGGATGCAGCATACAGTGGATGCAAACACAGGGATGCAGTACACAGTGGATGCAAACACAGGGATACAAACACAGGGATGCAGCACACAGTGGATGCAAACACAGGGATGCAGCACAGTGGATGCAAACACAGGGATGCAGTAAACAGTGGATGCAAACACAGGGATGCAGCACACAGTGGATGCAGTAAACAGCAGATGCACACAGTGGGATGCAGAACACAGTGGATGCAAACACAGGGATGCAAACACAGTGGATGCAAACACAGGGATACAAACACAGTGGATGCAGCACACAGTGGATGCAAACAGGGATGCAGTACACAGTGGATGCAAACAGGGAAGCAGCAGAAATGGATGCAAACACAGGGATGCAGCACACAGTGGATGCAAACACAGGGATGCAGTACACAGTGGATGCAAACACAGGGATGCAGTACACAGGGATGCAGCACACAGGGATGCAGTACAGTGGATGCAAACACAGGGATGCAGCAGAAATGGATGCAAACACAGGGATGCAGTACACAGTGGATGCAAACACAGGGATGCAGTACATAGAGGATACAGTACACAGGGATGCAGCACACAGGGATGCAGTACAGTGGATGCAAACACAGGGATGCAGCAGAAATGGATGCAAACACAGGGATGCAGCATACAGTGGATGCAAACACAGGGATGCAGTACAGTGGATGCAAACACAGGGATGCAGTACATAGAGAATGCAGTACACAGGGATGCAGCACACAGGGATGCAGTACAGTGGATGCAAACACAGGGATGCAGCACACAGTGGATGCAAACACAGGGATGCAATACAGTGGATGCAAACACAGGGATGCAAACACAGGGATGCAGTACATAGAGGATGCAGCACACAGGGATGCAGCACACAGTGGATGCAAACACAGGGATGCAGCACATAGAGGATGCAGTACACAGGGATGCAGCACACAGGGATGCAGCACACAGGGATGCAGTACACAGGGATGCAGTACACAGGGATGCAGTACACAGTGGATGCAGCACACAGGGATGCAAACACAGGGATGCAGCACATAGAGGATGCAGCACATAGAGGATGCAGTACACAGGGATGCAGCACACATAATTTATTTTGATTTAAAAGTAAAATATTGAACATCTATCCAAAAATGAATTGGTTGTGTAAATTAACCATTTGCAAATTACCTCCTTTGTTTATTGCTTATAGGAGAGGTGGGCAAGATTTCTGTATTCTGATTAATACCTAGGGTATGGGGCATAACTACTAAGTATCTAAGCAATCTATGGGAGGGAGAGGGCACGATTTCTGTATTCTGATTAATACCTAGGGTATGAGGCATAACTACTAAGTATCTAAGCAATCTATGGGAGGGAGAGGGCACGATTTCTGTATTCCCACAATCTACACATAAGTGGATTGGAGCAGCATTTTATTTTTCAAATTCTTATTCTTCTATAATGGCTCATGTGAATGAATTGTTTATGTATGCAGAACATCTACGTTTCCAGTTGTAAAATCACCGGACACTGTGTTGGTGGTCAGTTCTATTTATGCAGCCAAGCTGTACCAAGCAACCAGTTTCCATATTCCCTAACTGGATGTTTATTACCATTTTTGTTCTAAAAAAGCAGCCACCTGTGCTAAACAGTCGCTTTCGGTACTTCACTGTACAGGCTGCATAACCTTTAGCATGCTCAGGCAAAATGAGCAGATAACAAATGTGTAATACTTTTCCTAGAAAGTAGGGTTTGACATTTCATTCAAATTGTCCCATCAATTGGAATGGAAATGTCAAGCCCTCTTTCTAGTAAAAATAAGTAAAATATTACACATTTGTTATCTGCTCATTTCGCTTACAGCGCACTAAAGGTTAAGGTTGTTTTTTTAAACAAGTTTGCAGAAAGACCTGACCTGTATGTATAAAATGTTAATCAGCTTACGGTTCTCAAAGCAACATTCTCATTCTTCACCTGCGCGTGGTATCTAATTTTCTGCTTCATGTTGTTGTGTCCGATTAAGTCATTGTTCTCGTGCAGTAATTTTCCATTCTCTTCCTCCAGGGATCGAATCCTCTATTGAAAGAAAAATTGTCAATATTACATTATTCAAGATTTTGCTAAATTATAATTTAATGTTGTCAACATATCCCGGTAGCGAGTTTCACTATCCACATACATGAATTTAAAACTGCGAAACAAAAAGCAAATCCAACACTGGCTAGTAGTTGTGACGAACATATAATCTTAATATCGCACCACTTTCGGAGCATAGGCGCGTTTGTACAAATTTACTTTAGCTTGATTGCCAAGCAAGTTATATTATCACTCTCAAGACCTCATTCTTGATAGAATACATTGCCCTGACCATAAAGACCACATAACTGATCATAAAGACCACATAACTGATCATAAAGACCACATAACTGACCATAAAGACCACATAACTGATCATAAAGACCACATAACTGACCATAAAGACCACATAACTGATCATAAAGACCACATAACTGACCATAAAGACCACATAACTGACCATAAAGACCACATAACTGACCATAAAGACCACATAACTGATCATAAAGACCACATAACTGATCATAAAGACCACATAACTGACCATAAAGACCACATAACTGATCATAAAGACCACATAACTGACCATAAAGACCACATAACTGATCATAAAGACCACATAACTGACCATAAAGACCACATAACTGACCATAAAGACCACATAACTGACCATAAAGACCACATAACTGATCATAAAGACCACATAACTGATCATAAAGACCACATAACTGACCATAAAGACCACATAACTGATCATAAAGACCACATAACTGACCATAAAGACCACATAACTGATCATAAAGACCACATAACTGACCATAAAGACCACATAACTGACCATAAAGACCACATAACTGACCATAAAGACCACATAACTGATCATAAAGACCACATAACTGATCATAAAGACCACATAACTGACCATAAAGACCACATAACTGACCATAAAGAAAGATTGATTATCAATGAAATCATTCAATATCATTAGTCACAAACAATGACCCGTAGCACTTTTTGAAATGTGTACAAGCTTAGGCTATCATAAATTACTATTTATATGGAACCGCTGTACACATCACAATAATAATAAATGACTAATCTATTCAGGAGGTGTCGCTCATGTGGGCAACCAGTAGCGACGATAAATAAACGTAAAACACACACACATAATGGTTCGATCCCCCGTCTGACCCTAAAAAATTAACAGTCTTTCAGATGGGACTTTAAACTGAGGTCTCGTGTTGGTGCTTTACACCGTGCACGTAAAAGAACCAGAGGATACTCTGGAATGGGTCTCTGTCTGTATCATTGCACTATCCTCCAAACATCTAAAATGACTAATCTCTTCAGGAGGCGTCGCTCATATGGGCAACCGGTAGCGCCGATAAATAAACGTAAAACACACACATATGATAATGATACATACCCAGGGATGAAGCTGTCATAACTTTTCAATTTTTCTTGTCTGTCTTTTTATTAGTATAGTAGGATATGTGTTCATGATAACATGGTAGTGTAAGGATTACTCTGAGTCTCCCAGGTTGATCATGCCTCCCAGGTTGATCATGCTTCCCAGGTTGATCATGCCTCCCAGGTTGATCATGCCACCCAGGTTGATCATGCCTCCCAGGTTGATCATGCCTCCCAGGTTGATCATGCCTCCCAGGTTGATCATGCCACCCAGGTTGATCATGCCTCCCAGGTTGATCATGCCTCCCAGGTTGATCATGCCACAATACATACCGGTACCTTAATATGTGCGTGCTTAATTTTAACTTTGGTAAGATTATCGTAATGTATAAGGAGGATCTTGTGAAATATACAGGGCACACTATTAGCCGTCAACTCTCTGACGTGCCCATGGAATTACTTCTTCCTTCTATCTGTGTATTTCAATCTGTCTTTCCAACTTATGCTATCCCATTATAAGTCACTTACTCTAAATACAACTTAGTGACGGGGATAGCTGATGTATCTATAACTCAAAACCCATAATAAGTCTACAAATTTAGTATATTTATTTCTTTGAATATACATAGTCTAGTATACATAATATGTACATACATGTAGGATTGAGGAGAAAGCAACGTGCATATATGGTTACCTCTCCTAATCTTTACAAATCTAGTAGTGGACAGTAAAAGATCTATTCTTATATTTTACAATGAAGGTGACTTAAACCCATGCACATGTTCAGCTTAGTAAACAATAAGCATTTTGGTATCAGTGCATGATTCGTGTAGAACACTCATGCCAATGTTCAATAATGAACATATTTCCTTCTGGTTCTTGTCATCAGTTAAACACCGCCATAGTTGGCATGTTCTGAATGTGCTATGGGCGACCATTCAATTTCGTACACTATAAGTTTTCTGTGTATTTGATGATAGCTCCCTGGGTATAACAAACAAGTAATCAGGTGGTAGAATCTGTGTAGTCTTTAAGCAATCCAATTGCACACTGTCTTACAAACTATTCGATTTCTGCGTGCGTTGCCAGTTCTGAACACCGACTACATCTCTCTTAAGCTTATATATATATATCCCTGTATCCAGTCGCTCAACTATAAATAAACTTAAAGAATTGGATTATAAGATATTTCAGCTTGGAGAGGAGCAGGAACACCTATGGTGCAACTAGGGCATTGCTTCATGCAGCCAGGTAGATCCACTGACCTTCCACAAGTCAGATAGGAGAAATAATTAATGGTTTTCCAAATGGACAAATGAAAAAAGGACCAGTTTATTGTGTAAGAGGATAATAATAGTAAGAATTTGCATACCGACTGTAAAGCATGAAGTTCTGACAGCAATTTGATTTTCTCAACATTGTCTCTATCTGCCAGAGATCTCAACCTAGAAATAAGAAGAAATATGCTAACATTGTATGCCCTACACTATGGTTTTGACAAACCAAGTGATTTGATAGTTGATTTTTTAAGCAATTCAATGAAAATGGAAAGTTGAGTTTAGGCAACAAGGTTGAGATGGGCTTACAATGAAATATAGAACTTTATCAGTGAAATGAAATATAGAACTTTATCAGTGAAATGAAATAGGTTATCCACTGGATGAAACCAAGTGGAATAACACATTTTATTTCTCACTGCTTAGCCTCTACATTTTAAAATGATGTCAACATTTTCAGATTCAAACCGACAGTGACGTCATAAATGACTTCATCTAAACAAGACTTTCTAGTGCCCATCTGTTTCTTTAAGTGAATGATCAAATTATATTTCACTCATGAACATAGAAAGCTATTATTAGCACTCATGGCGCCACACACGATAATGATTCCAATGTTCATTTGGTGAAAAATAATTCGATCATACACTGAAACAAACATCCTCTATACGAGGGTTGATCCAGAAATAACCGGAAAATTATTGCTACTTCTAAAAGTGCTTAACAAATATTTCTGTAATCCTAGTCAATTATAACTTGGTATATTGTGGAGACTCTGTCAAAATCTTACACTGAATTGATACAAACGATGGTTGCTAAGACAACATCTGGTTTGCATAGGCATGGCAAAAATCAAGTTTTTTTACATCTAAGACAGTGTTTCTATGATGCACATTTCAGTTGTTTCTCATAGGAAAGGGTTGAAATTTTCAATTATTAAACAATGATTACTCCACTAATTAGTTATGCTGTCAAACTGGTGCTACAACGTCACGTATGAGGTCACGCACGTGTTATCGTGCCAAGATATTCAAATTGGTGACCGAGTAGCGATACAGATACACTATAAAATGTTTAGTTCTAAAGAAAAAAACTAGAAGAGAAGTTGAAGATATCGGGAAACAGGCTATGAAAACAAGTATATATTCCTGGTACAATAGGTTTGTGAACGGTTTTAAAACTACTAGTGACTTACCACGCTTTGGCCATAAAGTGACACCGTCGACAAGCAAGTATATATTCCTGGTACAATAGGTTTGTGAATGGTTTTAAAACTACTAGTCACTTACCACGCCTTGGCCATAAAGTGATAACGTCGACAAGCAAGTATATATTCCTGGTACAATAGGTTTGTGAACGGTTTTAAAACTACTAGTCACTTACCACGCCTTGGCCATAAAGTGACAACGTCGACAAGCAAGAACGTACATCGCGTCAAAGAAGTAATCGACATGGATAGGCGTTTGACGGTGAGATTAGCTCTATGTTGAATTTGTCATTTGGAAACATGCGCAGACTATTGAAGGATCAACTCAGAATGAATACGGTTGCCGCATGATGGATACCAAAACTGTTAGACAGAGATCAAAAGAGCAGGCGCATGCAAGCTGCACATGTCTTTCTAGAACAGTATCGTTGGAATGGTGATAGTTTCATCAACAGTATCGTCACTGTGGATGAGACCTGGATACCATTGTTCCTCATCAGTGTGCAAAACACCATTATCTTCCTATTTCCCACATTGAAACAAGCACTAATGAATAAATCAGATATGTTGTTTTCTTTTGAATCCATCAGAAAACTTGCAATACAAAAGAAATCGCCCCAGGATATGTGAATAAGCCATGATGTTGTCGCATCCATGGCATGTGTTAATCGGATAATTACAGTAGATGCTATGGTAGGTAGTGTTTTATTGTGTTAATCAGATAATTACAGTATATGCTATGGTAGGTAGTGTTTTATTGTGTTAATCAGATAATTACAGTATATGCTATGGTAGGTAGTGTTTTATTGTGTTAATCAGATAATTACAGTAGATGCTATGGTAGGTAGTGTTTTATTGTGTTAATCAGATAATTACAGTATATGCTATGGTAGGTAGTGTTTTATTGTGTTAATCAGATAATTACAGTAGATGCTATGGTAGGTAGTGTTTTATTGTGTTAATCAGATAATTACAGTAGATGCTATGGTAGGTAGTGTTTTATTTTTATGATTTAATTTATGTTGCATGTTGATCGTTAATGATTGAACCAATTCAACGTTACAAATAAGTTGTTTGCAAATTGTTGCTGCTTGGTGGCTATACAACATTCACACCCATGTATCTTAAAGTTTTAATTAACTGTTCAATATTGATATGCACCGCATATAGGGGGTTGCATATATATGTTATCGAGGTAAAGTGTGTACCTTTGGTATGTTTGTATAGACCGTGTTGTGCGATAATCCAAGACTTCCGCGGTCGTGCGATTTCGTGTGAAGCATGAGACAAGTCACCATACGTTAAATATGTATGCCGACCTGGTTATGTTTGCAGGCCAGCTTACACATGAAACACATAATGCTTGCCCGTTCAAATCTGTTCTATTCTGTCGCATTTTGAAGCAACTTTCCTTGCGCTTGTGTCCGGTTTATGTCTCATGTTTCCACGATGTCTGTTTATTTGACTATGTTTATGCTTGTACCATCGAGGAATCGTAATCCAACGATGAATATTGTGCTTATATGTGACATGTAGCACATTGTCTACATTTATGCCAAGTGGTATTGTTTAATTCGGTTAAGAACACATTGTAAATCGTAAAAGATAATTTCTCTTTGACAAGTTTGGAACCAGGGATACCATCTTTACCATTGCATTCTGGTAGATTTATTGATGCGTCATAGTTAAACAATGCACATCGTAGAGCCTTGAACTATGAAGAGAGCAATAACCTTTGAACCGGTAAATGTATTACCGTATTAAGTTTAATAGTAGACCATTTAATATTGCTTGTATGTCAGTTTTTTGGTATCCGCCATTTTTGTTCCATCGCTTAGCGATTTTGGAACGTTCGACCAATTTTGGGTTGGGTCGACCAGCGTGGGGTTATATAAAAGACCAATTTTGGGTCAGAGATTCTACAGACGGATCGGTAGTCCAGTGGTAACACACTGGACTGGTAATCCAGGGATCGCAGGTTCGATCCCCAGTCTGACCCTAATAAAATTAACAGTCTTTCAGATGGGACGTTAAACCGAGGTCTTGTGGCGGTGCTTTACAGCGTGCACGTAAACGAACCAGATGAGACTCTGGAATGTGGTGGAAATCCGAGCAGTATGACACCTGGCGTTGTTCTGTTGGAACAGTGTGACGTTTCTGTTGGCGTTAAAGAACGGCACAACAAGTGGCGCAAGGATCTCATCACAGTACCGCTGGGCGTTTAGGTTCCCGTCCACCACTAACAGTTCAGTGCGACTACCGAAGGTGATACCGCCCCACGCCATAACGCTTCCGCCCCCGAACAGATCGACCTGACGTACACATGCGTCGGCGTAACGTTCACTGCGATATACCCGCTCTCTGCCATCCGCTTGACGCAAACAGAACCGCGATTCATCGCTAAACATCACCGAATTCCACTGTAACCGAGTCCAGCGAGCACGTTCCGTCGTCCATTCCCGCCGTACGTCACGTCGTGTCAGGATGGGTCCAACGTATGGCCGATAGGCACGAATGCCACGTTCACCGAGCCGGTTCCTGACTGTTTGTGCACTGATGCGATTGTTGGTCATCTCAGGAGTAACGGCAGCTGTGTGCGTAGCAGGTAGGAACCGGTCACGTAAATGTGACGTCCGAATGTGACGGTCCTGTTCACGCGTCGTCACACGTGGTCGACCAGATCTTGGACGGTCGTCCACCGATCCATGTGTTCGATAACGTCGAAGTAGACGTGTTATCGTGATCCGCGTAACCCCCGAGTCGATTTGCGACGTCACGCTGACGTAAACCGCCGTCAATCATGCCAATGGCACGCATTCTCTGATTGCGGTTTAGCCTAGGCATTTTGTTAGAGGTAACAATGGGTATGTAAGGTGTTTTTCCTCGATGATAATGCAATACCAGTACAATAAACCGGTTTTCCGATTTGTACATGTGTAGGAAGTTGTCTTTGTTGAGGAGCGAGTGCAAATCGGAAATTCGGCGTTCCAGGATTATCGGGTGTTTATTTACCTGTGTTTATGGTTGGCTGACGTTGCAATAAGATACCCGGTACTGATACGTAATAATATATTAAACCTTTCTATGGTTTTATCCGTTTTACGTCATTTTTAGTTTGGTATCGTTTCTTTTTTGACTCAGTATATATTATTTTAGATTAGATTTATAAGATTAAATAGAAGGGTTAGGATCGAGATTATCATTATTGTATTATTTCAACAAGACAGAAACGGAACTTTAACGATTTTAGGCTTCTTTGGGATCACACTCTGCTGTAATTTATTCAAGGTTATTATTAAAGTATTAGAATTATTGGGGATTTTATCAAAGTACTGTTGACTGTCTAAACGGGACGGATAACTAGTATTGTGTCGTACTGACTGCGAGTGGTTGTAACTTTATATACAGTTTATAGTACTTAATGTACGGTGTCACTGTTTTACGGCGTCGGTAGGGTCGTACCATCTCTAGCGCGTAGAACCGTCGGAAGTCTTGGTAGTACGGTCTCTTATCGTATTATTATATGTGTTTGGAGAGTAAACTCATCTTTAAACTTAACAATCATAGTACATTCTCTTTATACCCACACATATATACATCACGTATATACAGTGCAATCAACGCATTGTAGTACCGTAATATATGCAAGAAGAGCACTAGCTAGAGAAGTGCTCCAGTGCCGAGTAGGGACCACGTGAACATTTGGTCCATATGCCATATATAATGTGTAATTGATATTTTATGCCCATATTTGGTCGACATATGCCATATATAACGTGTAATTGATATTTTATGCCCATATTTGGTCCACATATGCCATATATGATGTGTAATTGATATTTTATGCCATATTTGGTCCACATATGCCATATATGATGTGTAATTGATATTTTATGCCCATATTTGGTCCACATATGCCATATATAATTGATATTTTATGCCCATATTTGGTCCACATATGCCATATATAACGTGTAATTGATATTTTATGCCCATATTTGGTCGACATATGCCATATATAATGTGTAATTGATATTTTATGCCCATATTTGGTCCACATATGCCATATATAACGTGTAATTGATATTTTATGCCCATATTTGGTCCACATATGCCATATATAATGTGTAATTGATATTTTATGCCCATATTTGGTCCGCATATGCCATATATAACGTGTAATTGATATTTATGCCATATTTGGTCCACATATGCCATATAACGTGTAATTGATATTTTATGCCCATATTTGGTCCGCATATGCCATATATAACGTGTAATTGATATTTTATGCCCATATTTGGTCCACATATGCCATATATAATGTGTAATTGATATTTTATGCCCATATTTGGTCCGCATATGCCATATATAACGTGTAATTGATATTTTATGCCCATATTTGGTCCGCATATGCCATATATAACGTGTAATTGATATTTTATGCCCATATTTGGTCCACATATGCCATATATAATGTGTAATTGATATTTTATGCCCATATTTGGTCCACATATGCCATATATAACGTGTAATTGATATTTTATGCCCATATGCCATATATAACGTGTAATTGATATTTTATGCCCATATTTGGTCCACATATGCCATATATAACGTGTAATTGATATTTTATGCCCATATTTGGTCCGCATATGCCATATATAACGTGTAATTGATATTTTATGCCCATATTTGGTCCACATATGCCATATATAATGTGTAATTGATATTTTATGCCCATATTTGGTCCACATATGCCATATATAACGTGTAATTGATATTTTATGCCCATATGCCATATATAATGTGTAATTGATATTTTATGCCCATATTTGGTCCGCATATGCCATATATAATGTGTAATTGATATTTTATGCCCATATTTGGTCCGCATATGCCATATATAACGTGTAATTGATATTTTATGCCCATATTTGGTCCACATATGCCATATATAACGTGTAATTGATATTTTATGCCCATATTTGGTCGACATATGCCATATATAACGTGTAATTGATATTTTATGCCCATATTTGGTCGACATATGCCATATATAACGTGTAATTGATATTTTATGCCCATATTTGGTCGACATATGCCATATATAATGTGTAATTGATATTTTATGCCCATATTTGGTCCACATATGCCATATATAACGTGTAATTGATATTTTATGCCCATATTTGGTCCACATATGCCATATATAACGTGTAATTGATATTTTATGCCCATATTTGGTCCACATATGCCATATATAACGTGTAATTGATATTTTATGCCCATATTTGGTCCACATATGCCATATATAACGTGTAATTGATATTTTATGCCCATATTTGGTCCACATATGCCATATATAACGTGTAATTGATATTTTATGCCCATATTTGGTCCACATATGCCATATATAACGTGTAATTGATATTTTATGCCCATATTTGGTCCACATATGCCATATATAACGTGTAATTGATATTTTATGCCCATATTTGGTCCACATATGCCATATATAACGTGTAATTGATATTTTATGCCCATATTTGGTCCACATATGCCATATATAACGTGTAATTGATATTTTATGCCCATATTTGGTCCACATATGCCATATATAACGTGTAATTGATATTTTATGCCCATATTTGGTCCACATATGCCATATATAACGTGTAATTGATATTTTATGCCCATATTTGGTCCACATATGCCATATATAACGTGTAATTGATATTTTATGCCCATATTTGGTCCACATATGCCATATATAACGTGTAATACTGAAATAAAATACCACATAATTATCATTTGTCATTAACGAGTAGCAAGCATTTTCCTGATATTTCTGGATCAACCCTCGTATATTATATTTTTTCTGAATGTCTTTCATGTCCAATTGGACAAAACTGGAGAATAGGCTGATGCCAAAATGTTGATGTACTGGATAATTTCATCACATGCAATAATGTTACTACCCCCAGTGGAATTCTAACCTACAGTGGTGAAGAAAGTGATTTGAAGTCAACTACCTCGCCAAGCGGCCACCTCTGATTTGAAGAATGTTTATGAATACAAGGATAGCTACCTTGTATCTGCTTCCTTCAAGTCCCAAATTTCTCTTTCCTTTTCTTCAATGTTGTTTTGAAGTTCCATCAATCTATAAATATATCAGTTTGAATGTTTCAAAGAATTTTATTTGAACAAGTTTGAACAAGTTCCAGAAATAATGTAATTAATATAAACCATAAATATATCAAATATATATATATATAAAACAATTATCACAATTTCTAAAAAGGTCATCACGTAATATTGAACTCCTTACAAAACCAGTACCGTATTTCAAAAGGTTCACAGTACTTGAAAACTATGTAATCACATTTTGGCAAGGATAGTCTTTCTTTTTTCGGCTCTATCTAAGGCATTCCTATCTATGGCATCCTATCTATGGCATCCTAGCATCCTATCTATGGCATCCTAGCATCCTATCTATGGCATCCTAGCATCCTATCTATGGCATCCTAGCATCCTATCTATGGCATCCTATCTATGGCATCCTAGCATTCTATCTATGGCATCCTAGCATCCTATCTAAGGCATTCCTATCTATGGCATCTTATCTATGGCATCCTAGCATCCTATCTATAGCATCCTATCTATGGCATCCTATCTATGTGCATCCTAGCATCCTATCTATGGCATCCTATCTATGGCATCCTAGCATCCTATCTATGGCATCCTATCTATGGCATCCTATCTATGGCATCCTAGCATCCTATCTATGGCATCCTATCTATGGCATCCTATCTATGGCATCCTATCTATGGCATCCTATCTATGGCATCCTATCTATGGCATCCTAGCATCCTATCTATGGCATCCTATCTATGGCATCCTAGCATCCTATCTATGGCATCCTAGCATCCTATCTATGGCATCCTAGCATCCTATCTATGGCATCCTAGCATCCTATCTATGGCATCCTATCTATGGCATCCTAGCATCCTATCTATGGCATCCTATCTATGGCATCCTATCTATGGCATCCTAGCATCCTATCTATGGCATCCTATCTATGGCATCCTAGCATCCTATCTATGGCATCCTAGCATCCTATCTATGGCATCCTATCTATGGCATCCTATCTATGGCATCCTATCTATGGCATCCTATCTATGGCATCCTATCTATGGCATCGTTTCTTCCTAACAAATCATTATAATAAAGAAAATTTAATGTTCACAAAATCCATTTTAACTTAATTAAATTACTGGCATAAAAAATGACCTACTCACATACAATGTACGGGACACACGCATACAATGTACGGGACACACGCATACAGTGTACGAGACATGCGCATACAGTGTACGAGACACTCACATACAATGTACAGGACTCTCGCATACAGTGTATGAGACATGCGCATACAGTGTATGGGACACTGTATGGGACACTGACATACAATGTACGGGACACTGACATACAATGTACGGGACACATGCATACAATGTACGGGACACACGCATACAGTGTACGAGACACTCACATATAATGTACGGGACACACGCATACAGTGTACGAGACACTCACATACAATGTACGGGTCACACGCATACAGTGTACGAGACACTCACATACAGTGTACGATACACTCACATACAGTGTACGGGACACGCGCATACAGTGTACGAGACATGCACATACAGTGTACGAGACACGCGCATACAGTGTACGAGACATGACATACAGTGTACGAGACATTTGCATACAGTGTACCAGACATTTGCATACAGTGTACGAGACACCGGCATACAGTGTACGAGACATTTGCATACAGTGTACGAGACACGCGCATACAGTGTACGAGACACGCGCATACAGTGTAATTGTACGAGACATTCGCATACAGTGTATGAGACATTCGCATAGTGTACGAGACATTCGCATACAGTGTACGAGACATTCGCATACAGTGTACGAGACATTTGCATACAGTGTACGAGACACGTGCATACAGTGTACGAGACATTCGCATACAGTGTATGAGACATTTGCATACAGTGTACGAGACATTTGCATACAGTGTACGAGACATGTGCATACAGTGTACGAGACATTCACATACAGTGTACAAGACATGCACATACAGTGTACAAGACATGCACATACAGTGTACGAGACATGTGCATACAGTGTACGAGACATTTGCATACAGTGTACGGGACATGCACATAGTGTACGAGACATGCGCATACAGTGTACGAGACACGCGCATACAGTGTACGAGACATTCGCATACAGTGTATGAGACATTTGCATACAGTGTACGAGACATTTGCATACAGTGTACGAGACATTCGCATACAGTGTACGAGACATGTGCATACAGTGTACGAGACATTTGCATACAGTGTACGAGACATTCGCATACAGTGTACGAGACATGCACATACAGTGTACGAGACATGTGCATACAGTGTACGAGACATTCGCATACAGTGTACGAGACATTTGCATACAGTGTACGAGACATGCACATACAGTGTACGAGACATGCACATACAGTGTACGAGACACGCGCATACAGTGTACGAGACATGCGCATACAGTGTATGAGACATTCGCATACAGTGTACGAGACATTAGCATACAGTGTACGAGACATGCACATACAGTGTACGAGACATGTGCATACAGTGTACGAGACATTTGCATACAGTGTACGAGACATTTGCATACAGTGTACGAGACATTCGCATACAGTGTACGAGACATGTGCATACAGTGTACAAGGCATTCGCATACAGTGTACGAGACATGCACATACAGTGTACGAGAAATGCACATACAGTGTACGAGACACGCACATACAGTGTACGAGCCACGCACATACAGTGTACGAGCCACGCACATACAGTGTACGAGACACTTGCATACGGTGTACGAGGCACGCACATACAGTGTACGAGACATGCACATACAGTGTACGAGACATGCGCATACAGTGTACGAGACATGCACATACACTGCACGAGACACTTGCATACAGTGTACGGGACACTTGCATACAGTGTACGGGACACTCGCATACAGTGTACGAGACATTTGCATACAGTGTACGAGACATGTGCATACAGTGTACGAGACACTTGCATACGGTACGAGGCACGCACATACAGTGTACGAGACACTTGCATACGGTGTACGAGACATTTGCATACAGTGTACGAGACATTCGCATAGTGTACGAGACACTTGCATACAGTGTACGAGACACTTGCATACAGTGTATAGGCACGCACATACAGTGTACGAGACATTTGCATACAATGTACGAGACATTGACATACAGTGTACGAGACATGTGCATACAGTGTACGAGACATTTGCATACAGTGTACGAGACATTTGCATACAGTGTACGAGACATTCGCATACAGTGTACGAGACATGTGCATACAGTGTACGAGGCATTCGCATACAGTGTACGAGACATGCACATACAGTGTACGAGACATGCACATACAGTGTACGAGACATTTGCATACAGTGTACGAGACATGCACATACAGTGTACGAGACACGCGCATACAGTGTACGAGACATTGGCATACAGTGTACGAGACACTTGCATACGGTGTACGAGGCACGCACATACAGTGTACGAGACACTTGCATACAGTGTACGAGACACGCGCATACAGTGTATGAGACACGCGCATACAGTGTACGAGGCACGCGAATACAGTGTATGAGGCATGCGCATACAGTGTACGAGACACATACATACGGTACAATTTCGTATGCTGATCAGGAATAAGACATTCAATAAAATAACTATGAACCAACACTTGTCCATTTATGTTTGAATTAGTGTGCACGATAAAATAACATGAAAAGCAAAAAAGGCTCGCGACAGTTATGGAGAAAATAAAATGTACCAAATAAAGCGTTACAAGAAGTATTAATATTAAACATTACCTAGACTGTGCCTGATTCCGATCTGCTCCTACCCTGGTAACTTTCATTTCGGCAGAAGCACATCTGGCCATCAAATCAGAAATCTCACCCGATTGGCATTTCAATCTGTAGAAATATCTTGCTGATTAAATATGCACAGTTTTCATACAAGAATTTGAAACACAAGCAAAAGATAATGGTGAAAGTGAGTAAAAACAGTTAACATTATCAGAGAATAGTTACCGAGTAGTTCTTTAGTCTTTTATAAATTCTAGAGCATCCAGACAGAATAGATTTTGCATGTTTGTGTTTGGGGTTGTAACCATTATTTGTGTAGGATGATCCCAGGTGCCCACTATGTACACGATTGCATGTATGTACGGATGGATGATCCCAGGTGCCCACTACGTACACGATTGCATGTATGTACGGATGGATGATCCCAGGTGCCCACTACCTACACGATTGCATGTATGTACGAATGGATGATCCCAGGTGCCCACTACCTACACGATTGCATGTATGTACGGATGGATGATCCCAGGTGCCCACTATGTACACGATTGCATGTATGTACGGATGGATGATCCCAGGTGCCCACTATGTACACGATTGCATGTATGTACGGATGGATGGATGGATGATCCCAGGTGCCCACTACCTACACGATTGCATGTATGTACGGATGGATGATCCCAGGTGCCCACTACCTACACGATTGCATGTATGTACGGATGGATGATCCCAGGTGCCCACTACCTACACGATTGCATGTATGTACGGATGGATGATCCCAGGTGCCCACTACGTACACGATTGCATGTATGTACGGATGGATGATCCCAGGTGCCCACTACGTACACGATTGCATGTATGTACGGATGGATGATCCCAGGTGCCCACTACGTACACGATTGCATGTATGTACGGATGGATGGATGTCCCAGGTGCCCACTACGTACACGATTGCATGTATGTACGGATGGATGATCCCAGGTGCCCACTACGTACACGATTGCATGTATGTACGGATGGATACTCAGGTGCCCACTACTACACGATTGCATGTATGTACGGATGGATGATCCCAGGTGCCCACTACGTACACGATTGCATGTATGTACGGATGGATGATCCCAGGTGCCCACTACGTACACGATTGCATGTATGTACGGATGGATGATCCCAGGTGCCCACTACGTACACGATTGCATGTATGTACGGATGGATGATCCCAGGTTCCCACTACATACACGATTGCATGTATGTACGGATGGATGATCCCAGGTTCCCACTACTACACGATTGCATGTATGTACGGATGGATGATCCCAGGTGCCCACTATGTACACGATTGCATGTATGTACGGATGGATACTCAGGTAGAAACACTAACCTTCCATAAGCTTCAGAGCTTTCTCACATGGAAGAATTTGGCACCCCCATGTAATTCGAACGTACAGCGATGTATGTATGTATGTATGCACGGATGTGGCACGTGATTTGAAGTCAATGACCATTATCACCGTAACCACTCGTTCACCACAGACAGAATAGATTGTCTATTTAATGTGAAATTAGGCTGCATCTACAATATTGACATATGTTCCTTCATCATCTTGAGATTGTTTATTTGTTACGTCATGAATTTGAGAACATGCCACAACCTTCATTACGTTTTATCTCACTGAATTACGAGTGAAAGTAAACAATCCATGCAAACATGCCTTACAACGCAGAGGATACAAATTACAACAATTAAGACTTTGGTTTGCCAGTAAGAACAGCAGCCAGACAGTATGGCATGCCATCTTCCACATTAAGTGACATAGTCCTAGTCAAAGTGGACCCAGAAAGTGTGAAATCGGGGCCATGACCATTATTTTCCATAGAAGAGGAAGTAGTATTTGTCAAATATGTTACGGATATGGCAGAGCTTGACTATGGTTACACTATTCATGAAATAGTTGATCAAGCATCCAATGACGCAGTGTATTTGGGCAGAATACATATTCAATGGCGTTGTACAATAATGAATTAAAAGATCATCAATGAAGAAATCACATTAGAATATTCAGAACAATGCGTAGTAGTCTCTGAAGAAGTGAGTTTTCAATTGTTTCTTGAATAAGTTAACTGACTCACTTTGTCTTTTTCCTTATTATAAGGAACAAGGTAGCATCCTACTGATGATTCAGAGGATCGTAGTGAGTGTTTTGAGACTTTACTGGACAAAAGTTCAATAAGGTATTGAGGAGCATTTTCAAAAGAACAGTTGTACATATAAGTGAGGATTTTAAAATTAATTCTTGCCTTAATAGGTAGCCAATGCAAATCATAAAATGCCTGTTTTGAACTATCACGCCTATTGCGGTTGAGAACAAGTTCAGCACACATATTTTGTATACGTTGTAATTTACCTAACTCTCACTGAGTAATACCATACAGAATAACGTTACAATAATCCAAGTGAGAAATTACTAATGACAGCACTAAGATCTCAGTGGCTTCTTTAGTTAGAAATTTACGGATGCTTTTGGTCTTAAAATAGTTCAACATTGCAATTTTACACTTTCTTTTAATATATTCCTTGAAATTAAGTGTGTCATCTAGAAAAGCACCCAAATAGCTGATACAACTTTGCAGTTCGAGTTTATCACTGCATATTTCAATTTCCTTGGTGTTACACTTATTCAACTGAGTTGTGAGATTTCACGACGATTTTTTCTGTCCATGTCGTGACGTACCTCATATTAAAGAGTAATCTGAATTTGTTTATGTTAAATTGCTCCGTTGCAAGTAACAATTATTACTATGCCCGATGCTAAATAGCATAATAGCACTGTAATCAGTATTTCTGTTATATAAATTTTCATTGGATGCCAGAAAATTGTTCCTTTCTTCGACACCATGTTGAAATCACATGTGGGTGAATGTTTGTTTTATTTTTAAACATGTTATGCAATCTTTGTTTAGAAAATAGCATTAAATGCAAGGATGATCACTTTACTTAGTAATACTATTTCACCTGCTGTAAACGACACTGACTAGAAGCTATTCAGCGAAAAGCCTTAGATGACTGACTGAATACCGATACGCCCATGGTAAATACAAAACCAAGGCAGCAATCAATTATTTGTTACTCACTTTTCATACAGAATTTGATGTTCTCCATTCAGGCTTTCCAATTCACTTGTAGCCATCTCACACTTCTTCTCTACATCTTGTATTCTCAACTAAGCATAGACAGAAAAAACAATCAAGTTATCACTACTCATTCTCACAATTTTGACGATATATCGTTGTTGTTGAGTTGGATATTACGGTGCATAAACAAACATCACGCTAAATGAGGCCAAAATGAACTGATCTTTACAAAACCAGGATAACGCCCCAAAGAGCTTGTTCAACTGGTAAAATACGAGTTCTTTTATACTTTCCAATGAATTCCCAGATTTCATGTTAAGTCCAAGGTCACTGGATGGGTGGCGATTTACTGTGGGTGTTCAGAATTAGTTATTGGATGTGTATGTGAAGCTTAAAAGCAAATTTGACCCATAGTTTGTGAAATTGTACTATTATTGGCCGAATTAAGGTTTAAGGTTACTTGTAGGTTGGGGGTACTTTCTGTGGCTGTTGAGGATTAGGCCTCCGATGTGTATGCGAAATTTCAAATCAATAAATATTGATATTGAGGAATAATAATGTTTGACGTGTCAAATATAGTACATATAAGTGAGGATTTTACCACACTCTTATTTTATTTATCAAAATTCAAGTTGACTCTTGGGGGTGGAACTTGTTAGGAGGGGTGGAACTTGTTAGGAGGGGGTGGAACTTGCTAGGAGGAGGTGGAACTTGTTAGGATGGGGTGGAACTTGCTAGGAGGAGGTGGAACTTGCTAGGAGGGGGTGGAACTTGCTAGGAGGAGGTGGAACTTGTTAGGAGGGGGTGGAACTTGTTAGGAGGGGGTTGAACTTGTTAGGAGGGGTGGAACTTGTTAGGAGGGGGTGGAACTTGTTAGGAGGAGGTGGAACTTGTTAGGAGGAGTGGAACTTGTAGGAGGGGTGGAACTTGTTAGGAGGGGGTGGAACTTGCTAGGAGGAGGTGGAACTTGTTAGGGAGGGGGTGGTACTTGTTAGGAGGGGGTGGAACTTGCTAGGAGGGGGTGGAACTTGCTAGGAGGGGTGGAACTTGTTAGGAGGGGGTGGAACTTGTTAGGAGGGGGTGGAACTTGTTAGAAGGGGTGGAACTTGTTAGGAGGGGGTGGAACTTGTTAGGAGGGGGTGGAACTTGTTAGGAGGAGGTGGAACTTGTTAGGAGGGGTGGAACTTGTTAGGAGGAGGTGGAACTTGTTAGGAGGGGTGGAACTTGTTAGGAGGGGGTGGAACTTGTTAGGAGGGGGTGGAACTTGTTAGGAGGGGGTGGAACTTGTTAGGAGGGGGTGGAAGATGGGGTGGAACTTGTTAGGAGGGGGTGGAACTTGTTAGGAGGGGGTGGAACTTGTTAGGAGGAGGTGGAACTTGTTAGGAGGAGGTGGAACTTGTTAGGAGGGCGCGAAACAACATGTAACTTATTAAAGCATTACATTTAATAGTTTTTCTGATATATGCAATTGTTGACGGCACTGTCTAAACAAGAATGACTGCTTAGTCTCGCATTAAAGACAATTATCATGAGAATAGAAAGCCTACCTTGAGTCGAGAGTTTTCATTTGTGCGATCCACTCGCACAGCTTCCAGTGCATTCAACTTGTTTGTTAATTCATCTAACTCCATGTGAGTGCTGCTCAATGATAAAGTGGCTTCCTCCTTTACCTTTAACTACAACATGCAATATCAATGTATTTAGTTGGTAAATACAATACACCTGTCATATCTGTGAGAGTAGTTTACATACACCTGTCGTAACTGTGAGATGAGTCACCATACACCCCTATTGTATCTGTGAGATGAGTCACCATACACCTGTCGTAACTGTGAGATGAGTCACCATACACCCCTATTGTAACTGTGAGATTAGCCTCCAAACATCTATCGTAACTGTGAGATTAGCCTCCAAACATCTATCGTAACTGTGAGATTAGCCTACATACATCTATCGTAACTGTGAGATTAGCCTACATACATCTATCGTAACTGTGAGATTAGCCTCCAAACATCTATCGTAACTGTGAGATTAGCCTCCAAACATCTATCGTAACTGTGAGATTAGTCTACATACATCTACAGTATCTGTGAGATTAGTCTACATACATCTATCGTATCTGTGAGATTAGTCTACATACATCTATCGTAACTGTGAGATTAGTCTACACACATCTATCGTAACTGTGAGATTAGTCTACATACATCTACTGTATCTGTGAGATTAGTCTACATACATCTATCGTAACTGTGAGATTAGTCTACATACATCTACTGTATCTGTGAGATTAGTCTACATACATCTATCGTAACTGTGAGATTAGTCTACATACATCTACTGTATCTGTGAGATTAGTCTACATACATCTATCGTAACTGTGAGATTAGTCTACATACATCTACTGTATCTGTGAGATTAGTCTACATACATCTATCGTAACTGTGAGATTAGTCTACATACATCTACTGTATCTGTGAGATTAGTCTACATACATCTATCGTAACTGTGAGATTAGTCTACATACATCTACTGTATCTGTGAGATTAGTCTACATACATCTATCGTAACTGTGAGATTAGTCTACATACATCTACTGTATCTGTGAGATTAGTCTACATACATCTATCGTAACTGTGAGATTAGTCTACATACATCTACAGTATCTGTGAGATTAGTCTACATACATCTATCATATCTGTGAGATTAGTCTACATACATCTATCGTAACTGTGAGATTAGTCTACATACATCTATCGTAACTGTGAGATTAGTTGACATACATCTATCGTAACTGTGAGATTAGCCTCCAAACATCTATCGTAACTGTGAGATTAGCCTCCAAACATCTATCGTAACTGTGAGATTAGTCGACATACATCTATCGTAACTGTGAGATTAGCCTCCAAACATCTATCGTAACTGTGAGATTAGTCTACATACATCTATCGTAACTGTGAGATTAGTCTACATACACCTACCGTGACTGTGAGATTAGTCTACATACACCTACCGTGACTGTGAGATTAGTCTACATACATCTACAGTATCTGTGAGATTAGTCTACATACATCTATCGTAACTGTGAGATTAGTCTACATACATCTACAGTATCTGTGAGATTAGTCTACATACATCTACAGTATCTGTGAGATTAGTCTACATACACCTACCGTATCTGTGAGATTAGTCACCTCCTGCGACAACCTATCTCGGGTTTCCTCACTCTGTAGTATTTGTATCTGACTCCTCTCGTACTCTCTCTGCAAATCTTCGATATTTTCCTGATAACTTTTGACATCTTCATTGAGCATTTCAATCTAAAAAAAAACGCTAAATTTTGTAAATTGATGAACACTATTTGGCGGAACTTTTTTGGGGGGTGGGGGCGGAACATTTTTTGTCAAATGGCTTCAAATATTTATCTGTGAACTATATGGCTCTTAGTTGGCTCCAAGATTTACAAATTGGTTCCAGTTTTTTTCAGTTGGCTACAGAAGTGGCACAGATAAACATTCAGACAGAGAGAACCCTGTGTATGTTTAATCTTGTAAAGTACAATAAATTCAATAAACTAAGACTAAGCATAAACCCAATAATAATTAGAGTGTGCATTAAACAGCTAAGTAACACTTCATAAATATATTCACTATGCACTGGCACATAATAAAACTGGCAGTGACAGCTTGGAGTTACTCTTCCTGGCCTACAACATCACTCATATTCTCTCGATTCACCACAATCATGATTCTCCACATCTCGATTCGCCACAGAATAAACACGATTCGCCACAGTTAAAACACGATTCGCCACAGTTAAAACACGATTCGCCACAGTTAAAACACGATTCGCCACAGTTAAAACACGATTCGCCACAGTTAAAACACGATTCGCCACAATATAATTTTCAAATGTAATATCTTGATTGCAATTAATTTTTCAGGAACAATGATATTATATTAGGTTTAAAAAACAAGAATGTTATGAGGTGTTGCTGGTAAATATTAGCCTGGGATCTAGTCTTTCGATTTTTCACTTTTTAACTTCTGGCAAAATGACAATAAAACAGTGCATGCAATGTTTCCACTTGATATATTATTTACATATGCAAAAATGTATATGACATATAAATATCGCATTTTCTTTATACAGGTATCCCAAGCTGTCGTCAACCTGCTACACGAGCGGTGCGTGAAAACATTTATTGTCGGCTTTGAGGCAGGAATGTGGCGGGGACTGAGGGACATCTTCGAGGAGCCGCAGATCCGGGGATGTGCATTCCACTTTTGGGCCAAGAGCTAGGTCTACAGGTAATTATTTCTAATGACAAAATATTATTTATTGCTTTGTCACAAAATGCATGTGTGAACTATTAATATTGTCCAAAGAAGGAAACAAAGGTTATGACCAATTTCTCTGATGTTTTGTTATGTTTGTTTATTAGTTCTGGTTTTACGCCTGCATCAGCAACATTTTGGTATCCTAACAACACCTTTCCTTGGGCAGGCTCCAGTACTTGGGTGTACCAACCTCCGTAGGAAACTGTGGGCTTGAACCCGTGACCATCAGTGATGATAGGTTACAGTTGTATACAAGTCAGCGACCATAACCACTCAACCACAGAGGCGGTTAAAATCTAGATTTAGATAGAAGTTCATGTTTAATATATGCAGACATATATTTACAGAGGGCGTACAGTGAACGCGACAACGTATATCGCATACTGAGGAAGACGTTCTCCCTACCACTTCTCCCAGCTGACGACATCCGACCAGCATTCGAGCATCTGAGGGCGAAGAGCAACACACCACATACGGACGACTACTTCACCTACATCAACAACACCTGGATGACCAACGACATGTGGTCGGTGGAATCCTGGAGCCAGTACGGACAATCCGTGAGGACGAACAACGACTGCGAGGGGTGGCACAACAAATTAAATCGACGAGCGAGGAAGGGAAATCTACCATTCTACGTAGTCGTAACTCTGCTGTACAACGAGGCGAAGGAAATGACGATCCAGACGAAACTAGTGAAGGAGAAGAAGATGATACCAGACAAAAAAGAAACAGAGACGATTGTGGAAGCTGTGGGAGCAGTACCGGACGAAGGACATCTCGACTAGCGCTCTGTTGGACGCATGTGCTTCATTGTATGGACCCGTTTAGTTTGTGATATGAAAGACTGATACATGCAGTTATGACATTGTGCTACTAGACACTAGACTATATTTATGGTAGTATTAAGTTGTATGTTATAAAAATGATTATTATGTATGTCTATTGTTATTTTCACTTCATAATTAAGGGTTTGAGGTGTTAGTTTGTCTGAAACCAGACGCATCGCTACACAATGATCACAGGTGATCAACATGTACAGGTGTTAAATAATTGACACACATAGAGTTGCATATAAGGGAGTCCCACCTTTAGATCCAGCACCTCCATAGAGTTGCATATAAGGGAGTCCCACCTTTAGATCCAGCACCTCCATAGAGTTGCATATAAGGGAGTCCCACCTTTAGATCCAGCACCTCCATAGAGTTGCATATAAGGGAGTCCCACCCTTAGATCCAGCACCTCTATAGAGTTGCATATAAGGGAGTCTCACCCTTAGATCCAACACCTCCATAGAGTTGCATATAAGGGAGTCCCACCCTTAGATCCAGCACCTCCATAGAGTTGCATATAAGGGAGTCCCACCCTTAGATCCAGCACCTCCATAGAGTTGCATATAAGGGAGTCCCACCCTTAGATCCAGCACCTCCATAGAGTTGCATATAAGGGAGTCCCACCCTTAGATCCAGCACCTCCATAGAGTTGCATATAAGGGAGTCCCACCCTTAGATCCAGCACCTCCATAGAGTTGCTAAGGGAGTCCCACCCTTAGATCCGCACCTCCATAGAGTTGCATATAAGGGAGTCCCACCCTTAGATCCAGCACCTCTATAGAGTTGCATATAAGGGAGTCCCACCCTTAGATCCAGCACCTCCATAGAGTTGCATATAAGGGAGTCCCACCCTTAGATCCAGCACCTCCATAGAGTTGCATATAAGGGAGTTCCACCCTTAGATCCAGCACCTCCATAGAGTTGCATATAAGGGAGTCCCACCCTTAGGCTGAAGATGCATGCCTTCTTCTTTTCAAGCATCTTCAGCCCTTGGGTGGAATTACTTTATCTGCAACTCTTGGAGGTGTTAGATTGTATAGTTAAAATTACAGGATGTTCGAGATTATACCTTCACCTGGCCAGTTTATTTTGTGAAATTGAAACAACAATTGTTGGGAACTGACAACGGAAATCAAGATTGACTGACGTTTTGAAATTAGTGAAATTAGTATCCGTTATCTCTTTAACAACTCTACTTTTCTACAAACAGGAAAACAACAACAGGTAACAAACTTTAAAATCAATGCTTATGTTAGACCTTGAATATTATGGAGTAGTTTATAGGTATACAAGGAGGAAGCTTAATGTATACAAGGAGGAAGCTTAATGTATACAATGGAGAAGTTTATAGGTATACAAGGAGGAAGCTTAATGTATACAAGGAGGAAGCTTAATGTATACAATGGAGAAGTTTATAGGTATACAAGGAGGAAGCTTAATGTTTACAATGGAGAAGTTTATAGGTATACAAGGAGGAAGCTTAATGTATACAATGGAGAAGTTTATAGGTATACAAGGAGGAAGCTTAATGTATACAATGGAGAAGTGTATAGGTATACAAGGAGGAAGCTTAATGTATACAATGGAGAAGTTTATAGGTATACAAGGAGGAAGCTTAATGTAT
>CM026395.1:41218636-41240921 GCA_014843695.1 Archivesica marissinica
ATTTACTGTCGAGACTGCATATTGTATTTACTGTCGAGACTGCATATTGTATTTATTGTCAAGACTGCATATTGTATTTACAGGCGAGACTGCATATTGTATTTACTGTCAAGACTACATATTATGGTTACTGTCGAGACTGCATATTGTATTTACTGTCGAGACTCCATATGGTATTTACTGTCGAGACTGCATATTATATTTACTGTCGAGACTGCATATTGTATTTACTGTCGATACTGCATATTCTATTTACTGTTGAGAATGCATATTCTATTTACGGTCGAGACTGCATATTCTATTTACTGTCGAGACTGCATATTTTATTTACTGTCGAGACTGCATATTATATTTACGGTCGAGACTGCATATTATATTTACTGTCGAGACTGCATATTCTATTTACTGTCGAGACTGCATATTATATTTACTGTCGAGACTGCATATTGTATTTACTGTCGAGACTGCATATTATATTTACAGTCGAGACTGCATATTATATTTACTGTCGAGACTGCATATTCTATTTACTGTCGAGACTGCATATTGTATTTACTGTCGATACTGCATATTCTATTTACTGTCGAGACTGCATATTATATTTACTGTCGAGACTGCATGTTGTATTTACTGTAAAGACTGCATATTGTTTTTACTGTCGAGACTGCATATTGTATTTACTGTCGAGACTGCATATTATATTTACTGTCGAGACTGCATATTATATTTACTGTCGAGACTGCATATTATATTTACTGTCGAGACTGCATATTGTATTTACTGTCGAGACTGCATATTGTATTTACTGTCGAGACTGCATATCATATTTACTGTCGAGCCTGCATATTATTTTACTGTCGAGACTGCATATTATATTTACTGTCGAGACTGCATATTGTATTTACTGTCGAGACTGCATATTATATTTACTGTCGAGACTGCATATTATATTTACTGTCGAGACTGCATATTCTATTTACAGTCGAGACTGCATATTGTATTTACGGTCGAGACTGCATATTGTATTTACTGTCGAGACTGCATATTATATTTACAGTCGAGACTGCATATTATATTTACAGTCGAGACTGCATATTGTATTTACTGTCGAGACTGCATGTTATATTTACTATCGAGACTGCATATTGTATTTACAGGCGAGACTGCATATTGTATTTACTGTCGAGAGTGAATATTATATTTACAGGCGAGACTGCATATTGTATTTACAGTCGAGACTGCATATTGTATTTACTGTCAAGACTGCATATTATATTTACTGTCGAGACTGCATATTGTATTTACTGTCGAGACTGCATATTGTATTTACTGTCGAGACTGCATATTATATTTACTGTCGAGACTGCATATTATATTTACTGTCGAGACTGCATATTGTATTTACTGTCGAGACTGCATATTGTATTTACTGTCGAGACTGCATATTGTATTTACTGTCGAGACTGCATATTGTATTTACTGTCGAGACTGCATATTATATTTACTGTCGAGACTGCATATTGCATATGTCGCAGACCGCCGGCGAGCACTAAGGGTGTTGCGGTCGAGATGGACAAAGAAAGATGAAAACTCTTTTATTAATGTCTACTGCACTTTATTCCTCGCAATATAGCCATCGTTTCTCTCTCCGTCTCTATCTATCCCTCTCTATCTCTATCTCTCTATCTCTATATCTCGATATCTCTATCTCTCGATATCTCTATCTGCATCCAATATATACAAATATACAGTTTCATACTTATATACATCACATAATTAACAATCACATAAGTTATACCATATCATCAGACATATATAATGACGACAATTGCATTGACGAATTTAAGAAATACAATATACGATGGTGTAGTTTAAGTTAGACAATGAAAATCAAGTCTTTACATCTGATCGATATTTCTCAAAAACTAACAGGTTATCAGTCAATGTACATGAATAATATATTATCGGGATGGTAGTCAAAAAGAGTAGCAATAGTTACCTGAAGGTATATATATATATTCCTACATAATATGGTTTATTTGTAGCACATAATTAATGGCGTCTTGTTTATGTTTTGTGAAAATGGCGGATGTCTCATATGCATGCAGTGATTGGTTAGTAAAGAGCACGTGCTTAAATATTGTCACGTGTCAGGTCAAATGTACGTGTCACTTATTATAACTATTGGTCCAAGGGAAATAACTAAAACTATACTACACTGTACTACATATGCTACGTTACAAACTAACTGAAGGTGTTACAACGTTTTCAACTCACTGCTTCAAATAGTGGCAAAAATGACAAGCGAATATATGTGTTCAAAGAGTTTGTATTTATTAACAACAATTGCACCATATGACACATATTATATTTACGGTCGAGACTGCATATTGTATTTACTATTCAGACTGCATATTGTATTTACTGTCGAGACTGCATATTATATTTACTGTTGAGAATGCATATTGTATTCGAGACTGCATATTGTATTTACTGTCGAGACTGCATATTATGTTTACTGTCGAGACTGCATATTATATTTACCGTCGAGACTGCATATTATATTTGCTGTCGAGACTGCATATTATGTTTACTGTCGAGACTGCATATTATATTTACCGTCGAGACTGCATATTATATTTGCTGTCGAGACTGCATATTATGTTTACTGTCGAGACTGCATATTATATTTACTGTCGAGACTGCATATTATATTTACTCTTTAGATTGGAAATTGTGTTTACTGTCGAGACTGCATATTCTATTTACTGTCGAGACTGCCAATTATATTTACTGTCGAGACTGTATATTGTAGTTACTATCGAGACTGCATATTGTATTTACTGTCGAGACGTCATATTGTATTTACTCTCGAGACTGCATATTGTATTTACTGTCGAGACTGCATAATATTATTGTATTTACTGTCGAGACTGCATATTATATTTACTGTCGAGACTGCATATTGTATTTACTGTCGAGACTGCATTTTGTATTAACTGTCGAGACTGCATATTATATTTACTTTCGAGACTGCATATTATGTTTACTGTCGAGACTGCATATTTTATTTACTGTCGAGACTGCATATTATATTTACTGTTGAGACTGCATATTATATTTACTGTTTATACTTCATTATGTATTTACTGTCGAGACTGCATATTGTATTTACTGTCGAGACTGCATATTGTATTTACTGTCGAGACTGCATATTATATTTACTGTCGAGACTGCATATTGTATTTACTGTCGAGACTGCATATTATATTTACTGTCGAGACTGCATATTGTATTTACTGTCGAGACTGCATATTATATTTACTGTCGAGACTGCATATTGTATTTACTGTCGAGACTGCATATTATATTTACTGTCGAGACTGCATATTATATTTACTGTCGAGACTGCATATTATATTTACTGTCGAGACTGCATATTGTATTTACTGTCGAGACTGCATATTGTATTTACTGTCGAGACTGCATATTGTATTTACTGTCGAGACTGCATATTGTATTTACTGTCGAGACTGCATATTATATTTACTGTCGAGACTGCATATTATATTTACTGTCGAGACTGCATATTGTATTTACTGTCGAGACTGCATATTGTATTTACTGTCGAGACTGCATATTATATTTACTGTCGAGACTGCATATTGTATTTACTGTCGAGACTGCATATTGTATTTACTGTCGAGACTGCATATTGTATTTACTGTCGAGACTGCATATTGTATTTACTGTCGAGACTGCATATTGTATTTACTGTCGAGACTGCATATTATATTTACTGTCGAGACTGCATATTATATTTACTGTCGAGACTGCATATTGTATTTACTGTCGAGACTGCATATTGTATTTACTGTCGAGACTGCATATTGTATTTACTGTCGAGACTGCATATTATATTTACTGTCGAGACTGCATATTATATTTACTGTCGAGACTGCATATTATATTTACTGTCGAGACTGCATATTATATTTACTGTCGAGACTGCATATTATATTTACTGTCGAGACTGCATATTGTATTTACTGTCGAGACTGCATATTGTATTTACTGTCGAGACTGCATATTGTATTTACTGTCGAGACTGCATATTGTATTTACTGTCGAGACTGCATATTATATTTACTGTCGAGACTGCATATTATATTTACTGTCGAGACTGCATATTGTATTTACTGTCGAGACTGCATATTGTATTTACTGTCGAGACTGCATATTATATTTACTGTCGAGACTGCATATTGTATTTACTGTCGAGACTGCATATTGTATTTACTGTCGAGACTGCATATTATATTTACTGTCGAGACTGCATATTATATTTACTGTCGAGACTGCATATTGTATTTACTGTCGAGACTGCATATTGTATTTACTGTCGAGACTGCATATTGTATTTACTGTCGAGACTGCATATTGTATTTACTGTCGAGACTGCATATTGTATTTACTGTCGAGACTGCATATTATATTTACTGTCGAGACTGCATATTATATTTACTGTCGAGACTGCATATTATATTTACTGTCGAGACTGCATATTGTATTTACTGTCGAGACTGCATATTGTATTTACTGTCGAGACTGCATATTGTATTTACTGTCGAGACTGCATATTATATTTACTGTCGAGACTGCATATTATTTTACTGTCGAGACTGCATATTATATTTACTGTCGAGACTGCATATTGTATTTACTGTCGAGACTGCATATTATATTTACTGTCGAGACTGCATATTATATTTACTGTCGAGACTGCATATTCTATTTACAGTCGAGACTGCATATTGTATTTACTGTCGAGACTGCATATTGTATTTACTGTCGAGACTGCATATTATATTTACTGTCGAGACTGCATATTATATTTACAGTCGAGACTGCATATTGTATTTACTGTCGAGACTGCATGTTATATTTACTATCGAGACTGCATATTGTATTTACAGGCGAGACTGCATATTGTATTTACTGTCGAGAGTGAATATTATATTTACAGGCGAGACTGCATATTGTATTTACAGTCGAGACTGCATATTGTATTTACTGTCAAGACTGCATATTATATTTACTGTCGAGACTGCATATTGTATTTACTGTCGAGACTGCATATTGTATTTATTGTCAAGACTGCATATTGTATTTACAGGCGAGACTGCATATTGTATTTACTGTCAAGACTACATATTATGGTTACTGTCGAGACTGCATATTGTATTTACTGTCGAGACTCCATATGGTATTTACTGTCGAGACTGCATATTGTATTTACTGTCGAGACTGCATATTGTATTTACTGTCGAGACTGCATATTCTATTTACTGTCGAGACTGCATATTATATTTACTGTCGAGACTGCATATTATATTTACGGTCGAGACTGCATATTCTATTTACTGTCGAGACTGCATATTATATTTACTGTCGAGACTGCATATTGTATTTACTGTCGAGACTGCATATTGTATTTATTGTCAATACTGCATATTGTATTTACTGTCGAGACTGCATATTATATTTACTGTCGAGACTGCATATTGTATTTACGGTCGAGACTGCATATTCTATTTACTGTCGAGACTGCATATTATATTTACTGTCGAGACTACATATTCTATTTACTGTTGAGTCTGCATATTCCTGTGTATATGCTGGAGTAACTTTCGTTTATAAAACAGCATCATTTTAAGCTGACCTCATGGGCGAGTTCGCACAGGAATTTGATGTCCCGCCAGTAAATAAACCATACCCCACCTATCTACTATATGTACCAACTAACTGTACGAAACCACCTACCATCCCTCCTAAAACAGATCTTAGGCAAGACAAAATAACATTTTTATAAATTTTTGGTTTTATTTTATATTTCCCCAAACAATCTAGATTCTATAGATATTTGAGAGTACATACGTTTGAGTAATGTAGACTCTGTTTGCAATCAGTTCAAGTGGGCCTAGGTAGCTAAATGGTTACGGTCATTGACTTCAAATCTCTTACCTCTTTAGTTTCCAAACCCACAGAGAGTGTTGTGGAATTTTTTCAAATGAGGAAGCTATTCAGCTGGCTTGCGGAAGATAGTGGTTCTACCCAGCTGCCAGTCTGTGACTGAAATACTATATAAGACCATAGGGCACAAACAATATTGTGTCTTGTACCTGTGCTTGCAGCTTTTTGTTCACCCATGTTTATTGTTAGTATAATTATTTGTTGTATATTAATCTGGGTACCAGTATGTCGATTTTTCACTATTTAACTTCTGGCAAAATGACGTTGATATGATCAGAAACTCAATACGGCCCAATTAATAGTCTCGGTGTTAAAATATAGTTATTTGACTGACAAGGCAAAATATATCGACGCCTGTTCCCAGGCTAGTTGTATATTACCAACATAACAAGAACAAATGGACTGTTTTAGTCGTCATATATTCCAGAACAATCAATGCAGTATATAAGTGAATGTTATTAATAGATTTATTGTTGTTTTTATTAATAAATGCTATTTATTCTTGCTGTGTTGTTTACAATCATCTTCTCCTGGTCCATGTAACTTTTACATTATCTTGAGTTTGTACTGTTGCACATTATTGGGATATAAACGTGTTCAAGTTTAGGGAGCTAACTGTTGATTGAGTTTTATATAAGGTTTTTATAGTTATCTCCCTTCTACTGAAACTGCAATTATAAACTACATATGAATTTGTTTTTGCATCTAAAGGTATTCATTACATCAAAGCAGTTTGTCATACAATTTATTTGGTATCTATAGTAGTCTTTTAGATAGAAGGTTTAATTCAAAGTTCAGAAAGCCATAACACACATACACATAGATAATAATACAAAGCGGCAACACGATAACAATGAACACAAGGTATATTGTTTGGCAATATTAAACTGAGACATTTGCATATTCCGTGAACTTACTTCGTTAATAATCGAATTTCCGAAGTAAAATATGAGCTTTAGATTATGGTACACTTACTTACTGATTTGATTCAAATATTAACGGTAAAAACATAACGTATGTCCTGGTCGTAGTTCACGGAAACTTACGAAGGCTTTGGCGGAGATTAATGAGTCTCAGTTTAATGTTGCCAGGTAATACAATAAACATTCTATCAATGTTCAAGGTCATTAATATTAGTAACGGCTATTGTTATCATTTAGAGAATATTGCCGGAAATCGTACATTTGAAGCGTCGTACAACACCCAAAATATGCGTGTACATAGTCGTACAGGGAAGGTGCTTAGTATATTGCAAACGCTCTAATAATAATAATGGCAGTTATGCAACAGCGACATGTGTTTTTGTTTCATAAATGATTTTAACAATTGTTAATAGATATTTTGTCATTATTTTTTTAAAACTTGACCATGTTACAATTTGATGGTTGGTGGAAGTAATGTTAAAGAATGTTGAAGTGTTTTCAAATTTATTTACTGTTGAGACTGCATATTGTATTTACTGTTGAGACTGCATATTGTATTTACTATCGAGACTGCATATTGTATTTACTGTCGAGACTGCATATTATATTTACTGTTGAGAATGCATATTGTATTCGAGACTGCATATTGTATTTACTATCGAGACTGCATATTATGTTTACTGTCGAGACTGCATATTATATTTACCGTCGAGACTGCATATTATATTTGCTGTTGAGACTGCATATTATGTTTACTGTCGAGACTGCATATTATATTTACCGTCGAGACTGCATATTATATTTGCTGTCGAGACTGCATATTATGTTTACTGTCGAGACTGCATATTATATTTACTGTCGAGACTGCATATTGTATTTACTCTTTAGATTGCAAATTGTGTTTACTGTCGAGACTGCATATTGTATTTACTGTCGAGACTGCATATTGTATTTACTGTCGAGACTGAATATTGTATTTACTATCGAGACGTCATATTGTATTTACTGTCGAGACTGCATATTGTATTTACTGTCGAGACTGAATATTGTATTTACTGTCGAGACTGCATATTGTATTTACTATCGAGTACTACATATTATATTTACTATCGAGACTGCATATTGTATTTACTGTCGAGACTGCATAATATTATTGTATTTACTGTCGAGACTGCATATTATATTTACTGTCGAGACTGCATATTGTATATACTGTCGAGACTGCATTTTGTATTAACTGTCGAGACTGCATATTATATTTACTTTCGAGACTGTATATTATGTTTACTGTCGAGAGACTGCATATTTTATTTACTGTCGAGACTGCATATTATATTTACTGTTTAGACTTCATATTTATATTTACTGTTTATACTTCATTATGTATTTACTGTCGAGACTGCATATTGTATTTACTGTCGAGACTGCATATTGTATTTACTGTCGAGACATCATATTGTATTTACTGTCGAGACTGCATATTATATTTACTGTCGAGAGTGCATATTCTATTTACTGTCGAGACTGCATATTATATTTACTGACGAGACTGCATAATCTATTTACTGTCGAGACTGCATATTATATTTACCGACGAGATTGCATATTCTATTTACTGTCGAGACTGCATATTATATTTACTGTCGAAACTGCATATTGTATTTACTGTCGAGACTGCATATTCTATATATTGTCGAGACTGCATATTCTATATACTGTGGAGACTGCATATTATATTTACTGTCGAGACTGCATATTATATTTACTGTCGAGACTGCATATTCTATATACTGTCAAGACTGCATATTCTATATACTGTCGAGACTGCATATTGAATTTACTGTCGAGACTGCATATTGTATTTACTATCGAGACTGCATATTATATTTACTGTCGAGACTGCATATTCTATATACTGTCGAGACTGCATATTCTATATACTGTCGAGACTGCATATTATATTTACTGTCGAGACTGCATATTCTATTTACTGTCGAGACTGCATATTATATTTACTGTCGAGACTGCATATTATATTTACTGTCGAGACTGCATATTGTATTTACTGTCGAGACTGCATATTATATTTACTGTCGAGACTGCATATTGTATTTACTGTCGAGACTGCATATTATATTTACTGTCGAGACTGCATATTATATTTACTGTCGAGACTGCATATTGTATTTACTGTCGAGACTGCATATTATATTTACTGTCGAGACTGCATATTGTATTTACTGTCGAGACTGCATATTATATTTACTGTCGAGACTGCATATTATATTTACTGTCGAGACTGCATATTATATTTACTGTCGAGACTGCATATTATATTTACTGTCGAGACTGCATATTATATTTACTGTCGAGACTGCATATTATATTTACTGTCGAGACTGCATATTATATTTACTGTCGAGACTGCATATTATATTTACTGTCGAGACTGCATATTATATTTACTGTCGAGACTGCATATTATATTTACTGTCGAGACTGCATATTATATTTACTGTCGAGACTGCATATTGTATTTACTGTCGAGACTGCATATTGTATTTACTGTCGAGACTGCATATTGTATTTACTGTCGAGACTGCATATTATATTTACTGTCGAGACTGCATATTGTATTTACTGTCGAGACTGCATAATATTATTGTATTTACTGTCGAGACTGCATATTGTATTTACTGTCGAGACTGCATATTATATTTACTGTCGAGACTGCATATTGTATTTACTGTCGAGACTGCATTTTGTATTAACTGTCGAGACTGCATATTATATTTACTTTCGAGACTGTATATTATGTTTACTGTCGAGAGACTGCATATTTTATTTACTGTCGAGACTGCATATTATATTTACTGTTTAGACTTCATATTTATATTTACTGTTTATACTTCATTATGTATTTACTGTCGAGACTGGATATTGTATTTACTGTCGAGACTGCATATTGTATTTACTGTCGAGACTCATATTGTATTTACTGTCGAGACTGCATATTTATTTACTGTCGAGATGCATATTCTATTTACTGTCAACCGAGACTGCATATTGTATTTACTGTCGAGACTGCATATTCTATTACTGTCGAGACTGCATATTATATTTATCGACGAGATTGCATATTTACTGGACTGATATTGTATTTACTTCGAGACTGCATATTATATTTACTGTCGAGACTGCATATTATATTTACTGTCGAGACTGCATATTGTATTTACTGTCGAGACTGCATATTATATTTACTGTCGAGACTGCATATTGTATTTACTGTCGAGACTGCATATTATATTTACTGTCGAGACTGCATATTATATTTACTGTCGAGACTGCATATTATATTTACTGTCGAGACTGCATATTGTATTTACTGTCGAGACTGCATATTGTATTTACTGTCGAGACTGCATATTATATTTACTGTCGAGACTGCATATTATATTTACTGTCGAGACTGCATATTATATTTACTGTCGAGACTGCATATTATATTTACTGTCGAGACTGCATATTATATTTACTGTTGAGAATGCATATTGTATTCGAGACTGCATATTGTATTTACTGTCGAGACTGCATATTATGTTTACTGTCGAGACTGCATATTATATTTACCGTCGAGACTGCATATTATATTTACTGTCGAGACTGCATATTATGTTTACTGTCGAGACTGCATATTATATTTACCGTCGAGACTGCATATTATATTTGCTGTCGAGACTGCATATTATATTTACTGTCGAGACTGCATATTATATTTACCGTCGAGACTGCATATTATATTTACTGTCGAGACTGCATATTATATTTACCGTCGAGACTGCATATTATATTTACTGTCGAGACTGCATATTATGTTTACTGTCGAGACTGCATATTATATTTACTGTCGAGACTGCATATTATATTTACTGTCGAGACTGCATATTATATTTACTGTCGAGACTGCATATCATATTTACTGTCGCGACTGCATATTATATTTACTCTTTAGATTGCAAATTGTGTTTACTGTCGAGACTGCATATTCTATTTACTGTCGAGACTGCCTATTATATTTACTGTCGAGACTGTATATTGTATTTACTATCGAGACTGCATATTGTATTTACTGTCGAGACTGAATATTGTATTTACTGTCGAGACTGCATATTGTATTAACTGTCGAGTACTACATATTATATTTACTATCGAGACTGCGTATTGTATTTACTGTCGAGACTGCATAATATTATTGTATTTACTGTCGAGACTGCATATTGTATTTACTGTCGAGACTGCATATTATATTTACTGTCGAGACTGCATATTGTATTTACTGTCGAGACTGCATTTTGTATTAACTGTCGAGACTGCATATTATATTTACTTTCGAGACTGTATATTATGCTTACTGTCGAGAGACTGCATATTTTATTTACTGTCGAGACTGCATATTATATTTACTGTTTAGACTTCATATTTATATTTACTGTTTATACTTCATTATGTATTTACTGTCGAGACTGGATATTGTATTTACTGTCGAGACTGCATATTGTATTTACTGTCGAGACATCATATTGTATTTACTGTCGAGACTGCATATTATATTTACTGTCGAGAGTGCATATTCTATTTAGTGTCGAGACTGCATATTATATTTACTGACGAGACTGCATATTGTATTTACTGTAGAGACTGCATATTCTAATTACTGTCGAGACTGCATATTATATTTATCGACGAGATTGCATATTCTATTTACTGTTGAGACTGCATATTATATTTACTGTCGCGACTGCATATTATATTTACTCTTTAGATTGCAAATTGTGTTTACTGTCGAGACTGCATATTCTATTTACTGTCGAGACTGCCTATTATATTTACTGTCGAGACTGTATATTGTATTTACTATCGAGACTGCATATTGTATTTACTGTCGAGACTGCATATTGTATTTACTGTCGAGACTGCATATTGTATTAACTGTCGAGACTACATATTATATTTACTATCGAGACTGCATATTGTATTTACTGTCGAGACTGCATATTATTGTATTTACTGTCGAGACTGCATATTGTATTTACTGTCGAGACTGCATATTATATTTACTGTCGAGACTGCATATTGTATTTACTGTCGAGACTGCATTTTGTATTAACTGTCGAGACTGCATATTATATTTACTTTCGAGACTGTATATTATGTTTACTGTCGAGACTGCATATTTTATTTACTGTCGAGACTGCATATTATATTTACTGTTTAGACTTCATTATGTATTTACTGTCGAGACTGCATATTGTATTTACTGTCGAGACTGCATATTGTATTTACTGTCGAGACTGCATATTGTATTTACTGTCGAGACTGCATATTATATTTACTGTCGAGACTGCATATTCTATTTACTGTCGAGACTGCATATTATATTTACTGTCGAGACTGCATATTGTATTTACTGTCGAGACTGCATATTCTATTTACTGTTGAGACTGCATATTATATTTACTGTCGAGACTGCATATTCTATTTACTGTAGACTGCATATTATATTTACTGCACGTTGTATTTACTATCGAGACTGCATATTATATTTACTGTCGAGACTGCATATTATATTTACTGTCGAGACTGCATATTGTATTTACTGTCGAGACTGCATATTATATTTACTGTCGAGACTGCATATTGTATTTACTGTCGAGACTGCATATTCTATATATTGTCGAGACTGCATATTCTATATACTGTCGAGACTGCATATTATATTTACTGTCGAGACTGCATATTATATTTACTGTCGAGACTGCATATTCTATTTACTGTCGAGACTGCATATTCTATTTACTGTCGAGACTGCATATTGTATTTACTGTCGAGACTGCATATTGTATTTACTGTCGAGACTGCATATTATATTTACTGTCGAGACTGCATATTATATTTACTGTCGAGACTGCATATTCTATTTACTGTCGAGACTGCATATTATATTTACTGTCGAGACTGCATATTGTATTTACTGTCGAGACTGCATATTGTATTTACTGTCGAGACTGCATATTATATTTACTGTCGAGACTGCATATTGTATTTACTATCGAGACTGCATATTATATTTACTGTCGAGACTGCATATTATATTTACTGTCGAGACTGCATATTGTATTTACTATCGAGACTGCATATTATATTTACTGTCGAGACTGCATATTGTATTTACTGTCGAGACTGCATATTCTATATACTGTCGAGACTGCCTATTCTGTATACTGTCGTGACTGCATATTATATTTACTGTTGAGAATGCATATTGTATTCGAGACTGCATATTGTATTTACTGTCGAGACTGCATATTATGTTTACTGTCGAGACTGCATATTATATTTACCGTCGAGACTGCATATTATATTTGCTGTCGAGACTGCATATTATATTTACTGTCGAGACTGCATATTATATTTACCGTCGAGACTGCATATTATATTTACTGTCGAGACTGCATATTATGTTTACTGTCGAGACTGCATATTGTATTTACTGTCGAGACTGCAATATTATTGTATTTACTGTCGAGACTGCATATTGTATTTACTGTCGAGACTGCATATTATATTTACTGTCGAGACTGCATATTGTATTTACTGTCGAGACTGCATATTGTATTTACTGTCGAGACTGCATATTATATTTACTGTCGAGACTGCATATTATATTTACTGTCGAGACTGCATATTTTATTTACTGTCGAGACTGCATATTATATTTACTGTTAACTCATATTATTTTACTGTAACTCATGTATTTACTGTCCAGACTGCATATTGTATTTACTGTCGAGACTGCATATTGTATTTACTGTCGAGACTGCATATTGTATTTACTGTCGAGACTGCATATTATATTTACTGTCGAGACTGCATATTATATTTACTGACGAGACTGCATATTCTATTTACTGTCGAGACTGCATATTATATTTACTGTCGAGACTGCATATTATATTTACTTAGATGCAATTGTGTTTACTGTCGAGACTGCATATTCTATTTACTGTCGAGACTGCATATTATATTTACTGTCGGACTGCATATTATAATTTTTTACTGTCGAGACTGCATATTCTATTTACTGTCGAGACTGCATATTATATTTACTGTCGAGACTGCATATTGTATTTACTGTCGAGACTGCATATTGTATTTACTGTCGAGACTGCATATTATATTTACTGTCGAGACTGCATATTGTATTTACTGTCGAGACTGCAATATTATTGTATTTACTGTCGAGACTGCATATTGTATTTACTGTCGAGACTGCATATTATATTTACTGTCGAGACTGCATATTGTATTTACTGTCGAGACTGCATATTGTATTTACTGTCGAGACTGCATATTATATTTACTGTCGAGACTGCATATTATGTTTACTGTCGAGACTGCATATTTTATTTACTGTCGAGACTGCATATTATATTTACTGTAGACTCATTGTATTTACTGTCGAGACTGCATATTGTATTTACTGTCGAGACTGCATATTGTATTTACTGTCGAGACTGCATATTGTATTTACTGTCGAGACTGCATATTATATTTACTGTCGAGACTGCATATTGTATTTACTGTCGAGACTGCATATTATATTTACTGTCGAGACTGCATATTGTATTTACTGTCGAGACTGCATATTGTATTTACTGTCGAGACTGCATATTATATTTACTGTCGAGACTGCATATTCTATTTACTGTCGAGACTGCATATTATATTTACTGTCGAGACTGCATATTGTATTTACTGTCGAGACTGCATATTATATTTACTGTCGAGACTGCATATTATATTTACTGTCGAGACTGCATATTGTATTTACTGTCGAGACTGCATATTATATTTACTGTCGAGACTGCATATTGTATTTACTGTCGAGACTGCATATTGTATTTACTGTCGAGACTGCATATTTATTTACTGTCGAGACTGCATATTATATTTACTGTCGAGACTGCATATTATATTTACTGTCGAGACTGCATATTGTATTTACTGTCGAGACTGCATATTGTATTTACTGTCGAGACTGCATATTGTATTTACTGTCGAGACTGCATATTGTATTTACTGTCGAGACTGCATATTATATTTACTGTCGAGACTGCATATTATATTTACTGTCGAGACTGCATATTGTATTTACTGTCGAGACTGCATATTATATTTACTGTCGAGACTGCATATTGTATTTACTGTCGAGACTGCATATTATATTTACTGTCGAGACTGCATATTGTATTTACTGTCGAGACTGCATATTGTATTTACTGTCGAGACTGCATATTGTATTTACTGTCGAGACTGCATATTATATTTACTGTCGAGACTGCATATTGTATTTACTGTCGAGACTGCATATTATATTTACTGTCGAGACTGCATATTGTATTTACTGTCGAGACTGCATATTATATTTACTGTCGAGACTGCATATTGTATTTACTGTCGAGACTGCATATTGTATTTACTGTCGAGACTGCATATTGTATTTACTGTCGAGACTGCATATTATATTTACTGTCGAGACTGCATATTATATTTACTGTCGAGACTGCATATTGTATTTACTGTCGAGACTGCATATTGTATTTACTGTCGAGACTGCATATTATATTTACTGTCGAGACTGCATATTATTTACTGTCGAGACTGCATATTGTATTTACTGTCGAGACTGCATATTATATTTACTGTCGAGACTGCATATTGTATTTACTGTCGAGACTGCATATTATATTTACTGTCGAGACTGCATATTTTTACTGTCGAGACTGCATATTTATTTACTGTCGAGACTGCATATTGTATTTACTGTCGAGACTGCATATTATATTTACTGTCGAGACTGCATATTGTATTTACTGTCGAGACTGCATATTATATTTACTGTCGAGACTGCATATTATATTTACTGTCGAGACTGCATATTATATTTACTGTCGAGACTGCATATTGTATTTACTGTCGAGACTGCATATTGTATTTACTGTCGAGACTGCATATTGTATTTACTGTCGAGACTGCATATTGTATTTACTGTCGAGACTGCATATTGTATTTACTGTCGAGACTGCATATTGTATTTACTGTCGAGACTGCATATTATATTTACTGTCGAGACTGCATATTGTATTTACTGTCGAGACTGCATATTGTATTTACTGTCGAGACTGCATATTATATTTACTGTCGAGACTGCATATTATATTTACTGTCGAGACTGCATATTATATTTACTGTCGAGACTGCATATTATATTTACTGTAACTCATATGTATTTACTGTCGAGACTGCATATTGTATTTACTGTCGAGACTGCATATTGTATTTACTGTCGAGACTGCATATTGTATTTACTGTCGAGACTGCATATTATATTTACTGTCGAGACTGCATATTATATTTACTGTCGAGACTGCATATTATATTTACTGTCGAGACTGCATATTGTATTTACTGTCGAGACTGCATATTATATTTACTGTCGAGACTGCATATTGTATTTACAGTCGAGACTGCATATTGTATTTACTGTCGAGACTGCATATTATATTTACTGTCGAGACTGCATATTGTATTTACTGTCGAGACTGCATATTGTATTTACTGTCGAGACTGCATATTATATTTACTGTCGAGACTGCATATTGTATTTACTGTCGAGACTGCATATTGTATTTACTGTCGAGACTGCATATTGTATTTACAGGCGAGACTGCATATTGTATTTACTGTCAAGACTACATATTATGGTTACTGTCGAGACTGCATATTGTATTTACTGTCGAGACTGCATATTGTATTTACTGTCGAGACTGCATATTGTATTTACTGTCGAGACTGCATATTGTATTTACTGTCGAGACTGCATATTATATTTACTGTCGAGACTGCATATTATATTTACTGTCGAGACTGCATATTGTATTTACTGTCGAGACTGCATATTATATTTACTGTCGAGACTGCATATTGTATTTACTGTCGAGACTGCATATTGTATTTACTGTCGAGACTGCATATTGTATTTACTGTCGAGACTGCATATTATATTTACTGTCGAGACTGCATATTATATTTACTGTCGAGACTGCATATTGTATTTACTGTCGAGACTGCATATTGTATTTACTGTCGAGACTGCATATTATATTTACTGTCGAGACTGCATATTATATTTACTGTCGAGACTGCATATTATATTTACTGTCGAGACTGCATATTGTATTTACTGTCGAGACTGCATATTGTATTTACTGTCGAGACTGCATATTGTATTTACTGTCGAGACTGCATATTGTATTTACTGTCGAGACTGCATATTATATTTACTGTCGAGACTGCATATTATATTTACTGTCGAGACTGCATATTGTATTTACTGTCGAGACTGCATATTATATTTACTGTCGAGACTGCATATTATATTTACTGTCGAGACTGCATATTGTATTTACTGTCGAGACTGCATATTATATTTACTGTCGAGACTGCATATTGTATTTACTGTCGAGACTGCATATTGTATTTACTGTCGAGACTGCATATTGTATTTACTGTCGAGACTGCATATTGTATTTACTGTCGAGACTGCATATTATATTTACTGTCGAGACTGCATATTCTATTTACTGTCGAGACTGCATATTATATTTACTGTCGAGACTGCATATTATATTTACTGTCGAGACTGCATATTCTATTTACTGTCGAGACTGCATATTATATTTACTGTCGAGACTGCATATTATATTTACTGTCGAGACTGCATATTATATTTACTGTCGAGACTGCATATTATATTTACTGTCGAGACTGCATATTGTATTTACTGTCGAGACTGCATATTGTATTTACTGTCGAGACTGCATATTATATTTACTGTCGAGACTGCATATTGTATTTACTGTCGAGACTGCATATTATATTTACTGTCGAGACTGCATATTATATTTACTGTCGAGACTGCATATTGTATTTACTGTCGAGACTGCATATTATATTTACTGTCGAGACTGCATATTATATTTACTGTCGAGACTGCATATTATATTTACTGTCGAGACTGCATATTATATTTACTGTCGAGACTGCATATTTATTTACGTCGAGACTGCATATTTTTACTGTCGAGACTGCATATTATATTTACTGTCGAGACTGCATATTATATTTACTGTCGAGACTGCATATTGTATTTACTGTCGAGACTGCATATTGTATTTACTGTCGAGACTGCATATTATATTTACTGTCGAGACTGCATATTGTATTTACTGTCGAGACTGCATATTGTATTTACTGTCGAGACTGCATATTGTATTTACTGTCGAGACTGCATATTATATTTACTGTCGAGACTGCATATTGTATTTACTGTCGAGACTGCATATTGTATTACTGTCGAGACTGCATATTGTATTTACTGTCGAGACTGCATATTGTATTTACTGTCGAGACTGCATATTATATTTACTGTCGAGACTGCATATTATATTTACTGTCGAGACTGCATATTATATTTACTGTCGAGACTGCATATTGTATTTACTGTCGAGACTGCATATTGTATTTACTGTCGAGACTGCATATTATATTTACTGTCGAGACTGCATATTGTATTTACTGTCGAGACTGCATATTATATTTACTGTCGAGACTGCATATTATATTTACTGTCGAGACTGCATATTATATTTACTGTCGAGACTGCATATTGTATTTACTGTCGAGACTGCATATTATATTTACTGTCGAGACTGCATATTATATTTACTGTCGAGACTGCATATTGTATTTACTGTCGAGACTGCATATTGTATTTACTGTCGAGACTGCATATTGTATTTACTGTCGAGACTGCATATTATATTTACTGTCGAGACTGCATATTATATTTACTGTCGAGACTGCATATTGTATTTACTGTCGAGACTGCATATTGTATTTACTGTCGAGACTGCATATTGTATTTACTGTCGAGACTGCATATTATATTTACTGTCGAGACTGCATATTATATTTACTGTCGAGACTGCATATTATATTTACTGTCGAGACTGCATATTATATTTACTGTCGAGACTGCATATTATATTTACTGTCGAGACTGCATATTGTATTTACTGTCGAGACTGCATATTGTATTTACTGTCGAGACTGCATATTATATTTACTGTCGAGACTGCATATTATATTTACTGTCGAGACTGCATATTGTATTTACTGTCGAGACTGCATATTGTATTTACTGTCGAGACTGCATATTATATTTACTGTCGAGACTGCATATTGTATTTACTGTCGAGACTGCATATTGTATTTACTGTCGAGACTGCATATTATATTTACTGTCGAGACTGCATATTATATTTACTGTCGAGACTGCATATTTATTTACTGTCGAGACTGCATATTATATTTACTGTCGAGACTGCATATTGTATTTACTGTCGAGACTGCATATTATATTTACTGTCGAGACTGCATATTGTATTTACTGTCGAGACTGCATATTATATTTACTGTCGAGACTGCATATTTATTTACTGTCGAGACTGCATATTATATTTACTGTGAGATGCATATTGTATTCGAGACTGCATATTGTATTTACTGTCGAGACTGCATATTATATTTACTGTCGAGACTGCATATTATATTTACTGTCGAGACTGCATATTATATTTACTGTCGAGACTGCATATTATATTTACTGTCGAGACTGCATATTATATTTACTGTCGAGACTGCATATTATATTTACTGTCGAGACTGCATATTATATTTACTGTCGAGACTGCATATTGTATTTACTGTCGAGACTGCATATTGTATTTACTGTCGAGACTGCATATTGTATTCGAGACTGCATATTGTATTTACTGTCGAGACTGCATATTATATTTACTGTCGAGACTGCATATTATATTTACTGTCGAGACTGCATATTATATTTACTGTCGAGACTGCATATTATATTTACTGTCGAGACTGCATATTATATTTACTGTCGAGACTGCATATTATATTTACTGTCGAGACTGCATATTATATTTACTGTCGAGACTGCATATTGTATTTACTGTCGAGACTGCATATTGTATTTACTGTCGAGACTGCATATTGTATTTACTGTCGAGACTGCATATTGTATTTACTGTCGAGACTGCATATTATATTTACTGTCGAGACTGCATATTATATTTACTGTCGAGACTGCATATTGTATTTACTGTCGAGACTGCATATTATTATTTACTGTCGAGACTGCATATTGTATTTACTGTCGAGACTGCATATTGTATTTACTGTCGAGACTGCATATTGTATTTACTGTCGAGACTGCATATTATATTTACTGTCGAGACTGCATATTATATTTACTGTCGAGACTGCATATTCTATTTACTGTCGAGACTGCATATTATATTTACTGTCGAGACTGCATATTATATTTACTTAGATCAATTTTTTACTGTCGAGACTGCATATTCTATTTACTGTCGAGACTGCATATTATATTTACTGTCGAGACTGCATATTGTATTTACTGTCGAGACTGCATATTGTATTTACTGTCGAGACTGCATATTGTATTTACTGTCGAGACTGCATATTGTATTTACTGTCGAGACTGCATATTATATTTACTGTCGAGACTGCATATTGTATTTACTGTCGAGACTGCATATATTGTATTTACTGTCGAGACTGCATATTGTATTTACTGTCGAGACTGCATATTATATTTACTGTCGAGACTGCATATTGTATTTACTGTCGAGACTGCATATTGTATTTACTGTCGAGACTGCATATTATATTTACTGTCGAGACTGCATATTATATTTACTGTCGAGACTGCATATTTATTTACTGTCGAGACTGCATATTATATTTACTGTAGACTCATTGTATTTACTGTCGAGACTGCATATTGTATTTACTGTCGAGACTGCATATTGTATTTACTGTCGAGACTGCATATTGTATTTACTGTCGAGACTGCATATTATATTTACTGTCGAGACTGCATATTGTATTTACTGTCGAGACTGCATATTGTATTTACTGTCGAGACTGCATATTGTATTTACTGTCGAGACTGCATATTATATTTACTGTCGAGACTGCATATTGTATTTACTGTCGAGACTGCATATTATATTTACTGTCGAGACTGCATATTATATTTACTGTCGAGACTGCATATTATATTTACTGTCGAGACTGCATATTATATTTACTGTCGAGACTGCATATTGTATTTACTGTCGAGACTGCATATTATATTTACTGTCGAGACTGCATATTGTATTTACTGTCGAGACTGCATATTATATTTACTGTCGAGACTGCATATTGTATTTACTGTCGAGACTGCATATTCTATTTACTGTCGAGACTGCATATTGTATTTACTGTCGAGACTGCATATTGTATTTACTGTCGAGACTGCATATTGTATTTACTGTCGAGACTGCATATTGTATTTACTGTCGAGACTGCATATTGTATTTACTGTCGAGACTGCATATTATATTTACTGTCGAGACTGCATATTATATTTACTGTCGAGACTGCATATTCTATTTACTGTCGAGACTGCATATTATATTTACTGTCGAGACTGCATATTATATTTACTGTCGAGACTGCATATTCTATTTACTGTCGAGACTGCATATTATATTTACTGTCGAGACTGCATATTGTATTTACTGTCGAGACTGCATATTATATTTACTGTCGAGACTGCATATTGTATTTACTGTCGAGACTGCATATTGTATTTACTGTTGAGACTGCATATTATATTTACTGTCGAGACTGCATATTGTATTTACTGTCGAGACTGCATATTATATTTACTGTCGAGACTGCATATTATATTTACTGTCGAGACTGCATATTGTATTTACTGTCGAGACTGCATATTATATTTACTGTCGAGACTGCATATTCTATTTACTGTCGAGACTGCATATTATATTTACTGTCGAGACTGCATATTATATTTACTGTCGAGACTGCATATTATATTTACTGTCGAGACTGCATATTGTATTTACTGTCGAGACTGCATATTGTATTTACTGTCGAGACTGCATATTGTATTTACTGTCGAGACTGCATATTATATTTACTGTCGAGACTGCATATTCTGTTTACTGTCGAGACTGCATATTATATTTACTGTCGAGACTGCATATTGTATTCGAGACTGCATATTGTATTTACTGTCGAGACTG
>CM026395.1:41241921-41262834 GCA_014843695.1 Archivesica marissinica
CCTTACATACAAAACCCCATTCTACCATTCCTTACATACAAAACCCATTCCACCATCCCCATTCTACCATTCCTTACATACAAAACTCCATTCCACCATCCCCATTCCACCATTCCTTACATACAAAACCCCATTCCACCATCCCCATTCTACCATCCTTACATACAAAACCCCATTCTACCATTCCTTAAATGAAGAATATATATTTCATAAACTATAAAACAAACTCTTAATATGCATTAAAATTTGTGACCCACATATTCTTTTTTTGTTACCCATTAAATTCAGACCATCGTATGAAAACATGCCTTTATTACCCGATCTTGAAAGACTGAGTTCCGTTTTCAGTCAATTTGGGTTGTTGTACCCGCACTTTGAACATTTTATTATCGCCAATGTTTGGGTGGGCTTTGTTAAATGGGCAATCATTGTTCGGTACAGTCATGTTGCCTCTATAATGAATGAGTGTATAATTGAAATATTATGAATACGAAATGGTGTGTTTTAAACTTAAAGCGGCATAAATTCAGAATTTAGGAAATTATTGGGTAAAACATTTTATGTTTCCATAGAAATAATTTCCTATTATTACTATATATTTCCCAAATATTCATCATAACAAGGAAATAATGCACCCAATAAACACAAAATAAGGTCACTTTTGTTGATTTAATAACATTCTGTAAATAATCTCAATACCATGTAAAACTCTCTGATTGGTGATCAAAGTCAGCTTTAGGCCAAACAAAGTATCGTTTAGTTTCTCAGGACTTTTTATTCAAGAATATAATGAGGCAGTATAATGAGGCAGTACGGAATTTGTCCCATAAAATATTCGACCTTGTCATGATTCGTACACAAATAAAAACAAATCGCCAAATTGTATTACCGTAATCGTCTATGTATAAGATGCAGATATTTTTCATCCAAAATCTATCTGCTGTGTCTTGTACTCCAGTTTAGAACTTAATTTCATTCTTTCCAGGACTCGAATTGACACCTAGTGTATTGCATCAAAGGGAAATAAATGTTTCATAATATTATTCTATTAGTCCCATAGGTGCCATACTTGTTCAGGATTTCATTGAGTCTAGATGTCAACCAGTGTCGAAAATCATTCAAAGTATGATTTAATTTACGTTAACAAAATATAATATTTATATAAAAAATAGATAATTTCAAAATACAAATAATCAAAAACAGTTTTTTATTGAAAGACAATTGGTTCACAATAAATAACATCAGCAAGTTTTGCAAACAACTAATTACCGAATGTCCGTTTGCCATAATTATGTGCCACTAATTTTGAAAACCTTGATAATGTGTTGAGAATGATGAAATAAGTCACTTTAAATACTAAGCTTTTAGAGACTTAAAAGGTAAATAAGCTCAGCTCAATCATCATCAGAATTACTCACATGTCAAACCATTTAGTGATCTATACACCAAGAATCATTATCACGATTTTGAATGCTTAAGAATCACAGTAAGTGTTTATATATTTCATTATCTACCAGTTTTTAACATTTCCTTTGCTCTAAGATCATGTGTGCATTTTTTTATACAGTAAATAATTTTTTTCCGTGCAATTTCTGTGAAATTTCTGTGAATTATTAAACTGTGTCTTATATTCCTATAGACGATTACGAAAATAAAAACTTCCAATGTGGTGGTAAAAATCAGATGCAGCGGAGCCTGAGAAATTAAACATTAACTTTGTCTAACCTGATTACAAATATACATTTATATCTCACCTTTGATTTAAACATAAAAGAATACAGTATCACAACACAGTTTCATGTCATTCCAATACATTGAATTATATAACCCAATAATAAATAAATGTTGCTTCCAGAGTGTGGCTAACCATTTCTCGGAAATTCTACTTACACTGCGAGTATATAGATGGCAAAAGCATCGTTGATTGATTGAAAATAATTGTTCAAACTATTTTGGAAGAATATTATTTAGTAGCAGTATTATACATGTGAATATATATTATTTGCTTGATGTGATTTTGTGGCATTTTAAGTCTTCTTTCTAGGGATAATGCATTAGTGAGGATAGGAACGTGCTATGAGGCTCTATTTATGTGTAACATGCTTTGTTTATGTCATGGCATATTTTTACTTTAGCATGCGAGTATGATTTTTGTCGAGTACCAAGTGTGATTTGGTGATATATATTTACTTTAGAATGCGTGTGATTTGGTGATATATATTTACTTTAGAATGCGTGTGATTTGGTGATATATATTTACTTTAGAATGCGTGTGATTTGGTGATATATATTTACTTTAGAATGCGTGTGATTTGGTGATATATATTTACTTTAGAATGCGTGTGATTTGGTGATATATATTTACTTTAGAATGCGTGTGATTTGGTGATATATATTTACTTTAGAATGCGTGTGATTTGGTGATATATATTTACTTTAGAATGCGTGTGATTTGGTGATATATATTTACTTTAGAATGCGTGCGATTTGGTGATATATATTTACTTTAGAATGCGTGTGATTTGGTGATAAACTTTATTTATGTATAATATACTTGACGGCATTAAAAACGCAACATTTTAGAATTTTATTTTCCATGTACTATATTGCAAATATTTTTCTAGCGATACACTTTAGCTGCGAATTATTACATGAAACTACGAGAAATGGATTATTTTAGGTGACTGTCTAGTGAATTATTACATGAAACTGCGAGAAATGGATTATTTTAGGTGACTGTCTAGTGAATTATTACATGAAACTGAGATAAATGGATTATTTTAGGTGACTGTCTAGTGAATGGCTTAATGAAATTAATAATTATATGCGTTGAAATTCAATGTTGATTATTAAATATTCTTATGTAGATGGTTGCATTTCTATTGCGTTTAAGTATACATGCAGAACACTAGGTACCATTAATACATCAGTACCTATAGGTAGTTCTACATACCATCAATATATCAGTACCTATAGGTAGTTCTACATACCATCAATATATCAGTACCTATAGGTAGTTCTACATACCATCAATATATCAGTACCTATAGGTAGTTCTACATACCATCAATATATCAGTACCTATAGGTAGTTCTACATACCATCAATATATCAGTACCTATAGGTAGTTCTACATACCATCAATATATCAGTACCTATAGGTAGTTCTACATACCATCAATATATCAGTACCTATAGGTAGTTCTACATACCATCAATATATCAGTACCTATAGGTAGTTCTACATACCATCAATATATCAGTACCTATAGGTAGTTCTACATACCATCAATATATCAGTACCTATAGGTAGTTCTACATACCATCAATATATCAGTACCTATAGGTAGTTCTACATACCATCAATATATCAGTACCTATAGGTAGTTCTACATACCATCAATATATCAGTACCTATAGGTAGTTCTACATACTATCAATATATCATTAACAATAGGTAGTTCTACATACCATCAATATATCATTAACAATAGGTAGTTCTACATACCATCAATATATCAGTAAACATTTGTAGATCTACATACCTGCAGACTGGGTGGCAGAGGACCAATGTTTGTCATGGAAACTGTTGTGCCGATGATGTTTACCAGTATGGTTGCTATGGTGATGACCACTTCCTGATATGCTGCAAACTGACAAAACCTGAAGAATATAAGAGAGGAACTTGCTAATATGCTATGCTAAAACTAGCGATGGAATGCTAATACGAGTACCATGAAATATTATTAAGTGGCTATGGCTGCTAGGATGTGCTGCTAGATTAATGGAATATGGCTTCTAGGATGTGCTGCTAGATTAATGGGCTATGGCTTCTAGGATGTGCTGCTAGATTAATGGAATATGGCTGCTAGGATGTGCTGCTAGATTAATGGGCTATGGCTTCTAGGATGTGCAGCTAGATTAATGGAATATGGCTGCTAGGATGTGCTGCTAGATTAAGGGGCTATGGCTTCTAGGATGTGCAGCTAGATTAATGGAATATGGCTGCTAGGATGTGCTGCTAGATTAAGGGGCTATGGCTGCTAGGATGTGCTGCTAGATTAAGGGGATATGGCTGCTAGGATGTGCTGCTAGATTAAGGGGCTATGGCTGCTAGGATGTGCTGCTAGATTAAGGAAACATGGCTGCTAGGATGTGCTGCTAGATTAAGGAAATATGGCTGCTAGGATGTGCTGCTAGATTAAGGGGCTATGGCTGCTAGGATGTGCTGCTAGATTAATGGAATATGGCTGCTAGGAAGTGCTGCTAGATTAAGGGAATATGGCTTCTAGGATGTGCTGCTAGATTAATGGAATATGGCTGCTAGGATGTGCTGCTAGATTAAAGGAATATGGCTTCTAGGATGTGCTGTTATATTAAAGGAATATGGCTTCTAGGATGTGCTGCTAGATTAAGGGAATATGGCCTCTAGGATGTGCTGCTAGATTAAGGAAATATGGTTGCTAGGATGTGCTGCTAGATTAAGGGGCTATATCTTCTAGGATGTGCTGCTAGATTATGGAAATATTGCTTCTAGGATGTGCTGCTATATGAAGGGAATATGGCTTCTAGGATGTGCTGCTAGATTAAGGGGCTATATCTTCTAGGATGTGCTGCTAGATTATGGAAATATTGCTTCTAGGATGTGCTGCTGTATGAAGGGAATATGGCTTCTAGGATGTGCTGCTAGATTAAGGGAATATGGCTTCTAGGATGTGCTGCTAGATTAATGGAATATGGCTTCTAGGATGTGCTGCTAGATTAAGGGAATATGGCTTCTAGGATGTGCTGCTAGATTAATGGAATATGGCTGCTAGGAAGTGCTGCTAGATTAAGGGAATATGGCTTCTAGGATGTGCTGCTAGATTAATGGAATATGGCTGCTAGGATGTGCTGCTAGATTAAAGGAATATGGCTTCTAGGATGTGCTGCTAGATTAAGGGAATATGGCTTCTAGGATGTGCTGCTATATTAATGGAATATGGCTTCTAGGATGTGCTGCTAGATTAAGGGAATATGGCTTCTAGGATGTGCTGCTAGATTAATGGAATATGGCTTCTAGGATGTGCTGCTAGATTAAAGGAATATGGCTGCTAGGATGTGCTGTTAGATTAAGGGAATATGGCTTCTAGGATGTGCTGCTAGATTAATGGGCTATGGCTTCTAGGATGTGCTGTTATATTAAAGGAATATGGCTTCTAGGATGTGCTGCTAGATTAAGGAAATATGGTTGCTAGGATGTGCTGCTAGATTAAGGGGCTATATCTTCTAGGATGTGCTGCTAGATTATGGAAATATTGCTTCTAGGATGTGCTGCTATATGAAGGGAATATGGCTTCTAGGATGTGCTGCTAGATTAAGGGAATATGGCTTCTAGGATGTGCTGCTAGATTAAGGAAATATGGCTGCTAGGATGTGCTGCTAGATTAAGGGGCTATGGCTGCTAGGATGTGCTGCTAGATTAATGGAATATGGCTGCTAGGAAGTGCTGCTAGATTAAGGGAATATGGCTTCTAGGATGTGCTGCTAGATTAATGGAATATGGCTGCTAGGATGTGCTGCTAGATTAAAGGAATATGGCTTCTAGGATGTGCTGTTATATTAAAGGAATATGGCTTCTAGGATGTGCTGCTAGATTAAGGGAATATGGCCTCTAGGATGTGCTGCTAGATTAAGGAAATATGGTTGCTAGGATGTGCTGCTAGATTAAGGGGCTATATCTTCTAGGATGTGCTGCTAGATTATGGAAATATTGCTTCTAGGATGTGCTGCTATATGAAGGGAATATGGCTTCTAGGATGTGCTGCTAGATTAAGGGGCTATATCTTCTAGGATGTGCTGCTGTATGAAGGGAATATGGCTTCTAGGATGTGCTGCTAGATTAAGGGGCTATGTCTTCTAGGATGTGCTGCTAGATTAAGGGAATATGGCTTCTAGGATGTGCTGCTAGATTAAGGGAATATGGCTTCTAGGATGTGCTGCTAGATTAATGGAATATGGCTTCTAGGATGTGCTGCTAGATTAAGGGAATATGGCTTCTAGGATGTGCTGCTAGATTAATGGAATATGGCTGCTAGGAAGTGCTGCTAGATTAAGGGAATATGGCTTCTAGGATGTGCTGCTAGATTAATGGAATATGGCTGCTAGGATGTGCTGCTAGATTAAAGGAATATGGCTTCTAGGATGTGCTGCTAGATTAAGGGAATATGGCTTCTAGGATGTGCTGCTATATTAATGGAATATGGCTTCTAGGATGTGCTGCTAGATTAAGGGAATATGGCTTCTAGGATGTGCTGCTAGATTAATGGAATATGGCTGCTAGGATGTGCTGCTAGATTAAGGGAATATGGCTTCTAGGATGTGCTGCTAGATTAAAGGAATATGGCTGCTAGGATGTGCTGCTAGATTAAGGGAATATGGCTTCTAGGATGTGCTGCTAGATTAATGGGCTATGGCTTCTAGGATGTGCTGTTATATTAAAGGAATATGGCTTCTAGGATGTGCTGCTAGATTAAGGAAATATGGTTGCTAGGATGTGCTGCTAGATTAAGGGGCTATATCTTCTAGGATGTGCTGCTAGATTATGGAAATATTGCTTCTAGGATGTGCTGCTATATGAAGGGAATATGGCTTCTAGGATGTGCTGCTAGATTAAGGGAATATGGCTTCTAGGATGTGCTGCTAGATTAAGGGAATATGGCTTCTAGGATGTGCTGCTAGATTAAGGGAATATGGCTTCTAGGATGTGCTGCTAGATTAAGGGAATATGGCTTCTAGGATGTGCTGCTAGATTAAGGGAATATGGCTTCTAGGATGTGCTGCTAGATTAAGGGAATATGGCTTCTAGGATGTGCTGCTAGATTAAGGGAATATGGCTTCTAGGATGTGCTGCTAGATTAAGGGAATATGGCTTCTAGGATGTGCTGCTAGATTAAGGGGCTATGTAGCTAGAACCTAAGAACCATGCATGGTAATGAGGGACTCCAAACAATGGATGTCAGGAACTCAAAACTATGGTTATGAGGAACATGGAACCATGGTTATATAAGGTATTGAGGCCATGACTGCAAGTGTAAGGCCACAACTTAAACCATATGATTCAGGTCCAAAAAGTAAAATATAGCTAATATGCAGATTAGTCCTTAGTATAAACTTTAATAAACAACAATTTACAAAGTTCTGAATAATTATGTTATAATGGGAGGTAATTTATAAATGATAATGTCACAAATAGTTTTCTGGACAGATATATTTTTCAATATATGAAAATGCACATTACTGTGTGAGTATCCATATTTATGGCAACAATTGGTGTTATACAACATGCTAAAAGTGATTAACTCATTCATTTATTCCCTATTATGATTGTTTTGTTATGAAGAAAACAAACCACAAAGTGAGTCAAAACAAACCACAAAGTGAGTCAAAACAAACCACAAAGTGAGTCAAAACAAACCACAAAGTGAGTCAAAATAAACAAAATAAGATCATCCTAGTCAAAATAAGAAATAAAATTGTTTTGTATTCTTTACATAAACACTTTGGTAATACATGCACTGGTTTTGTATTCTTTACATAAACACTTTGGTAATACATGCACTGGTTTTGTATTCTTTACATAAACACTTTGGTAATACATGCACTGGTTTTGTATTCTTTACATAAACACTTTGGTAATACATGCACTGGTTTTGTATTCTTTACATAAACACTTTGGTAATACATGCACTGGTTTTGTATTCTTTACATAAACACTTTGGTAATACATGCACTGGTTTTGTATTCTTTACATAAACACTTTGGTAATACATGCACTGGTTTTGTATTCTTTACATAAACACTTTGGTAATACATGCACTGGTTTTGTATTCTTTACATAAACCTTTGGTAATACATGCACTGGTTTTGTATTCTTTACATAAACACTTTGGTAATACATGCACTGGTTTTGTATTCTTTACATAAACACTTTGGTAATACATGCACTGGTTTTGTATTCTTTACATAAACACTTTGGTAATACATGCACTGGTTTTGTATTCTTTACATAAACACTTTGGTAATACATGCACTGGTTTTGTATTCTTTACATAAACACTTTGGTAATACATGCACTGGTTTTGTATTCTTTACATAAACACTTTGGTAATACATGCACTGGTTTTGTATTCTTTACATAAACACTTTGGTAATACATGCACTGGTTTTGTATTCTTTACATAAACACTTTGGTAATACATGCACTGGTTTTGTATTCTTTACATAAACACTTTGGTAATACATGCACTGGTTTTGTATTCTTTACATAAACACTTTGGTAATACATGCACTGGTTTTGGATTCTTTACATAAACACTTTGGTAATACATGCACTGGTTTTGGATTCTTTACATAAACACTTTGGTAATACATGCACTGGTTTTGTATTCTTTACATAAACACTTTGGTAATACATGCACTGGTTTTGTATTCTTTACATAAACACTTTGGTAATACATGCACTGGTTTTGTATTCTTTACATAAACACTTTAGTAATACATGCACTGGTTTTGGATTCTTTACAGAAACACTTTGGTAATACATGCACTGGTTTTGTATTCTTTACATAAACACTTTGGTAATACATGCACTGGTTTTGTATTCTTTACATAAACACTTTGGTAATACATGCACTGGTTTTGTATTCTTTACATAAACACTTTGGTAATACATGCACTGGTTTTGTATTCTTTACATAAACACTTTGGTAATACATGTACTGGTTTTGGATTCTTTACATAAACACTTTGGTAATACATGCACTGGTTTTGTATTCTTTACATAAACACTTTGGTAATACATGTACTGGTTTTGTATTCTTTACATAAACACTTTGGTAATACATGCACTGGTTTTGTATTCTTTACATAAACACTTTGGTAATACATGCACTGGTTTTGTATTCTTTACATAAACACTTTGGTAATACATGCACTGGTTTTGTATTCTTTACATAAACACTTTGGTAATACATGCACTGGTTTTGTATTCTTTACATAAACACTTTGGTAATACATGCACTGGTTTTGTATTCTTTACATAAACACTTTGGTAATACATGCACTGGTTTTGTAACAAATACAATTGCACGAGAACATGAGTTATGGGTCTTTAGGACATCTCATCTAGCATCCTCATGGGCATGTGGTGCATCTTATAACATTTGTGATTGGGACTGATACAAATTTATTTTAGCTTGATTGCAAAACAAATTCTTTCAACTTATATTAATCACTCTCAAGACCTCATTCCTGATGGAATCCATCGCCACGAGGGAGAGAGAAGAGGCAACGAGGAATTTAAATGCCTTTCCTAAGGGCACAATCGTAACCGGCTCCAGCGGGGCTCAAACTCCGGACCTTTCGCACCTGAAGCTATCACGACTTCCACAATTGGGACTATAATGGTAAGACTGTCATCAGTATAAAAATCTATTCTTTACCCAACATAGTGACAATTTTATATGCAAATGACCTAGACGAAATTTGAGCTACAATGATAGGTTTATTGATGGACACAGACATAACACAGATAATAGCTGGTGAAAATTGGTGAAATACAATCCCCACTCTTATAAATCATAAAATCAACTTCATTAATGATGTGCAAACATTTTCTATACAAACAAGAACTACTGTAAAGTGGTAGATGTTCATTACAAGACTGGCATACCATATATACCCGACCATAACTCGACCTTCTTCTCATACAGAAATATGATGAAACGTAATATCGACTTAGGCTTAGGTACAAATAAAAATTTCTTTGGGGGGGGGGGAAATTATTTAATCATGTGAACAGCATTAAATTAAGTACATGTACTTGAGAGGTAGATTTTACAGACTACTGTGAAAATGCATTCAGGAAAGACAAATTGCAATTGCATTCAATAAATTTACATAAATTATACGGTCAAACCTGTGCCAATAGGGTCAAACCTGTCAACAATTCTTTAAAAGGCTGTGAATAACAATCACATGCTGACAGCAACCAGCGGCCAGTCTAAATAATTCCCGGCAGGCCAAAATTAACCCCGAACAACGTGATAATAAGTGGTCGCTAGTGCATCCATTTGTAGACAATTAGCCGATCCATATATGTGCCCGGGATTATCAATCTGTTTGATTAGGTCACTGGATTCTTTGTTTGTTACATGTTCTAATCTTAGAAGGAGGATGGATAATTATCGACCATCGGCTCCAAGGTCAGCTTTAATTGAGTTATCACACTTTTCTTAACTGACAGTTAAAAAAATCTGATCAACTAAAAAAGATTGTTGTTTCATTTCCCATCAAAACGTGATTATTTATCGAAGTGCTCATACAATCTGCTCTCCAATGCCGAATATCGTCGATGTATTTTACTGACTCCTGATTTCAGAGTAAACATCGCATTTCATTGGCTTAAATTCGGAGGTTTCCTACACTATTTTTAAAATAAAAAAATGAAAAACGAGTTTATAAGAGAATAATTTAACATCCAGGCAAGCTTTCAAACATTCTGCCAAAACTCAATTCAGAAAAATAGTATTGAAAACGAAGAAATATTTTTGATTTTTGTTACAATGGCTGCCGATTCCGATGAAAATATGAACATTGGCGATATGTTTTGTAATATGACCATGAGAAGTTCATTAAACAATTTGATACAAATGCATGGGTTTTGAGGGGTTAGTTACATTTTGCAATCAGTATAAGGTTAAATTTGTAGCCCCGACTATTAATTTGAGCACCATAGGTACAATGTGTTGTCAATGGTGTGCACTCTGAAGCATTTTCGAAATATCCAGAGATGTATCTTTCAAAATGAATAAAATTGCTATACAGAGATGTATCTTTCAAAAGTGAGTATAAAATTGCTATACATAGAGTATATATAAAGTGTCACATTGCTATACAGAGAGTATATATAAAGTGTCACATTGCTATACATAGAGTATATATAAAGTGTCACATTGCTATACATAGAGTATATATAAAGTGTCACATTGCTATACATAGAGTATATATAAAGTGTCACATTGCTATACATAGAGTATATATAAAGTGTCACATTGCTATACATAGAGTATATATAAAGTGTCACATTGCTATACATAGAGTATTATAAGTGTCACATTGCTATACAGAGAGTATATATAAAGTGTCACATTGCTATACAGAGAGTATATATAAAGTGTCACATTGCTATACATAGAGTATATATAAAGTGTCACATTGCTATACATAGAGTATATATAAAGTGTCACATTGCTATACATAGAGTATATATAAAGTGTCACATTGCTATACATAGAGTATATATAAAGTGTCACATTGCTATACATAGATATATATAAAGTGTCACATTGCTATACATAGAGTATATATAAAGTGTCACATTGCTATACAGAGAGTATATATAAAGTGTCACATTGCTATACATAGAGTATATATAAAGTGTCACATTGCTATACATAGAGTATATATAAAGTGTCACATTGCTATACATAGAGTATATATAAAGTGTCACATTGCTATACATAGAGTATATATAAAGTGTCACATTGCTATACATAGAGTATATATAAGTGTCACATTGCTATACAGAGAGTATATATAAAGTGTCACATTGCTATACATAGAGTAATATAAGTGTCACATTGCTATACATAGAGTATATATAAAGTGTCACATTGCTATACATAGAGTATATATAAAGTGTCACATTGCTATACATAGAGTATATATAAAGTGTCACATTGCTATACATAGAGTATATATAAAGTGTCACATTGCTATACAGAGAGTATATATAAAGTGTCACATTGCTATACATAGAGTATATATAAAGTGTCACATTGCTATACATAGAGTATATATAAAGTGTCACATTGCTATACATAGAGTATATATAAAGTGTCACATTGCTATACATAGAGTATATATAAAGTGTCACATTGCTATACATAGAGTATATATAAAGTGTCACATTGCTATACATAGAGTATATATAAAGTGTCACATTGCTATACATAGAGTATATATAAAGTGTCACATTGCTATACATAGAGTATATATAAAGTGTCACATTGCTATACATAGAGTATATATAAAGTGTCACATTGCTATACATAGAGTATATATAAAGTGTCACATTGCTATACAAGAGTATATATAAGTGTCACATTGCTATACATAGAGTATATATAAAGTGTCACATTGCTATACATAGAGTATATATAAAGTGTCACATTGCTATACATGAGTATATATAAGTGTCACATTGCTATACAGAGAGTATATATAAAGTGTCACATTGCTATACATAGAGTATATAAAGTGTCACATTGCTATACATAGAGTATATATAAAGTGTCACATTGCTATACATAGAGTATATATAAAGTGTCACATTGCTATACATAGAGTATATATAAGTGTCACATTGCTATACATAGAGTATATATAAAGTGTCACATTGCTATACATAGAGTATATATAAAGTGTCACATTGCTATACATAGAGTATATATAAAGTGTCACATTGCTATACATAGAGTATATATAAAGTGTCACATTGCTATACATAGAGTATATATAAAGTGTCACATTGCTATACATAGAGTATATATAAAGTGTCACATTGCTATACATAGAGTATATATAAAGTGTCACATTGCTATACATAAGTATATAATAAAGTGTCACATTGCTATACAGAGAGTATATATAAGTGTCACATTGCTATACATAGAGTATATATAAAGTGTCACATTGCTATACATAGATAGATATAAAAGTGTCACATTGCTATACATAGAGTATATATAAGTGTCACATTGCTATACATAGAGTATATATAAAGTGTCACATTGCTATACATAGAGTATATATAAAGTGTCACATTGCTATACATAGAGTATATATAAAGTGTCACATTGCTATACATAGAGTATATATAAAGTGTCACATTGCTATACATAGAGTATATATAAAGTGTCACATTGCTATACATAGAGTATATATAAAGTGTCACATTGCTATACATAGAGTATATATAAAGTGTCACATTGCTATACATAGAGTATATATAAAGTGTCACATTGCTATACAAGAGTATATATAAAGTGTCACATTGCTATACATAGAGTATATATAAAGTGTCACATTGCTATACATAGAGTATATATAAAGTGTCACATTGCTATACATAGAGTATATATAAGTGTCACATTGCTATACATAGAGTATATATAAAGTGTCACATTGATTACAAAGAATAATTATAATCGGTTTACTAATGTAAGGTCTATTCTATCAGCCTCTGATTTTCATTGCTTGTTTTGAAATTTGATTTTTTTTATTTTCTCCAAAAAAAAGGAATTTAAAAATCAAAAATCAAAAGCGACAAATTTTGAGGTGAATGGTAGTGCGTCTATTAATTCTTTATATAATGAGTACAATTCCCCACTACTGCACACTCAGTCAATTGAAAGTTGTGCTATTTCAATGGATATGTTGTTGTATTGCTTTAAGACAATTAAGGGGGGGCGGTGAACATCTCATGGCCATGATATCTTCACCAGCGGGTGAAAATATCATGGCTATGAGATTTTCACCCCACCCCGCTGCAACTCTTTCAATTTTGTCACCACCATATATAAAATAGTCATATGACTCTCACATACCATAAGATAGAAGCAATACAGCATCAACAACATTTGACAAAAATATTGGGGTGCGGGTGAAAATCTCATAGGGAGGGTGAAAATCTCATGGCATTTTTTTCACCCACGGGTGAAAATATCGCGCGGGTGAAAATCTCATGTGACACCGGGCTTACATGGCCTAATAGCAACTACGCCACTGAGTAATTTGCAGCAATATTACTGTACACAGTGGTGATGATAAATGAAACAATGTGGCTAAGTGAGCACAATGTTTGAACACTCTCTGCTCCTACTGTAGCTACCATTGAACAAGGTGAGATTGTAGCGCCAATAAAAAATAGGGTTTATTCTAGAGCGGAAAAAAGGGCAATGTGGGTCAGAAAAGAGGAGAGGGTACCATTTTGAGTGATGAGGAGGTAGGTGCGAGAGGTAGGTGCGAGAGGTAGGTGCGAGAGAAGGTATTTGGGGGTTACTCCCTAGATAATTTGACTAACTTGTGCGATTGACAGCTAATTATGCTTGATCAAAGTGTGGCACTAGGGAAGTACATATCGGTCACAAGGGTGGACAAGTTGGAGTTTATAAAGGTATGCCAGCCAAACAGCACTCACCTGTTGCGGCATATTAAACAAAAAAGACGGACATCAAGGGCTAAAAAGGGGCAGTGCGGACCAGTCATTCCATTCTAGAGAAAAACACTAAAAAATGAGTACCGTCAAATTGCAGAGGATGAGTGGAGATGTGCATAGAATGAATGGAGAGGTGGAGAGGTGCATAGGATGACTGGAGAGGTGCATAGGATGAATGGAGAGGTGGAGAGGTGCATAGGATGACTGGAGAGGTGGAGAGGTGCATAGGATGACTGGAGATGTGCATAGAATGAATGGAGAGGTGGAGAGGTGCATAGGATGACTGGAGATGTGCATAGAATGAATGGAGAGGTGGAGAGGTGCATAGGATGACTGGAGAGGTGCATAGGATGAATGGAGAGGTGGAGAGGTGCATAGGATGACTGGAGAGGTGCATAGAATGAATGGAGAGGTGGAGAGGTGCATAGGATGACTGGAGAGGTGCATAGGATGAATGGAGAGGTGGAGAGGTGCATAGGATGAATGGAGAAGTGGAGAGGTGCATAGGATGAGTGGAGAGGTGCATAGGATGAATGGAGAGGTGGAGAGGTGCATAGGATGAATGGAGAGGTGGAGAGGTGCATATGATGAATGGAGAGGTGAGAGGTGCATAGAATGAATGGAGAGGTGCATAAGATGAATGGAGAGGTGGAGAGGTCCATAGGATGAATTGAGAAGTGGAGAGGTGCATAGGATGCATGGAGAGGTGGAGAGGTGCATAGGATGAATGGAGAAGTGGAGAGGTGCATAGGATGAGTGGAGAGGTGCATAGGATGAGTGGAGAGGTGGTTGATAGGTGCATAGGATGAGTGGAGAGGTGCATATGATGAGTCAAGAGGTTGAGTGGTGCATATGATGAGTGGAGAGGTGGAGTGGTGGTGGAATGGTGCATAGGATGAGTGGAGAGGTGGAGTGGTGCATATGATGAGTGGAGAGGTGGAGTGGTGTATAGGATGAGTGGAGAAGTGGAATGGTGCATAGGATGAGTGGAGAGGTAGAGTGGTGTATAGGATGAGTGGAGAGGTGGAGTGGTGTATAGGATGAGTGGAGAGGTGGTGATAGGTGCATAGGATGAGTGGAGAGGTGGAGAGGTGCATATGATGAGTGGAGAGGTGCATAGGATGAGTGGAGAGGTGGTTGATAGATGCATAGGATGAGTGGAGAGGTGGAGAGGTGCATATGATGAGTCAAGAGGTTGAGTGGTGCATATGATGAGTGGAGAGGTGGAGTGGTGGTGGAATGGTGCATAGGATGAGTGGAGAGGTGGAGAGGTGCATAGGATGAGTGGAGAGGTAGAGTGGTGCATAGGATGCATCAAGAGGTGGAGTGGTGCATAGGATGAGTGGAGAGATGGAGTGGTGTATAGATGAGTGGAGAAGTGGAATGGTGCATAGGATGAGTGAGAAGTGGAGTGGTGCATAGATGAGTGGAGAGGTGCATAGGATGAGTGGAGAAGTGGAATGGTGCATAGGATGAGTGGAGAGGTAGAGTGGTGTATAGGATGAGTGGAGAGGTAGATGGTGCATAGGATGAGTGGAGAAGTGGAATGGTGTATAGGATGAGTGGAGAGGTGGGGTGGTGTATAGGATGAGTGGAGAGGTAGAGTGGTGCATAGGATGCATCAAGAGGTGGAGTGGTGCATAGGATGAGTGGAGAGGTGGAGTGGTGAATAGGATGAGTGGAGAGGTAGAGTGGTGCATAGGATGCATCAAGAGGTGGAGTGGTGCATAGGATGAGTGGAGAGGTGGAGTGGTGTATAGGATGAGTGTAGAAGTGGAATGGTGCATTGGATGAGTGGAGAAGTGGAGTGGTGCATAGGATGAGTGGAGAGGTGCATAGGATGAGTGGAGAAGTGGAATGGTGCATAGGATGAGTGGAGAGGTAGAGTGGTGTATAGGATGAGTGGAGAGGTAGAGTGGTGCATAGGATGCATCAAGAGGTGGAGTGGTGCATAGGATGAGTGGAGAGGTGGAGTGGTGTATAGGATGATTGTAGAAGTGGAATGGTGCATTGGATGAGTGGAGAAGTGGAGTGGTGCATAGGATGAGTGGAGAGGTGCATAGGATGAGTGGAGAAGTGGAATGGTGCATAGGATGAGTGGAGAGGTAGAGTGGTGCATAGGATTAGTGGAGAAATGGAATGGTGTATAGGATGAGTGGAGAGGTGGAGTGGTGTATAGGATGAGTGGAGAGGTGGAGTGTTGCATAGGATGAGTGGAGCGGTGGAGAGGTACATAGGATGAATGGATAGGTGGAGTGGTGCATAGGATGAGTGGAGCGGTGGAGAGGTGCATAGGATGAGTGGAGCGGTGGAGAGGTGCATAGGATGAATGGATAGGTGGAGTGGTGCATATGATGAGTGGAGCGGTGGAGAGGTACATAGGATGAGTTGAGAGGTGCATAGGATTAATGGAGAGGTGCATAAGATAAATGGAGAGGTGGAGAGGTGCATGGCATGAATGAAGAGGTGGATAGGATGAATGGAGAGGTGGAGTGTTGCATAGGATGAGTGGAGCGGTGGAGAGGTGCATAGGATGAATGGATAGGTGGAGTGGTGCATATGATGAGTGGAGCGGTGGAGAGGTGCATAGGATGAGTGGAGAAGTGGAATGGTGCATAGGATGAGTGGAGAAGTGGAATGATGAATAGGATGGTGCATAGGATGAGTGGAGAAGTGGAATGGTGTATAGGATGAGTGGAGAAGTGGAATGGTGCATAGGATGAGTGGAGAAGTGGAATGGTGTATAGGATGAGTGGAGAAGTGGAATGGTGCATAGGATGAGTGGAGAAGTGGAATGGTGAATAGGATGGTGTATAGGATGAGTGGAGAGGTGGAGTGGTGTATAGGATGAGTGGAGAAGTGGAATGGTGTATAGGATGAGTGGAGAAGTGGAATGGTGTATAGTATGAGTGGAGAGGTTGAGAGGTGCATAGGATGAGTGGAGAAGTGGAATGGTGTATAGGATGAGTGGAGAGGTGGAGTGGTGCATGGGATGAGTGGAGAGGTGGAGTGGTGCATAGGATGAGTGGAGAGGTGGAGTGGTGCATAGGATGAGTGGAGAGGTGGAGTGTTGAATAGGATGAGTCAAGAGGTGGAGAGGTGCATAGGATGAGTGGAGATGGAGTGGTGCACAGGATGAGTCAAGAGGTGGAGTGGTGCATAGGATGAGTGGAGAGGTGGAGTGGTGCATATGATGAGTCAAGAGGTGGAGTGGTGCATATGATGAGTCAAGAGGTGGAGTGGTGCATATGATGAGTGGAGAGGTGGAGTGGTGCATAGGATAAGTCAATAGGTGGTGGAGAGAATGAGTGGAGAGGTGGTGGAGAGGATGAGTGGATAGGTGGTGGAGATAATGAGTGGAGAGGTGGTTAGAGGATGACTGGAGAGGTGTTGGAGAGATTGAGTGGATATGTGGTGGAGATAATGAGTGGAGAGGTGGTGGAGAGGATGAGTGGAGAGGTGTTGGAAAGGATGAGTGGATAGGTGGTGGAGATAATGAGTGGAGAGGTGGTGGAGAGGATGAGTGGAGAGGTGTTGGAGAGGATGAGTGGATAGGTGGCGGAGAGAATGAGTGGAGAGGTGGTGGAGAGGATGAGAGGAGAGGTGTTGGAGAGGATGAGTAGATAGGTGGAGTGGTGTATAGGATGAGTGGAGAGGTGGTTGATAGGTGCATAGGATGAGTGGAGAGGTGCATATGATGAGTCAAGAGGTTGGGTGGTGCATATGATGAGTGGAGAGGTGGAGTGGTGGTGGAATGGTGCATAGGATGAGTGGAGAGGTGGAGTGGTGCATATGATGAGTGGAGAGGTGGAGTGGTGTATAGGATGAGTGGAGAAGTGGAATGGTGCATAGGATGAGTGGAGAGGTAGAGTGGTGTATAGGATGAGTGGAGAGGTGGAGTGGTGTATAGGATGAGTGGAGAGGTGGTTGATAGGTGCATAGGATGAGTGGAGGTGGAGAGGTGCATATGATGAGTGGAGAGGTGCATAGGATGAGTGGAGAGGTGGTTGATAGGTGCATAGGATGAGTGGAGAGGTGGAGAGGTGCATATGATGAGTCAAGAGGTTGAGTGGTGCATATGATGAGTGGAGAGGTGGAGTGGTGGTGGAATGGTGCATAGGATGAGTGGAGAGGTGGAGTGGTGCATAGGATGAGTGGAGAGGTAGAGTGGTGCATAGGATGCATCAAGAGGTGGAGTGGTGCATAGGATGAGTGGAGAGATGGAGTGGTGTAGAGATGAGTGGAGAAGTGGAATGGTGCATAGGATGAGTGGAGAGGTAGAGTGGTGTATAGGATGAGTGGAGAAGTGGAATGGTGTATAGGATGAGTGGAGAGGTGGGGTGGTGCATAGGATGAGTGGAGAGATAGAGTGGTGCATAGGATGCATCAAGAGGTGGAGTGGTGCATAGGATGAGTGGAGAGGTGGAGTGGTGTATAGGATGAGTGTAGAAGTGGAATGGTGCATTGGATGAGTGGAGAAGTGGAGTGGTGCATAGGATGAGTGGAGAGGTGCATAGGATGAGTGGAGAAGTGGAATGGTGCATAGGATGAGTGGAGAGGTAGAGTGGTGTATAGGATGAGTGGAGAGGTAGAGTGGTACATAGGATGAGTGGAGAAGTGGAATGGTGTATAGGATGAGTGGAGAGGTGGAGTGGTGTATAGGATGAGTGGATAGGTGGAGTGGTGCATAGGATGAGTGGAGCGGTGGAGAGGTGCATAGGATGAGTGGAGCAGTGGAGAGGTGCATATGATGAATGGATAGGTGGAGTGGTGCATATGATGAGTGGAGCGGTGGAGAGGTACATAGGATGAGTTGAGAGGTGCATAGGATTAATGGAGAGGTGCATAAGATAAATGGAGAGGTGGAGAGGTGCATGGCATGAATGGAGAGGTGGATAGGATGAATGGAGAGGTGGAGTGTTGCATAGGATGAGTGGAGCGGTGGAGAGGTGCATAGGATGAATGGATAGGTGGAGTGGTGCATATGATGAGTGGAGCGGTGGAGAGGTGCATAGGATGAGTGGAGAAGTGGAATGGTGCATAGGATGAGTGGAGAAGTGGAATGATGAATAGGATGGTGCATAGGATGAGTGGAGAAGTGGAATGGTGTATAGGATGAGTGGATAAGTGGAATGGTGCATAGGATGAGTGGAGAAGTGGAATGGTGCATAGGATGAGTGGAGAAGTGGAATGGTGAATAGGATGGTGTATAGGATGAGTGGAGAGGTGGAGTGGTGTATAGGATGAGTGGAGAAGTGGAATGGTGTATAGGATGAGTGGAGAAGTGGAATGGTGTATAGTATGAGTGGAGAGGTTGAGAGGTGCATAGGATGAGTGGAGAAGTGGAATGGTGTATAGGATGAGTGGAGAGGTGGAGTGGTGCATGGGATGAGTGGAGAGGTGGAGTGGTGCATAGGATGAGTGGAGAGGTGGAGTGGTGCATAGGATGAGTGGAGAGGTGGAGTGTTGAATAGGATGAGTCAAGAGGTGGAGAGGTGCATAGGATGAGTGGAGATGGAGTGGTGCACAGGATGAGTCAAGAGGTGGAGTGGTGCATAGGATGAGTGGAGAGGTGGAGTGGTGCATATGATGAGTCAAGAGGTGGAGTGGTGCATATGATGAGTCAAGAGGTGGAGTGGTGCATATGATGAGTGGAGAGGTGGAGTGGTGCATAGGATAAGTCAATAGGTGGTGGAGAGAATGAGTGGAGAGGTGGTGGAGAGGATGAGTGGATAGGTGGTGGAGATAATGAGTGGAGAGGTGGTTAGAGGATGAGTGGAGAGGTGTTGGAGATAATGAGTGGAGAGGTGTTGGAGAGGATGAGTGGAGAGGTGTGGAGAGGATGAGTGGATAGGTGGTGGAGAGAATGAGTGGAGAGGTGGTGGAGAGGATGAGTGGAGAGGTGGTGGAGAGGATGAGTGGAGAGGTGTTGGAGAGGATGAGTGGAGAGGTGATGGAGAGGATGAGTGGAGAGGTGGTGGAGAGGATGAGTAGATAGTTGGAGTGGTGTATAGGATGAGTGGAGAAGTGGAATGGTGAATAGGATGAGTGGAGAAGTGGAATGGTGAATAGGATGGTGCATAGGATGTGTGGAGAAGTGGAGTGGTGTATAGGATGAGTGGAGAAGTGGAATGGTGTATAGGATGAGTGGAGAAGTGGAATGGTGCATAGGATGAGTGGAGAAGTGGAATGGTGAATAGGATGGTGTATAGGATGAGTGGAGAGGTGGAGTGGTGTATAGGATGAGTGGAGAAGTGGAATGGTGTATAGGATGAGTGGAGAGGTGGAGAAGTGCATAGGATGAGTGGAGAAGTGGAATGGTGAATAGGATGGTGCATAGGATGAGTGGAGAAGTGGAATGGTGTATAGGATGAGTGGAGAAGTGGAATGGTGAATAGGATGGTGCATAGGATGTGTGGAGAAGTGGAGTGGTGTATAGGATGAGTGGAGAAGTGGAATGGTGTATAGGATGAGTGGATAGATGGTGATAGATGAGTGGAGAGGTGCATATGATGAGTCAAGAGGTTGAGTGGTGCATATGATGAGTGGAGAGGTGGAGTGGTGGTGGAATGGTGCATAGGATGAGTGGAGAG
>CM026395.1:41263834-41347277 GCA_014843695.1 Archivesica marissinica
ATTTAGATGTCTGTAGTGTTGAAAGGGTTAAGACCATTTTTGATAATACCTACAGTAACTATGACTCATTTTTCTACCCATATTGCATTGTACATACTATATCAAATTATAAGCTGAATCGACATGAAGCGTATTTGAAAAGAACATAAAGTGAATAAAATGAATAAAAGAACTGTATGCAATTTTTGTTCGATTTGAATGATCTTCACTTTTTTCATTCATGCTTTCATGGGTTATTATTTTGTGGCAGGTAAAACACCGAGATAGGTATTAAGGAGAAAACATCACGAACAAGATGCGTTTGTCTGGATTTACCGATCTGTTACACTACCTATCATTTTATATAATGGGGATGCGAGTGATTCACGATTTACTTAATTCACACAATACAGTTCACACAATATGGTTTTAAAATTGGCAAATATTATGGATATATCAATATACAGGTTTATGAATGAAGAGCATGGAGTACAAGGAGTGTTTATCAATTGCAGCATAGAAATAGTATAGAAATAGTAGGGCATTCAGTGTCACAACATAATAGCAGTATCAATGAACCATAATCTGTGGGAAATAGGATTATAGGTCATATCCCACCATTCATGTCTCAGAATTACAGGACAGAGCAAGAAAATCAATGACTTGTGTTTACAGTCCTACCCCTGTCATATAGGCCAAGCAAGGAAATCAGTGACTTGTGTTTACAGTCCTACCCCTGTCATATAGACCAAGCAAGGAAATCAGTGGCTTGTATTTACAGTCCTACCCCTGTCATATAGACCAAGCAAGGAAATCAGTGGCTTGTATTTACAGTCCTACCCCTGTCATATAGGCCAAGCAAGGAAATCAGTGGCTTGTATTTACAGTCCTACCCCTGTCATATAGGCCAAGCAAGGAAATCAGTGACTTGTGTTTACAGTCCTACCCCTGTCATATAGGCCAAGCAAGGAAATCAGTGACTTGTGTTTACAGTCCTACCCCTGTCATATAGACCAAGCAAGGAAATCAGTGGCTTGTATTTACAGTCCTACCCCTGTCATATAGGCCAAGCAAGGAAATCAATCACTTGTGTTTACAGTCCTACCCCTGTCATATAGGCCAAGCAAGTAAATCAGTGGCTTGTGTTTACAGTCCTACCCCTGTCATATAGGCCAAGCAAGGAAATCAGTGGCTTGTGTTTACAGTCCTACCCCTGTCATATAGGCCAAGCAAGGAAATCAGTGGCTTGTATTTACAGTCCTACCCCTGTCATATAGACCAAGCAAGGAAATCAGTGGTTTGTATTTACAGTCCTACCCCTGTCATATAGGCCAAGCAAGGAAATCAGTGGCTTGTATTTACAGTCCTACCCCTGTCATATAGGCCAAGCAAGGAAATCAGTGACGTGTGTTTACAGTCCTACCCCTGTCATATAGACCAAGCAAGGAAATCAGTGGCTTGTGTTTACAGTCCTACCCCTGTCATATAGACCAAGCAAGAAAATCAGTGGCTTGTGTTTACAGTCCTACCCTTTAGATGTCTGTAGTGTTGAAAGGGTTAAGACCATTTTTGATAATACCTACAGTAACTATGACTCATTTTTCTACCCATATTGCATTGTACATACTATATCAAATTATAAGCTGAATCGACATGAAGCGTATTTGAAAAGAACATAAAGTGAATAAAATGAATAAAAGAACTGTATGCAATTTTTGTTCGATTTGAATGATCTTCACTTTTTTCATTCATGCTTTCATGGGTTATTATTTTGTGGCAGGTAAAACACCGAGATAGGTATTAAGGAGAAAACATCACGAACAAGATGCGTTTGTCTGGATTTACCGATCTGTTACACTACCTATCATTTTATATAATGGGGATGCGAGTGATTCACGATTTACTTAATTCACACAATACAGTTCACACAATATGGTTTTAAAATTGGCAAATATTATGGATATATCAATATACAGGTTTATGAATGAAGAGCATGGAGTACAAGGAGTGTTTATCAATTGCAGCATAGAAATAGTATAGAAATAGTAGGGCATTCAGTGTCACAACATAATAGCAGTATCAATGAACCATAATCTGTGGGAAATAGGATTATAGGTCATATCCCACCATTCATGTCTCAGAATTACAGGACAGAGCAAGAAAATCAATGACTTGTGTTTACAGTCCTACCCCTGTCATATAGGCCAAGCAAGGAAATCAGTGACTTGTGTTTACAGTCCTACCCCTGTCATATAGACCAAGCAAGGAAATCAGTGGCTTGTATTTACAGTCCTACCCCTGTCATATAGGCCAAGCAAGGAAATCAGTGGCTTGTATTTACAGTCCTACCCCTGTCATATAGGCCAAGCAAGGAAATCAGTGGCTTGTATTTACAGTCCTACCCCTGTCATATAGGCCAAGCAAGGAAATCAGTGACTTGTGTTTACAGTCCTACCCCTGTCATATAGGCCAAGCAAGGAAATCAGTGACTTGTGTTTACAGTCCTACCCCTGTCATATAGACCAAGCAAGGAAATCAGTGGCTTGTATTTACAGTCCTACCCCTGTCATATAGGCCAAGCAAGGAAATCAATCACTTGTGTTTACAGTCCTACCCCTGTCATATAGGCCAAGCAAGTAAATCAGTGGCTTGTGTTTACAGTCCTACCCCTGTCATATAGGCCAAGCAAGGAAATCAGTGGCTTGTGTTTACAGTCCTACCCCTGTCATATAGGCCAAGCAAGGAAATCAGTGGCTTGTATTTACAGTCCTACCCCTGTCATATAGACCAAGCAAGGAAATCAGTGGTTTGTATTTACAGTCCTACCCCTGTCATATAGGCCAAGCAAGGAAATCAGTGGCTTGTATTTACAGTCCTACCCCTGTCATATAGGCCAAGCAAGGAAATCAGTGACTTGTGTTTACAGTCCTACCCCTGTCATATAGGCCAAGCAAGGAAATCAGTGACTTGTGTTTACAGTCCTACCCCTGTCATATAGACCAAGCAAGGAAATCAGTGGCTTGTATTTACAGTCCTACCCCTGTCATATAGGCCAAGCAAGGAAATCAATGGCTTGTGTTTACAGTCCTACCCCTGTCATATAGACCAAGCCGTTACGATTGTGTCCTTAGGCAAGGCATTTAAATTCCACGTTGCCTCTTCTCTCCCTCGTGGCGATGGATTCCATCAGGAATGAGGTCTCGAGAGTGATTTATATAAGTTGAAAGAACTTGTTTCGCAATCGAGCTAAAATAAATTTGTATAATAAAAAAAAAAAAAAAAAAATATAGACCAAGCAAGGAAATCAGTGGCTTGTATTTACAGTCCTACCCCTGTCATATAGGCCAAGCAAGGAAATCAGTGGCTTGTATTTACAGTCCTACCCCTGTCATATAGACCAAGCAAGGAAATCAGTGACTTGTGTTACAGTCCTACCCCTGTCATATAGGCCAAGCAAGGAAATCAGTGATGTGTGTTTACAGTCATATCACTGACATATAGGCCAAGCAAGGAAATCAGTCACTTGTGTTTACAGTCCTATCACTGTCATATAGGCCAAGCAAGGAAATCAGTCACTTGTGTTTACAGTCCTATCACTGTCATATAGGCCAAGCAAGGAAATCAGTCACTTGTGTTTACAGTCCTATCACTGTCATATAGGCCAAGCAAGGAAATCAGTGATTGTGTTTACAGTCCTATCACTGTCATATAGGCCAAGCAAGGAAATCAGTGACGTGTGTTTACAGTCCTACCCCTGTCATATAGACCAAGCAAGGAAATCAGTGGCTTGTGTTTACAGTCCTACCCCTGTCATATAGACCAAGCAAGAAAATCAGTGGCTTGTGTTTACAGTCCTACCCCTGTCATATAGACCAAGCAAGGAAATCAGTGACGTGTGTTTACAGACCTACCCCTGTCATATAGACCAAGCAAGGAAATCAGTGACTTGTGTTTACAGTCCTACCCCTGTCATATAGGCCAAGCAAGGAAATCAGTGACTTGTGTTTACATTCCTACCCCTGTCAGATAGACCAAGCAAGGAAATCAGTGACTTGTATCTACAGTCCTACCCCTGTCATATAGACCAAGCAAGGAAATCATTGGCTTGTGTTTACAGTCCTACCCCTGTCATATAGACCAAGCAAGGAAATCAGTGGCTTGTATTTACAGTCCTACCCCTGTCATATAGGCCAAGCAAGGAAATCAGTGGCTTGTATTTACAGTCCTACCCCTGTCATATAGGCCAAGCAAGGAAATCAGTGACTTGTGTTTACAGTCCTACCCCTGTCATATAGGCCAAGCAAGGAAATCAGTGATGTGTGTTTACAGTCCTATCACTGTCATATAGGCCAAGCAAGGAAATCAGTCACTTGTGTTTACAGTCCTATCACTGTCATATAGGCCAAGCAAGGAAATCAGTCATTTGTGTTTACAGTCCTATCACTGTCATATAGGCCAAGCAAGGAAATCAGTCACTTGTGTTTACAGTCCTATCACTGTCATATAGGCCAAGCAAGGAAATCAGTGATTGTGTTTACAGTCCTATCACTGTCATATAGGCCAAGCAAGGAAATCAGTGACGTGTGTTTACAGTCCTACCCCTGTCATATAGACCAAGCAAGGAAATCAGTGGCTTGTGTTTACAGTCCTACCCCTGTCATATAGACCAAGCAAGAAAATCAGTGGCTTGTGTTTACAGTCCTACCCCTGTCATATAGACCAAGCAAGGAAATCAGTGACTTGTGTTTACAGTCCTACCCCTGTCATATAGACCAAGCAAGGAAATCAGTGACTTGTGTTTACAGTCCTACCCCTGTCATATAGACCAAGCAAGGAAATCAGTGACTTGTGTTTACAGTCCTACCCCTGTCATATAGACCAAGCAAGGAAATCAGTGACTTGTATCTACAGTCCTACCCCTGTCATATAGACCAAGCAAGGAAATCATTGGCTTGTGTTTACAGTCCTACCCCTGTCATATAGACCAAGCAAGGAAATCAGTGACTTGTGTTTACAGTCCTACCCCTGTCATATAGGCCAAGCAAGGAAATCAGTGATGTGTGTTTACAGTCATATCACTGACATATAGGCCAAGCAAGGAAATCAGTCACTTGTGTTTACAGTCCTATCACTGTCATATAGGCCAAGCAAGGAAATCAGTCACTTGTGTTTACAGTCCTATCACTGTCATATAGGCCAAGCAAGGAAATCAGTGATTGTGTTTACAGTCCTATCACTGTCATATAGGCCAAGCAAGGAAATCAGTGACTTGTGTTTACAGTCCTACCCCTGTCATATAGACCAAGCAAGGAAATCAGTGGCTTGTGTTTACAGTCCTACCCCTGTCATATAGACCAAGCAAGAAAATCAGTGGCTTGTGTTTACAGTCCTACCCCTGTCATATAGACCAAGCAAGGAAATCAGTGACGTGTGTTTACAGACCTACCCCTGTCATATAGACCAAGCAAGGAAATCAGTGACTTGTGTTTACAGTCCTACCCCTGTCATATAGGCCAAGCAAGGAAATCAGTGACTTGTGTTTACATTCCAACCCCTGTCAGATAGACCAAGCAAGGAAATCAGTGACTTGTATCTACAGTCCTACCCCTGTCATATAGACCAAGCAAGGAAATCATTGGCTTGTGTTTACAGTCCTACCCCTGTCATATAGACCAAGCAAGGAAATCAGTGGCTTGTATTTACAGTCCTACCCCTGTCATATAGGCCAAGCAAGGAAATCAGTGGCTTGTATGTACAGTCCTACCCCTGTCATTTAGGCCAAGCAAGGAAATCAGTGACTTGTGTTTACAGTCCTACCCCTGTCATATAGGCCAAGCAAGGAAATCAGTGATGTGTGTTTACAGTCCTATCACTGTCATATAGGCCAAGCAAGGAAATCAGTCACTTGTGTTTACAGTCCTATCACTGTCATATAGGCCAAGCAAGGAAATCAGTCATTTGTGTTTACAGTCCTATCACTGTCATATAGGCCAAGCAAGGAAATCAGTCACTTGTGTTTACAGTCCTATCACTGTCATATAGGCCAAGCAAGGAAATCAGTGATTGTGTTTACAGTCCTATCACTGTCATATAGGCCAATCAAGGAAATCAGTGACGTGTGTTTACAGTCCTACCCCTGTCATATAGACCAAGCAAGGAAATCAGTGGCTTGTGTTTACAGTCCTACCCCTGTCATATAGACCAAGCAAGAAAATCAGTGGCTTGTGTTTACAGTCCTACCCCTGTCATATAGACCAAGCAAGGAAATCAGTGACGTGTGTTTACAGACCTACCCCTGTCATATAGACCAAGCAAGGAAATCAGTGACTTGTGTTTACAGTCCTACCCCTGTCATATAGGCCAAGCAAGGAAATCAGTGACTTGTGTTTACATTCCTACCCCTGTCATATAGACCGAGCAAGGAAATCAGTGACTTGTATCTACAGTCCTACCCCTGTCATATAGACCAAGCAAGGAAATCATTGGCTTGTGTTTACAGTCCTACCCCTGTCATATAGACCAAGCAAGGAAATCAGTGGCTTGTGTTTACAGTCCTACCCCTGTCATATAGACCAAGCAAGGAAATCAGTGGCTTGTGTTTACAGTCCTACCCCTGTCATATAGACCAAGCAAGGAAATCAGTGACTTGTGTTTACAGTCCTACCCCTGTCATATAGACCAAGCAAGGAAATCAGTGACTTGTGTTTACAGTCCTACCCCTGTCATATAGACCAAGCAAGGAAATCAGTGGCTTGTGTTTACAGTCCTACCCCTGTCATATAGACCAAGCAAGAAATCAGTCTTGTGTTTACAGTCCTACCCCTGTCATATAGACCAAGCAAGGAAATCAGTGATGTGTTTACAGTCCTACCCCTGTCATATAGACCAAGCAAGAAATCAGTGACTTGTGTTTACAGTCCTACCCCTGTCATATAGACCAAGCAAGGAAATCAGTGGCTTGTGTTTACAGTCCTACCCCTGTCATATAGACCAAGCAAGGAAATCAGTGGCTTGTGTTTACAGTCCTACCCCTGTCATATAGACCAAGCAAGGAAATCAGTGGCTTGTGTTTACAGTCCTACCCCTGTCATATAGACCAAGCAAGGAAATCAGTGGCTTGTGTTTACAGTCCTACCCCTGTCATATAGACCAAGCAAGGAAATCAGTGGCTTGTGTTTACAGTCCTACCCCTGTCATATAGGCCAAGCAAGGAAATCAGTGACTTGTGTTTACAGTCCTACCCCTGTCATATAGGCCAAGCAAGGAAATCAGTGATGTGTGTTTACAGTCCTATCACTGTCATATAGGCCAAGCAAGGAAATCAGTCACTTGTGTTTACAGTCCTATCACTGTCATATAGGCCAAGCAAGGAAATCAGTCATTTGTGTTTACAGTCCTATCACTGTCATATAGGCCAAGCAAGGAAATCAGTCACTTGTGTTTACAGTCCTATCACTGTCATATAGGCCAAGCAAGGAAATCAGTGATTGTGTTTACAGTCCTATCACTGTCATATAGGCCAAGCAAGGAAATCAGTGACGTGTGTTTACAGTCCTACCCCTGTCATATAGACCAAGCAAGGAAATCAGTGGCTTGTGTTTACAGTCCTACCCCTGTCATATAGACCAAGCAAGAAAATCAGTGGCTTGTGTTTACAGTCCTACCCCTGTCATATAGACCAAGCAAGGAAATCAGTGACGTGTGTTTACAGACCTACCCCTGTCATATAGACCAAGCAAGGAAATCAGTGACTTGTGTTTACAGTCCTACCCCTGTCATATAGGCCAAGCAAGGAAATCAGTGACTTGTGTTTACATTCCTACCCCTGTCATATAGACCGAGCAAGGAAATCAGTGACTTGTATCTACAGTCCTACCCCTGTCATATAGACCAAGCAAGGAAATCAGTGACTTGTGTTTACAGTCCTACCCCTGTCATATAGACCAAGCAAGGAAATCAGTGGCTTGTGTTTACAGTCCTACCCCTGTCATATAGACCAAGCAAGAAAATCAGTGGCTTGTGTTTACAGTCCTACCCCTGTCATATAGACCAAGCAAGGAAATCAGTGGCTTGTGTTTACAGTCCTACCCCTGTCATATAGACCAAGCAAGGACATCAGTGACTTGTGTTTACAGTCCTACCCCTGTCATATAGACCAAGCAAGGAAATCAGTGGCTTGTGTTTACAGTCCTACCCCTGTCATATAGACCAAGCAAGAAAATCAGTGGCTTGTGTTTACAGTCCTACCCCTGTCATATAGACCAAGCAAGGAAATCAGTGGCTTGTGTTTACAGTCCTACCCCTGTCATATAGACCAAGCAAGGACATCAGTGACTTGTGTTTACAGTCCTACCCCTGTCATATAGGCCAAGCAAGGAAATCATTGGCTTGTGTTTACAGTCCTACCCCTGTCATATAGACCAAGCAAGTAAATCAGTGGCTTGTGTTTACAGTCCTACCCCTGTCATATAGGCCAAGCAAGGAAATCAGTGACTTGTATCTACAGTCCTACCCCTGTCATATAGACCAAGCAAGGAAATCATTGGCTTGTGTTTACAGTCCTACCCCTGTCATATAGACCAAGCAAGGAAATCAGTGACTTGTGTTTACATTCCTACCCCTGTCATATAGACCAAGCAAGGAAATCAGTGACTTGTGTTTACAGTCCTACCCCTGTCATATAGGCCAAGCAAGGAAATCAGTGACTTGTGTTTACAGTCCTACCCCTGTCATATAGACCAAGCAAGGAAATCAGTGATTTGTATCTACAGTCCTACCCCTGTCATATAGACCAAGCAAGAAAATCATTGGCTTGTGTCTACAGTCCTACCCCTGTCATATAGACCAAGCAAGGAAATCATTGGCTTGTGTTTACAGTCCTACCCCTGTCATATAGACCAAGCAAGGAAATCAGTGACTTGTGTTTACAGTCCTACCCCTGTCATATAGACAAAGCAAGTAAATCAGTGGCTTGTGTTTACAGTCCTACCCCTGTCATATAGACCAAGCAAGGAAATCAGTGGCTTGTGTTTACAGTCCTACCCCTGTCATATAGACCAAGCAAGAAAATCAGTGGCTTGTGTTTACAGTCCTACCCCTGTCATATAGACCAAGCAAGGAAATCAGTGGCTTGTGTTTACAGTCCTACCCCTGTCATATAGACCAAGCAAGGAAATCAGTGACTTGTGTTTACAGTCCTACCCCTGTCATATAGACCAAGCAAGGAAATCAGTGGCTTGTGTTTACAGACCTACCCCTGTCATATAGACCAAGCAAGGAAATCAGTGACGTGTGTTTACAGACCTACCCCTGTCATATAGACCAAGCAAGAAAATCAGTGACTTGTGTTTACAGTCCTACCCCTGTCATATAGACCAAACAAGGAAATCAGTGATGTGTGTTTACAGTCCTACCCCTGTCATATAGGCCAAGCAAGGAAATCAGTGACGTGTGTTTACAGACCTACCCCTGTCATATAGGCCAAGCAAGGAAATCAGTGACTTGTATCTACAGTCCTACCCCTGTCATATAGACCAAGCAAGGAAATCATTGGCTTGTGTTTACAGTCCTACCCCTGTCATATAAACCAAGCAAGTAAATCAGTGGCTTGTGTTTACAGTCCTACCCCTGTCATATAGACAAAGCAAGAAAATCAGTGGCTTGTGTTTACAGTCCTACCCCTGTCATATAGACCAAGCAAGAAAATCAGTGGCTTGTGTTTACAGTCCTACCCCTGTCATATAGACCAAGCAAGGAAATCAGTGGCTTGTGTTTACAGTCCTACCCCTGTCATATAGACCAAGCAAGGACATCAGTGACTTGTGTTTACAGTCCTACCCCTGTCATATAGACCAAGCAAGGAAATCAGTGGCTTGTGTTTACAGTCCTACCCCTGTCATATAGACCAAGCAAGAAAATCAGTGGCTTGTGTTTACAGTCCTACCCCTGTCATATAGACCAAGCAAGGAAATCAGTGGCTTGTGTTTACAGTCCTACCCCTGTCATATAGACCAAGCAAGGACATCAGTGACTTGTGTTTACAGTCCTACCCCTGTCATATAGACCAAGCAAGGAAATCAGTGACTTGTGATTACAGTCCTACCCCTGTCATATAGACCAAGCAAGGACATCAGTGACTTGTGTTTACAGTCCTACCCCTGTCATATAGACCAAGCAAGGAAATCAGTGGCTTGTGTTTACAGTCCTACCCCTGTCATATAGGCCAAGCAAGGAAATCAGTGGCTTGTGTTTACAGTCCTACCCCTGTCATATAGACCAAGCAAGGAAATCAGTGGCTTGTGTTTACAGTCCTACCCCTGTCATATAGACCAAGCAAGGAAATCAGTGGCTTGTGTTTATAGTCCTACCCCTGTCATATAGGCCAAGCAAGGAAATCAGTGACTTGTGTTTACAGTCCTACCCCTGTCATATAGACCAAGCAAGGAAATCAGTGGCTTGTGTTTACAGTCCTACCCCTGTCATATAGACCAAGCAAGGAAATCAGTGACTTGTGTTTACAGTCCTACCCCTGTCATATAGACCAAGCAAGGAAATCAGTGGCTTGTGTTTACAGTCCTACCCCTGTCATATAGACCAAGCAAGGAAATCAGTGACTTGTGCTTACAGTCCTACCCCTGTCATATAGACCAAGCAAGGAAATCAGTGGCTTGTGTTTACAGTCCTACCCCTGTCATATAGACCAAGCAAGGAAATCACTGGCTTGTGTTTACAGTCCTACCCCTGTCATATAGGCCAAGCAAGGAAATCAGTGACTTGTGTTTACAGTCCTACCCCTGTCATATAGACCAAGCAAGGAAATCAGTGGCTTGTGTTTACAGTCCTACCCCTGTCATATAGACCAAGCAAGGAAATCAGTAACTTGTGTTTACAGTCCTACCCCTGTCATATAGGCCAAGCAAGGAAATCAGTGACTTGTGTTTACAGTCCTACCCCTGTCATATAGACCAAGCAAGGAAATCAGTGACTTGTGTTTACAGTCCTACCCCTGTCATATAGACCAAGCAAGGAAATCAGTGGCTTGTGTTTACAGTCCTACCCCTGTCATATAGACCAAGCAAGGAAATCAGTGACTTGTGTTTACAGTCCTACCCCTGTCATATAGGCCAAGCAAGGAAATCAGTGACTTGTGTTTACAGTCCTACCCCTGTCATATAGACCAAGCAAGTTTATTTAGCATGCATTATCTTCATGAACACAATCATATATCGCTTACATGTATTGTTCAGTTGATGTTTCTCATATTCTGTTCTTATGCTTTTTTGCGCCTTTCTTTATTAAGATTAACATTAAATACTTACGGCTCCCACTGTAGGTGGACTTAACCAAATTGGACATAAACAAACCTCTATTTTACCAAATTGGACATAACCACACATCTATTCTACCAAATTGGACATAAACAAACCTATATTCTACCAAATTGGACATAAACACACATCTATTATACCAAATTGGACATAAACACACATCTATTATACCAAATTGGACATAAACACACAGCTATTATACCAAATTGGACATAAACACACATCTAGTATACCAAATTGGACATAAACACACATATATTATACCAAATTGGACATAAACACATATATTATACCAAATTGGACATAAACACACATCTAATATACCAAATTGGACATAAACACACATATATTATACTAAATTGGACATAAACACACATATATTCTACCAAATTGGACATAAACTCACATCTATTATACCAAATTGGACATAAACACACATATATTCTACCAAATTGGACATAAACACGCATCTATTATACCAAATTGGACATAAACACACATATATTATACCAAATTGGACATAAACACACATCTATTATACCAAATTGGACATAAACACACATCTATTATACCAAATTGGACATAAACACACATCTAGTATACCAAATTGGACATAAACACACATATATTATACCAAATTGGACATAAACACACATCTAGTATACCAAATTGGACATAAACACACATCTAGTATACCAAATTGGACATAAACACACATCTAGTATACCAAATTGGACATAAACACACATCTAGTATACCAAATTGGACATAAACACACATCTAGTATACCAACTTGGACATAAACACACATCTATTATACCAAATTGGACATAAACACACATCTATTATACTAAATTGGACATAAACACAGATATATTATACCAAATTGGACATAAACACACATCTAGTATACCAAATTGGACACAAACACACATCTATTATACCAAATTGGACATAAACACACATCTAGTATACCAAATTGGACATAAACACACATCTAATATACCAAATTGGACATAAACACACATCTAGTATACCAAATTGGACATAAGCACACATATATTCTACCAAATTGGACATAAGCACACATATATTCTACCAAATTGGACATAAACACACATCTAGTATACCAAATTGGACATAAACACACATCTAGTATACCAAATTGGACATAAACACACATCTAGTATACCAAATTGGACATAAACACACATCTATTATACCAAATTGGACATAAACACACATCTAGTATACCAAATTGGACATAAACACACATCTAGTATACCAAATTGGACATAAACACACATCTATTCTACTCTAAGTAGGCTACTGAGGTAAGACACTTAACTGAAACATTTTTGAATCCTTTTGCAGTGATGTCTACTGCATATGGCTAAATATAGAATGTGTTGCATGTCTGCCTGCCCATTTGAATTCTGTGTTTCAACTGTTATAAGCTGTAATTCTCAGGGCCATAAGAAAACTATTTGTTTGCTTTAATACTATCTACATGTCTCACCGGGTTGATGGTATTGTGTATATTGCTTGTAGTACGTTTCTGCGCACTAGAATACTCATAATTCTAGATCATCAATAGGATAAAAATGCAATTCAAACAGCTGAATCCTGTAAATAAAATGTAATAACACCATCTCATAATTTCTTATATGTAATAACACCTGGAAGGATTCTGATTGGTCGAGAGAATAATCCTTATAATTTGAACTTTAAAGTATGCATATTTCCATTTGAATTTGTACGTAATGTTAATGGTAAGACGGTAAGACAAACGATGATTTAAAAACGCTGTGTAAAACATAAATGTAACGCTGCTTGGCATAGTGACATCATGATAATTTAGTGACGTCATTGACAATTTGCCCTGACAGTTGGCGCCAAAATGAAAGTAGCAATGTTATTTTGTGCAAAAATATTATTAATCCCCAATATGGTAATGTGATTAAAAAGATCTTACACTTGTGGTGATTTCGTACCATATTTTATGAAACTCGTTTTGGAATTTTGCTATTAATTTCACCTACAGTGTGCTAAAAGGTGCAGAAGTCTTCTGCTGCACCAGCATCTCTCTAAGTTTATACCTGCAATTCATTTAATCTATCACTGTTTCATTAATAAGATCATCTTCCCTGGCTTTCCCTGACAAAATATATATCATAAATAAAAATAATTGCACTGTAATTCAGTTGAAAGGAAAATTAAATTCTTTAGGAGTGGTCCCCATTTTGTTCCCTTGACCAATTACCATGGTAATTCTCTCACATATTGTCTGTTGTTTCAGATATATATCAATATAGGACCAATCCCGTAAAACAACGCAAAGCCGTTCCTTTTAAAATGGTATCATTAACCATTTCTTTGAAATTGTTCAATCTATCACAAATAATTAATAATAGGGTTTACGCCTCAGTTATCTCGCCCGATATGGCAATGTTGATGAGCATGGACATGGCAATGTTGATGAGCATGGATATGGCAATGTTGATGAGCATGGATATGGCAATGTTGATGAGCATGGACATGGCAATGTTGATGAGCATGGATATGGCAATGTTGATGAGCATGGATATGGCAATGCTGATGAGTATGGATATGGCAATGTTGATGAGCATGGATATGGCAATGTTGATGAGCATGGATATGGCAATGTTGATGAGTATGGACATGGCAATGCTGATGAGCATGGACATGGCAATGTTGATGAGTATGGATATGGCAATGTTGATGAGCATGGATATGGCAATGTTGATGAGTATGGATATGGCAATGTTGATGAGCATGGACATGGCAATGTTGATGAGCATGGATATGGCAATGTTGATGAGTATGGATATGGCAATGTTGATGAGCATGGATATGGCAATGTTGATGAGTATGGATATGGCAATGTTGATGAGCATGGACATGGCTGTGATGATATGGATATGGCAATGTTGATGAGCTGGATATGGCAATGTTGATGAGCATGGATATGGCAATGTTGATGAGCATGGATATGGCAATGTTGATGAGCATGGATATGGCAATGTTGATGAGTATGGATATGGCAATGTTGATGAGCATGGATATGGCAATGTTGATGAGTATGGATATGGCAATGTTGATGAGCATGGATATGGCAATGTGATGAATGGAATGGCAATGTTGATGAGATGGACATGAATGTTGATGAGTATGGATATGGCAATGTTGATGAGCATGGACATGGCAATGTTGATGAGTATGGATATGGCAATGTTGATGAGCATGGATATGGCAATGTTGATGAGCATGGATATGGCAATGTTGATGAGCATGGACATGGCAATGTTGATGAGTATGGATATGGCAATGTTGATGAGTATGGATATGGCAATGTTGATGAGTATGGATATGGCAATGTTGATGAGCATGGATATGGCAATGCTGATGAGCATGGATATGGCAATGTTGATGAGCATGGACATGGCAATGCTGATGAGCATGGATATGGCAATGCTGATGAGCATGGATATGGCAATGTTGATGAGCATGGATATGGCAATGCTGATGAGTATGGATATGGCAATGCTGATGAGCATGGATATGGCAATGTTGATGAGTATGGATATGGCAATGTTGATGAGCATGGATATGGCAATGTTGATGAGTATGGATATGGCAATGTTGATGAGCATGGATATGGCAATGCTGATGAGTATGGATATGGCAATGTTGATTAGTATGGATATGGCAATGTTGATGAGTATGGACATGGCAATGTTGATGAGCATGGATATGGCAATGTTGATGAGTATGGATATGGCAATGTTGATGAGCATGGACATGGCAATGTTGATGAGTATGAATATGGCAATGTTGATGAGTATGGATATGGCAATGTTGATGAGTATGGATATGGCAATGTTGATGAGTATGGATATGGCAATGTTGATGAGTATGGATATGGCAATGCTGATGAGCATGGATATGGCAATGTTGATGAGCATGGATATGGCAATGCTGATGAGTATGGATATGGCAATGCTGATGAGCATGGATATGGCAATGTTGATGAGTATGGATATGGCAATGTTGATGAGCATGGATATGGCAATGTTGATGAGTATGGATATGGCAATGTTGATGAGCATGGATATGGCAATGCTGATGAGTATGGATATGGCAATGTTGATTAGTATGGATATGGCAATGTTGATGAGTATGGACATGGCAATGTTGATGAGCATGGATATGGCAATGTTGATGAGCATGGATATGGCAATGTTGATGAGTATGGATATGGCAATGTTGATGAGTATGGATATGGCAATGTTGATGAGTATGGATATGGCAATGTTGATGAGTATGGATATGGCAATGTTGATGAGTATGGATATGGCAATGTTGATGAGTATGGATATGGCAATGTTGATGAGTATGGATATGGCAATGTTGATGAGTATGGATATGGCAATGTTGATGAGTATGGATATGGCAATGTTGATGAGTATGGCTATGGCAATGTTGATGAGTATGGATATGGCAATGTTGATGAGCATGGATATGGCAATGTTGATGAGTATGGATATGGCAATGCTGATGAGCATGGATATGGCAATGTTGATGAGCATGGACATGGCAATGTTGATGAGTATGGATATGGCAATGTTGATGAGCATGGACATGGCAATGTTGATGAGTATGGATATGGCAATGTTGATGAGTATGTATATGGCAATGTTGATGAGTATGGATATGGCAATGTTGATGAGTATGGATATGGCAATGTTGATGAGTATGGATATGGCAATGTTGATGAGCATGGATATGGCAATGTTGATGAGCATGGATATGGCAATGCTGATGAGTATGGATATGGCAATGTTGATGAGCATGGATATGGCAATGTTGATGAGTATGGATATGGCAATGTTGATGAGCATGGATATGGCAATGTTGATGAGTATGGATATGGCAATGTTGATGAGCATGGATATGGCAATGCTGATGAGTATGGATATGGCAATGTTGATTAGTATGGATATGGCAATGTTGATGAGTATGGACATGGCAATGTTGATGAGTATGGATATGGCAATGTTGATGAGTATGGATATGGCAATGTTGATGAGCATGGACAGTATGGCAATGTTGATGAGTATGGATATGGCAATGTTGATGAGTATGGATATGGCAATGTTGATGAGTATGGATATGGCAATGTTGATGAGTATGGATATGGCAATGTTGATGAGTATGGATATGGCAATGTTGATGAGTATGGATATGGCAATGTTGATGAGTATGGATATGGCAATGTTGATGAGCATGGATATGGCAATGTTGATGAGTATGGATATGGCAATGTTGATGAGTATGGATATGGCAATGTTGATGAGTATGGATATGGCAATGTTGATGAGTATGGATATGGTAATGTTGATGAGCATGGATATGGCAATGTTGATGAGTATGGATATGGCAATGTTGATGAGTATGGACATGGCAATGTTGATGAGCATGGATATGGCAATGTTGATGAGTATGGATATGGCAATGTTGATTGCCATATCTATTCTTGTCTCTACTTGCAATAGAACTAATTATAAGACAGGTTAAAATTATTTATGCATATTCAATTGTATTATAAGTGGATGGAACTGCCGCAAAATTTGGGATAAATATTTATCGAAAAATAGACTAGGATAGTCAAAAAAGATTTTAATTTTTCGAGTACATTACTGCATTTGTTTACTTGGGTAATAATGGATTCATAATGAGTACAAATTGTGATAATTATTATGAACACATATATGACTCTATATCTTTTAAATTTAAATTTTTTATTGCACCATGTGGATTACAAAATACAATACAACTAATACTGGTGTATTAATACAATACAACTAATACTGGTATATTAATACAATACGACTACTACTGGTATATTAATACAATACAACTAATACTGGTGTATTAATACAATACAACTAATACTGGTATATCAATACAAGACAACTAATGCTGGTATATTAATACAATACAACTAATACTGGTATATCAATACAAGACAACTAATGCTGGTATATTAATACAATACAACTAATACTGGTATATTAATACAATACAACTACTACTGGTATATTAATACAATACAACTAATACTGGTATATTAATACAATACAACTAATACTGGTATATTAATACAATACAACTACTACTGGTATATTAATACAATACAACTACTACTGGTATATTAATACAATACAACTAATACTGGTGTATTAATACAATACAACTGATACTGGTATATTAACACAATGCAACTAATACTGGTGTATTAATACAATACAACTAATACTGGTATATTAATACAATACAACTACTACTGGTATATTAATACAATACAACTAATACTGGTATATTAATACAATACAACTAATACTGGTGTATTAATACAATACAACTAATACTGGTGTATTAATACAATACAACTACTACTTGTATATTAATACAATACAACTAATACTGGTGTATTAAGTCAATACAACTAATACTGGTATATTAATACAATGCAATTAATACTGGTGTATTAATACAATACAATGAATACTGGTATATTAATACAATGCAACTAATACTGGTGTATTAATACAATATAACTACTACTAGTATATTAATACAATAAAAATACTACTGGTATATTAATACAATACAAATAATACTGGTGTATTAATACAATACAACTAATACTGGTGTATTAATACAATACAACTAATACTGGTGTATTAATACAATACAAATAATACTGGTATATTAATACAATACAACTAATACTGGTGTATTAATACAATACAACTAATACTGGTGTATTAATACAATACAACTAATACTGGTGTATTAATACAATACAACTACTACTTGTATATTAATACAATACAACTAATACTGGTGTATTAATACAATACAACTAATACTGGTGTATTAATACAATACAACTAATACTGGTGTATTAATACAATACAACTAATACTGGTGTATTAATACAATACAACTAATGCTGGTGTATTAATACAATACAACTAATACTGGTGTATTAATACAATACAACTAATACTGGTGTATTAATACAATATAACTACTACTAGTATATTAATACAACACAACTAATACTGGTGTATTAATACAATACAACTACTACTAGTATATTAATACAACACAACTAATACTGGTGTATTAATACAATACAACTAATATTGGTATATTAATACAATACAACTAATACTGGTATATTAATACAATACAACTAATACTGGTATATTAATGGATGGAATGGAAATGGGTCAGATTTCAGATGAAGTCACAATTTGCGACTGAGATCTAGGTATTACATATAAGTTAGATGAAGTCCCAATCTGTGACTGCGATCTAGGTATTACATATAAATTAGATGAAGTCATAATCTGTGACTGATATCTAGGTATTACATATATTTTAGATGAGGTCATAATCTGTGACTGAGATCTAGGTATTACATATATTTCAGATGAAGTCCACAATCTTTGACTGCGATCTAGGTATTATATATAATATTATTTCAGATGAAGTCACAATCTGTGACTGCGATCTAGGTATTACATATAAGTTAGATGAAGTCACAATCTGTGACTGCGATCTAGGTATTACATATATTTCAGATGAAGTCCACAATTTTTGACTGCGATCTAGGTATTACATATAAGTTAGATGAAGTCACAATCTGTGACTGCGATCTAGGTATTACATATATTTCAGATGAAGTCCACAATTTTTGACTGCGATCTAGGTATTACATATAAGTTAGATGAAGTCACAATCTGTGACTGAGATCTAGGTATTACATATATTTTAGATGAAGTCACAATCTGTGACTACGATCTAGGTATTACATATAAATTAGATGAAGTCACAATCTGTGACTGCGATCTAGGTATTACATATAAATTAGATGAAGTCACAATCTGTGACTGCGATCTAGGTATTACATATAAATTAGATGAAGTCACAATCTGTGACTACGATCTAGGTATTACATATATTTTAGATGAAGTCACAATCTGTGACTGAGATCTAGGTATTATATATAAATTAGATGAAGTCACAATCTGTGACTGCGATCTAGGTATTACATATAAATTAGATGAAGTCCACAATCTGTGACTGCGATCTAGGTATTACATATAAATTAGATGAAGTCCACAATCTGTGACTGCGATCTAGGTATTACATATAAATTAGATGAAGTCACAATCTGTGACTGCGATCTAGGTATTACATATAAATTAGATGAAGTCACAATCTGTGACTGCGATCTAGGTATTACCCTCGAGTTTCCGGTTTCTGTTATGATAAGAAATTATCGGCATTCAACAAAACGAATCTTAAAACTACATAGTTTCTAAATGTATGATGTAAATAAAGTAACGTTCCTCTTTTATTCCAAAGAATTAGAAATGAATATGACTACGTAAATAACAACGGGCGCTGTCATTTTTACCATGACCCGAAACCGACATCTGTGGTGACTGGTACCGGAGTTTTCGTGACCTTTCAGAAAATCAATTTTGCGTAACATCGAATGGGTGTAAATATAAAACGAACACGTTTTATGCAGCATAATGATAATTTCTATTATTTTGATGAATATTTCTTTTCACAGTGAACACTTTTACAGTTTAACAAGCATTTTCACAATGTGGACACCTGAATTCATCACCTAATCTTGTAAACCTGACTTTTGAACAGTAAATGAGGTGGGTCCAATGGTCACACTGTGCCCATTTGTAAGGGCTGTTGATGAATATTGCCTGTACTTTCGCTTTGTAGGTGGTGGACTGCCATAAACCTAAAACAAAATTAAAAACTATTCCTTTAAGTACACTACACTACAGGACACATCGCTTAGTTGACGATGACAGTAACACTGTATGGACCTCAAAACAATATAAGAGAAGTCTCCAAAACGATCTCCCCTTACACTAATTAAAATTGTAACCCAGTCTATATTGACCTTCACATTAAATGACAGGTAGGTAAACAAATCAGACGATGCAAAACAAAACTGGAAATGGTCAATATTTTGCAGTAAATCAAATGGACAAATGGTGATGCAATATTGCATTATGAAAGATAGCATGTTTTATACCAATCCAAGGAAAATAACCGATTACTTACACCTACAAGGATTATACGGCGCATTGTTGTTGCCAAATCTGGAAAATGACCTCTGACACTATCTATTCCTGATTGGTGACGTCAGAAAACACCGATCGCGCGCAGTATTGTAAATACTTACGGGGTAACGAAAACGAAGGTATCATGATTTGAGGACACTAGAGGATACATATATTTCAGTTGAAGTCACAATCTTTGACTGCGATCTAGGTATTACATATAAGTTAGATGAAGTCACAATCTGTGACTGCGATCTAGGTATTACATATATTTAGATGAAGTCACAATCTGTGACTGCGATCTAGGTATTAAATATAAGTTAGATGAAGTCACAATCTGTGACTGAGATCTAGGTATTACATATAAGTTAGATGAAGTAACAATCTGTGACTGAGATCTAGGTATTACATATATTTCAGATGAAGTCACAATCTGTGACTGCGATCTAGGTATTACATATAAGTTAGATGAAGTCACAATCTGTGACTGCGATCTAGGTATTACATATAAATTAGATGAAGTCACAATCTGTGACTGCGATCTAGGTATTACATATAAATTAGATGAAGTCACAATCTGTGACTGCGATCTAGGTATTACCCTCGAGTTTCCGGTTTCTGTTATGATAAGAAATTATCGGCATTCAACAAAACGAATCTTAAAACTACATAGTTTCTAAATGTATGATGTAAATAAAGTAACGTTCCTCTTTTATTCCAAAGAATTAGAAATGAATATGACTACGTAAATAACAACGGGCGCTGTCATTTTTACCATGACCCGAAACCGACATCTGTGGTGACTGGTACCGGAGTTTTCGTGACCTTTCAGAAAATCAATTTTGCGTAACATCGAATGGGTGTAAATATAAAACGAACACGTTTTATGCAGCATAATGATAATTTCTATTATTTTGATGAATATTTCTTTTCACAGTGAACACTTTTACAGTTTAACAAGCATTTTCACAATGTGGACACCTGAATTCATCACCTAATCTTGTAAACCTGACTTTTGAACAGTAAATGAGGTGGTTCCAATGGTCACACTGTGCCCATTTGTAAGGGCTGTTGATGAATATTGCCTGTACTTTCGCTTTGTAGGTGGTGGACTGCCATAAACCTAAAACAAAATTAAAAACTATTCCTTTAAGTACACTACACTACAGGACACATCGCTTAGTTGACGATGACAGTAAACCACTGTATGGACCTCAAAACAATATAAGAGAAGTCTCCAAAACGATCTCCCCTTACACTAATTAAAATTGTAACCCAGTCTATATTGACCTTCACATTAAATGACAGGTAGGTAAACAAATCAGACAACGCAAAACAAAACTGGAAATGGTCAATATTTTGCAGTAAATCAAATGGACAAATGGTGATGCAATATTGCATTATGAAAGATAGCATGTTTTATACCAATCCAAGGAAAATAACCGATTACTTACACCTACAAGGATTATACGGCGCATTGTTGTTGCCAAATCTGGAAAATGACCTCTGACACTATCTATTCCTGATTGGTGACGTCAGAAAACACCGATCGCGCGCAGTATTGTAAATACTTACGGGGTAACGAAAACGAAGGTATCATGATTTGAGGACACTAGAGGATACATATATTTCAGTTGAAGTCACAATCTTTGACTGCGATCTAGGTATTACATATAAGTTAGATGAAGTCACAATCTGTGACTGCGATCTAGGTATTACATATATTTAGATGAAGTCACAATCTGTGACTGCGATCTAGGTATTAAATATAAGTTAGATGAAGTCACAATCTGTGACTGAGATCTAGGTATTACATATAAGTTAGATGAAGTAACAATCTGTGACTGAGATCTAGGTATTACATATATTTCAGATGAAGTCACAATCTGTGACTGCGATCTAGGTATTACATATAAGTTAGATGAAGTCACAATCTGTGACTGCGATCTAGGTATTACATATAAATTAGATGAAGTCACAATCTGTGACTGCGATCTAGGTATTACATATAAATTAGATGAAGTCACAATCTGTGACTGCGATCTAGGTATTACCCTCGAGTTTCCGGTTTCTGTTATGATAAGAAATTATCGGCATTCAACAAAACGAATCTTAAAACTACATAGTTTCTAAATGTATGATGTAAATAAAGTAACGTTCCTCTTTTATTCCAAAGAATTAGAAATGAATATGACTACGTAAATAACAACGGGCGCTGTCATTTTTACCATGACCCGAAACCGACATCTGTGGTGACTGGTACCGGAGTTTTCGTGACCTTTCAGAAAATCAATTTTGCGTAACATCGAATGGGTGTAAATATAAAACGAACACGTTTTATGCAGCATAATGATAATTTCTATTATTTTGATGAATATTTCTTTTCACAGTGAACACTTTTACAGTTTAACAAGCATTTTCACAATGTGGACACCTGAATTCATCACCTAATCTTGTAAACCTGACTTTTGAACAGTAAATGAGGTGGGTCCAATGGTCACACTGTGCCCATTTGTAAGGGCTGTTGATGAATATTGCCTATACTTTCGCTTTGTAGGTGGTGGACTGCCATAAACCTAAAACAAAATTAAAAACTATTCCTTTAAGTACACTACACTACAGGACACATCGCTTAGTTGACGATGACAGTAAACCACTGTATGGACCTCAAAACAATATAAGAGAAGTCTCCAAAACGATCTCCCCTTACACTAATTAAAATTGTAACCCAGTCTATATTGACCTTCACATTAAATGACAGGTAGGTAAACAAATCAGACGACGCAAAACAAAACTGGAAATGGTCAATATTTTGCAGTAAATCAAATGGACAAATGGTGATGCAATATTGCATTATGAAAGATAGCATGTTTTATACCAATCCAAGGAAAATAACCGATTACTTACACCTACAAGGATTATACGGCGCATTGTTGTTGCCAAATCTGGAAAATGACCTCTGACACTATCTATTCCTGATTGGTGACGTCAGAAAACACCGATCGCGCGCAGTATTGTAAATACTTACGGGGTAACGAAAACGAAGGTATCATGATTTGAGGACACTAGAGGATACATATATTTCAGTTGAAGTCACAATCTTTGACTGCGATCTAGGTATTACATATAAGTTAGATGAAGTCACAATCTGTGACTGCGATCTAGGTATTACATATATTTAGATGAAGTCACAATCTGTGACTGCGATCTAGGTATTAAATATAAGTTAGATGAAGTCACAATCTGTGACTGAGATCTAGGTATTACATATAAGTTAGATGAAGTAACAATCTGTGACTGAGATCTAGGTATTACATATATTTCAGATGAAGTCACAATCTGTGACTGCGATCTAGGTATTACATATAAGTTAGATGAAGTCACAATCTGTGACTGAGATCTAGGTATTACATATATTTCAGATGAAGTCACAATCTGTGACTGCAATCTAGGTATTACATATAAGTTAGATGAAGTCACAATCTGTGACTGAGATCTAGGTATTACATATATTTTAGATGAAGTCACAATCTGTGACTGCGATCTAGGTATTATATATAAATTAGATGAAGTCACAATCTGTGACTGAGATCTAGGTATTACATATATTTCAGATGAAGTCACAATCTGTGACAACGATCTAGGTATTACATATAGTTCAGATGAAGTCACAATCTGTGACTGCGATCTAGGTATTACATATATTTTAGATGAAGTCACAATCTGTGACTGCGATCTAGGTATTACATATATTTTAGATGAAGTCACAATCTGTGACTGCGATCTAGGTATTACATATAAGTTAGATGAAGTCACAATCTGTGACTGCGATCTAGGTATTACATATAAATTAGATGAAGTCACAATCTGTGACTGAGATCTAGATATTACATATGTTTTAGATGAAGTCACAATCTGTGACTACGATCTAGGTATTACATATATTTTAGATGAAGTCACAATCTGTGACTGCGATCTAGGTATTACATATATTTTAGATGAAGTCATAATCTGTGACTGCGATCTAGGTATTACATATATTTTAGATGAAGTCACAATCTGTGACTACGATCTAGGTATTACATATATTTTAGATGAAGTCACAATCTGTGACTGCGATCTAGGTATTACATATATTTTAGATGAAGTCACAATCTGTGACTGCGATCTAGGTATTACATATATTTTAGATGTCAGTATGACCATCTGGATTATTGACCTATATTGAGCTGTATGGATTGATACATAAATTACAACTATGCACAAACATAGTGGTTTATCTTGTTTTCAATCTTCTTAGCAAGTGAGATCCATTAACATTGATAATATTTCTACATGTCTGACCCACAAGATAATGGCATTAATTGACATTTGGTCATGTGATTACAATCTATGTATTTCAAACACAAGACATTTTACTATAAGAATAATTTAGTAAGCAAAGGCCGATATTATTATTATCAAAGTGTGTGAGTGAGTGGCTGTTGTGGCAGGTTAAAAGACATTGTAAACACATACTAGGATAACTAAACATCTATGCCCCACACAGTATATCTACAATATATGCCCCACACAGTATATCTACAATCTATGCCCCACACAGTATATCTACAATCTATGCCCCACACAGTATATCTACAATCTATGCCCCACACAGTATATCTACAATCTATGCCCCACACAGTATATTTACAATATATGCCCCACACAGTATATTTACAATCTATGCCCCACACAGTATATTTACAATCTATGCCCCACACAGTATATTTACAATCTATGCCCCACACAGTATATCTACAATCTATGCCCCACACAGTATATTTACACAATCTATGCCCCACACAGTATATCTACAATCTATGCCCCACACAGTATATCTACAATCTATGCCCCACACAGTATATCTACAATCTATGCCCCACACAGTATATCTACAATCTATGCCCCACACAGTATATTTACAATCTATGCCCCACACAGTATATTTACAATCTATGCTCCACACAGTATATCTACAATCTATGCCCCACACAGTATATCTACAATCTATGCCCCACACAGTATATCTACAATCTATGCCCCACACAGTATATTTACAATCTATGCCCCACACAGTATATTTACAATCTATGCCCCACACAGTATATTTACAATCTATGCCCCACACAGTATATTTACAATCTATGCCCCACACAGTATATTTACAATCTATGCCCCACACAGTATATCTACAATCTATGCCCCACACAGTATATCTACAATCTATGCCCCACACAGTATATCTACAATCTATGCCCCACACAGTATATTTACAATCTATGCCCCACACAGTATATTTACAATCTATGCCCCACACAGTATATCTACAATATATGCCCCACACAGTATATTTACACAATCTATGCCCCACACAGTATATTTACAATCTATGCCCCACATAGTATATCTACAATCTATGCCCCACACAGTATATTTACAATCTATGCCCCACACAGTATATCTACAATCTATGCCCCACGCAGTATATCTACAATATATGCCCCACACAGTATATCTACAATCTATGCCCCACACAGTATATTTACAATCTATGCCCCACACAGTATATTTACAATCTATGCCCCACACAGTATATCTACAATATATGCCCCACACAGTATATTTACAATCTATGCCCCACACAGTATATTTACAATCTATGCCCCACACAGTATATCTACAATATATGCCCCACACAGTATATTTACACAATCTATGCCCCACACAGTATATTTACAATCTATGCCCCATGCAGTATATCTACAATCTATGCCCCACACAGTATATCTACAATCTATGCCCCACACAGTATATTTACAATCTATGCCCCACACAGTATATTTACAATCTATGCCCCACACAGTATATCTACAATCTATGCCCCACACAGTATATTGACAATCTATGCCCCACACAGTATATTTACAATCTGGTATCATCTCTGTACTAGAGATTTACCAATATCCTAAGTATACTATTTATACTCCCCCCCCCCCCAAGTCCAGCCAGGTAACCCACATTGGGCTACAGCATTGCAAGAGTAGGTTTTTCCTGATTAGGATCAGCCCTATTGGATAATTTCTGTGAGCCTTGGTGATTATTTTATTGAGAGGTTTATAAACAGTCAAGTGTTTTGTAGATTAATTATTTGCACCCTAGAGGTGAAAATAACAATCAAATATGTCAGGAAATGTCATTAGAATTGTGTCATAATGAAACAATTCTAATCAAATATCACAGCATGTTTCCAGCGTCTTCATCTACAAGTGTTAAATAAGAAAATACATTAATAAATTCTCATCTTCTGCGATTATTATTTTGAACTATTTACAGGCTTTATTTTACCCAGAATGCAAAGAGTTTATTAATAATGGTAATTGGGATGTTTGCAGTGAATAATTTTGGGGTCAGCTTCACAAATCTGTTATCTCAAGGATGACTTCACACGGCGGTCATCTAGGGGTTGGTTTCACACGGCGGTCATCTAGGGGTTGGTTTCACAAGGCTGTTATCTAGGGGTTGGTTTCACAAGGCTGTTATCTAGGGGTTGGTTTCACAAGGCTGTTATCTCAAGGATGACTTCACATGGTGGTCATCTGGGGGTTGGTTTCACTAGGCTGTTATCTAGGGGTTGGTTTCACAAGGCTGTTATCTAGGGGTTGGCTTCACAAAGCTGTCATCAGGAGTCAGTTTAAAAAGGGAGTCAATAGGGGACGAGTTCACAAGGCTGTTATCTAGGGGTTGGTTTCACAAGGCTGTTATCTAGGGGTTGGTTTCACAAGGCTGTAATCTAGGGGTTGGTTTCACAAGGCTGTCATCTGTGGGTTGGCTTCACAAGGCTGTCATCAGGAGTCAGTTTAAAAAGGGAGTCAATAGGGGACGAGTTCACAAATCTGTTATCTGTGGGTTGATTTCACAAGGCTGTTATCTAGGGGTTGGTTTCACAAGGCTGTTATCTGGGGGTTGGTTTCACAAGGTTGTCATCTGTGGGTTGGTTTCACAAGGCTGTCATCTGAAGTCAGTTTAACAAGGCTGCCAACTGGGTGCCAGTTTCACAAATATGTTATCTGGAGTGTCGCTTGTATCGATTGATATGATTGGTCCTAATCTAATCCACACATTTTTACAATCGATTTACACATATCTTAGCTTTGTGAAACCAACCCCCCCCCCCGTCTCCAGCTAAGGTGATGGCAGGACATAGTGGGAATACAGCACCCTCTATGGGGTTTCAACGCTTGACTCTGCAGTGTTGGGGGAAACGCTGGGGTTTATAGATTGTACTTTGCTGTAATGATACTTATGGAATTAGCTGTATTGTCATGCCCCAAGAGGAATGGAATGGGTGCTTTATCTAGGGCTATTGCAGCAAGGTTGCCATCCAAGCTAATGCAATGAACTATCCATTCTGGGCTGTGTGGGGGCGGTGGGTTGGGTTAATCTCGCATGTAATGATAGTATGTACCAAGCAACACTGCACGGGTATGGCAAACTGTGTTGCTTTATTTACACAGATTTACATGCATTGATATTGACTGGATGGGAGTTCTTTAGAGACAAGGAGCAGCTGTAATAAAATCAGTTTAAGTCAGTATTTTATATTCCCACAAAAATCTTAGATCATTATTGAATAAGTTAACAAACATGTCAGTTTGTAGTCAGGTTGCACAGTCAGGTTGTAGTCATGGTGTACTGACTGTAATCAGGCTGTACTGTCAAGCAGGTGGTGCTGTCAAGTTGTAGTCATGGTGTATGGACTGTAGTCAGGCTGTACTGTCAAGCAGGTGGTGCTGTCAAGTTGTAGTCATGGTGTATGGACTGTAGTCAGGTTGTACTGTCAAGCAGGTGGTGCTGTCAAGTTGTAGTCATGGTGTATGGACTGTAGTCAGGCTGTACTGTCAAGCAGGTGGTGCTGTCAAGTTGTAGTCATGGTGTATGGACTGTAGTCAGGCTGTACTGTCAAGCAGGTGGTGCTGTCAAGTTGTAGTCATGGTGCACGGACTGTAGTCAGGCTGTACTGTCAAGCAGGTGGTGCAGTCAGGTTGTAGTCATGTTGTATGGACTGTAGTCATGTTGTACTGACTGTAGACAGACTGTACTGTCAAGCAGGTGGTGCAGTCAGGTTGTAGTCATGCTGTATGGACTGTAGTCATGTTGTACTGACTGTAGTCAGACTGTACTGTCAAACAGGTGGTGCAGTCAGGTTGTAGTCATGCTGTACTGACTGTAGTCAGACTGTACTGTCAAGCAGGTGGTGCAGTCAGGTTGTAGTCATGTTGTACTGACTGTAGTCAGGCTGTACTGTCAAGCATGTGGTGCAGTCAGACTGTAGTCATGATGTACTGACTGTATCCAGGCTGTACTGTCAAGCAGGTGGTGCAGTCAGGTGGTAGTCAGGATGTACTGACTGTAACCAGGCTGTACTGTCAAGAAGGTGGTGCAGTCAGGTTGTAGTCATGATGCACTGACTGTAACCAGGCTGTACTGTCAAGCAGGTGGTGCAGTCAGGTTATAGTCATGATGTACTGACTGTAACCAGGCTGTACTGTCAACCAGGTGGTGCAGTCAGCTTGTAGTCAGGATGTACTGTCAAGCAGGTGGTGCAGTCAGGTTGTAGTCATGATGTACTGACTGTAACCAGGCTGTACTGTCAAGCAGGTGGTGCAGTCAGGTTGTAGTCAGGCTGTACTGTCAAGCAGGTGGTACAGTCAAGTTGTAGACAGGCTGTACTGTCAAGCAGGTGGTGCAGTCAGGTTGTAGTCATGATGTACTGACTGTAACCAGGCTGTACTGTCAAGCAGGTGGTGCAGTCGGGTTGTAGTCAGGCTGTACTGTCAAGCAGGTGGTACAGTCAGGTTGTAGTCAGGCTGTACTGTCAAGCAGGTGGTACAGTCAGGTTGTAGTTAGACTGTACTGTCAAGCAGGTGATACAGTCAGGTTGTAGTCAGGCTGTACTGTCAAGCAGGTGGTGCAGTCAGGTTGCCAAAAGGCTTGCTTAATAGCAAAATTCCAAAACTCATTTCATAAAATATGATATGAAATTACCATGAGTGTAAAATCACAGTGAAGGATTCTGATTGGTCACAGCAAGACATTGGCAGCTTGCAATACACATTTGACATATACATGTTGTTTGTGTGCATGCTTTATTTGTTGAAAATCAACTGATTGACCAATACAATGCTAAATATGCACTAACGAAATACAAAGATTCAAAATATTGTGTTGATTATTTGCATGAAATTGTTTGATTTTCAGGGACTATTTACTATGGCGTATGGATGTACATTAATGTAATAAGGCTCTAAAAATATACAGGCAAACATACGTTTGTTTCATTCAAATTTATGGTTGTTGTTACTATGGTAAAAGGATCTTACAATCGTTTTGGAATTTTCCTATTACGCTGCACTCATGTAACATCCTATATTATCCTTATAAAAAATGCCAGGCAAATTATACACATATAATGTTTTCTTACCATGTAAGCTGGTCATATTCATTATTGTGTAGTTTTTGATAGATTTTGTGATTTTAGATAAAAGAATGTAATTATTCATGCCAGAAACTTAGAAGAAATAACAATCTACTAAACAAGAAACAATAGATAGTCAAAATTAGTGTTTGTTCAAAAAGTACAATAATGGTATACACTATTTTATGTTATCATTAAATGTTATTCATACACTGTGTTAGTGCACTATAAGTTTCTGTGCAAGTAATATGCTACTATTGTCTGTCTTATTCTATGAAGATCAACATTCAAATTTAATTCTTCAATTGGAAACGTTCTACTCTAGTTTACCGGTGAACTCTTCAATTGGATGTTTTACACTGTTTACCGGTGAACTCTTCAATTGGATGTTTTACACTGTTTACCGGTGAACTCTTCAATTGGATGTTTTACACTGTTTACCGGTGAACTCTTCAATTGGATGTTTTACACTGTTTACCGGTGAACTCTTCAATTGGATGTGTTACACTGTTTACCGGTGAACTCTTCAATTGGATGTGTTACACTGTTTACCGGTGAACTCTTCAATTGGATGTGTTACACTGTTTACCGGTGAACTCTTCAATTGGATGTTTTACACTGTTTACCGGTGAACTCTTCAATTGGATGTTTTACACTGTTTACCGGTGAACTCTTCAATTGGATGTTTTACACTGTTTACCGGTGAACTCTTCAATTGGATGTTTTACACTGTTTACCGGTGAACTCTTCAATTGGATGTTTTACACTGTTTACAGTCGAGATCTTTCATACTGATGTTATTATGATAGATTATCACAAATTTGTTACTTTACCGGTGAATGATTCACTGCTAAATGACCTACTTTAAAATGAAATTCATAATTAAAATGACATGTAATTACCTTGACTTGCAAAAGCGACTTGATGAGTTCAGCATAGATGGTACAAATCTAGTTTAGCAAGGATATTTTATTTGAAGAAAAATTATATGTTATGTATTTGTTGCACCAGACCAGATTTGGAATATTTCCACTTTGTTTGTTTTCAAGACAGAATGGATCTGAGTCACCAGATTTGACAGCTTTAAAAAAATGTCATGCTTTGATCATAGTAATATCAGACATGCGAAATTACTCTTTTGACCTTTGGGCTTAACCACCCGATTTTGATGTTAATTGCACTCTAGAGTGATCTCCTCTTCGATGCCTTCGATTTGATATATCACATGACCATATTCGCTCAAATTAATATTTGACTATACTTGACCTGCCGGCCATGCCCATTTTGATCCCAGGGTCACCAATTGAACAACTTTGAAAGAGCATTGACAACGATCATTCCTACAAAGATTGGTCAAAATCAGGCTGGCGGTCCATGAGAAGAAGATATTTTAGGGATTTGTGCTATTTTTAGACAGCAGCCATCTTGGATTATGCAAAGGCGTGATTTTAACAATTATGCAATCCCCCACATACCCAAGCATCATGACCATAAATAGTGGCCATAGACTCAATGGTTACTGAGGAGAAGAGGTTTGAAAATGTCCATGGACGATGGATGATGAACAGACACATTGCGGTAACAATACCTCACATGCGCTTTCGTTCACCAGGCATATAGTATTTGGGTATATTATTACGTTATGTTGTATTTATTATCAAGGGCAGTAATTCTAGTCAGATCGACTGGAGATAACAGTGATATGTTAGATAATTCAGTTTTATGTCATTACAGTTAATTGGTGATGGTGCAAATATTGAAATTTTAAAGAATTCAAGGGAAATAACTCTGGTTTTACTATTGCAATTTCACTCAGACTTGCCGGACAACACCGCGGTGATGTTATTATAATATCAAGTATGATTATATTCCATACAGTGGTTACGATATAATTTTTATTCAGTTAAAGGGCCATAACTCAGGTGTTATTGACCTGATTCAGACAAAGTCATATGTACACCTACATACTATGCTGATACATATGTATTTTGAGTTTCATGAAATTCTATACTTATTAAGGCAAATTTATTGAATTTTTAATCAATTCAAGGGCAATAATTCTGGGTGAGACTTGCAGGATATCACCGCACATAGGTCAAATGTTAGTTTGTTTGATGACATTCCATACATCGATTACTTAGTCTTAGTTATGGGCCAATTTATTGAAAGGGTCATTACTCTGTGTGTTACTGATTCAATGCAGGCAAAAGTTCTATGTGCACCTGCGCACTATGATGATACATATTTGCTTTCATGTTTCATTGATTTCATGAAAGTTCAGACATTGGTTACAGAGATCTGACATCGGACGGAATGACAGGTGGAAGGACACGTAGACGGACACCACCAACCCAATTTCCTCCGAGATCCATCAGTTCGGTTAGGGATAATAAACATACAGTGGTTGCTGTGAGTAAATGAATCACTATTTGAATATAAATATGTTTAATGTGCTATTATTCTACAAATATCGGCTATGCTACAACCAAATAGGACAAAACATGGCAGTTCCATGCCTCGCTTTTGATCTGACTGCAAATATGAAATAAGAGTATAGAGATGCTGATGCCGTGTAGATCAGGCAAGTGGTTAATGGCAGAGATGCTGATGCTGTGTAGATCAAAGCAGTTAATGGCAGAAATGTAGATGTCATGTAGATCAGGCAAGCAGTTAATGACAGAGATGTAGATGCCATGTAGATCAGGCAAGAAGTTAATGACAGAGATGTAGATGTCATGTAGATCAGGCAAGCAGTTAATGGCAGAGATGTAGATGCCATGTAGATCAGGCAATCAGTTAATGGCAGAGATGTAGATGTCATGTAGATCAGGCAAGCAGTTAATGACAGAGATGTAGATGTCATGTAGATCAGGCAATCAGTTAATGGCAGAGATGTAGATGTCATGTAGATCAGGCAAGCAGTTAATGGCAGAGATGTAGATGCCATGTAGATCAGGCAATCAGTTAATGGCAGAGATGTAGATGCCATGTAGATCAGGCAAGCAGTTAATGGCAGAGATGTAGATGCCATGTAGATCAGGCAAGCAGTTAATTACAGAGATGTAGATGTCATGTAGATCAGGCAAGTAGTTAATGGCAGAGATGTAGATGTCATGTAGATCAGGCAAGTAGTTAATGGCAGAGATGTAGATGTCATGTAGATCAGGCAATCAGTTAATGGCAGAGATGTAGATGTCATGTAGATCAGGCAAGCAGTTAATGGCAGAGATGTAGATGTCATGTAGATCAGGCAAGCAGTTAATGACAGATGTAGATGCTATATAGATCAGGCAAGCAGTTAATGGCAGAGATGTAGATGCCATGTAGATCAGGCAAGCAGTTAATGACAGATGTAGATGCCATATAGATCAGGCAAGCAGTTATGACAGAGATGTAGATGTCATGTAGATCAGGCAAGCAGTTAACGGCAGAGATGTAGATGCCATGTATATCAGGCAAGCAGTTAATGGCAGAGATGTAGATGTCATGTAGATCAGGCAATCAGTTAATGGCAGAGATGTAGATGCCATGTAGATCAGGCAATCAGTTAATGACAGAGATGTAGATGCTATATAGATCAGGCAAGCAGTTAATGGCAGAGATGTCATGTAGATCAGGCAATCAGTTAATGGCAGAGATGTAGATGTCATGTAGATCAGGCAAGCAGTTAATGGCAGAGATGTAGATGCCATGTAGATCAGGCAAGCAGTTAATGGCAGAGATGTAGATGCTATATAGATCAGGCAAGCAGCTAATGACAGAGATGTAGATGTCATGCAGATCAGGCAAGCGGTTAATGACAGAGATGTAGATGTCATGTATATCAGGCAATCAGTTAATGGCAGAGATGTAGATGTCATGTAGATCAAGCAAGCAGTTAATGACAGTCAGATCTCAGAGTCTTTGAATATTGAATACCTACATGCCATGGTATTGGAGATAGTCTTACATTTTGAATTTTTTAATACTAAAATTATTTTAATCATATCTATATCAACATTATTCAATTACTATTCCTGACAATTGACCCTTACTTAAAGAAAAGCTGGATTAGAATTTGACTGATTTCAATAACTGTTAATCCAGTAAAACCAAACAACTACCTCTGTGTTTAATGTTTCTAGCGTTAATAGTGTTGAATCCACGGCTTACTAAATGACTGTTTCACAAAAAACACTTTCATGTGGTATATAATTTACAAATGGTCCGCTTTAATTAGTTAGACTGCAAGTTCAAACTGCGAACATCTACTGAGGGTTTAATTGGTTTATACAAATTTATTTTAGCTCAAATGCAAAACAAGTGTTTACATAGTTTAACCACTCTCCATGAATGAGGTATTCGATCCCGATGGATTCCTTCAACATGAGGGAGAGAGAAGAGGCCACATGGATTAAGTGTTAAGTTGCATACGGACACCACCACCGTGGTTCTGATGGAGCTCAAACTCACAACCTCCCGGTTACATGGTGGACACTGCATCCAGGACACCACAGAGTCTCCACACAGTAGTGTAAAATATAGAACAGAATAGAACATATTGTTTATTAGACTTAAGCACTACATAGCTCATCATCATAATAATACATATACAATTTGCATGCAATGAAATATAATAGTCGAGTATATTATAGAGAGCAACGAGCAACTAACTCTGCAATGCTTAGAAGGAGGCTAAGACATGTTTATAGTTTGGCAGTTAGTAAAACACTGATTCATTTTACGTTTATTATACACTATTCTGAAAACATAAGCTGAAAGTTGTTTGTTTAAAAGAATACACAGTTTCAATTTTGATCAAGACAAGTTGCTGTTTGGATTACAGGGTAATTAAATTAGTTGAAAATATATTTTAATTTAAAAATCTGTTTGGAAAACGAAGAGTGGTTCCGGTTTACAGAGGTTTTTTTTACAATGAACAACGAAGGGAAACAAACACTCTAACATAGTCATACACAGTCACAAACATTCTAACATAGTCATACACAGTCACAAACATTCTAACATAGTCATACACAGTTACAAACATTCTAACATAGTCATACACAGCCACAAACATTCTAACATAGTCATACACAGTCACAAACATTCTAACATAGTCATACACAGTAACAAACATTCTAACATAGTGATACATAGTCACAAACATTCTAACATAGTCATACATAGTCACAAACACTCTAACATAGTCATACACAGTCACAAACATTCTAACATAGTCATACACAGTCACAAACACTCTGACATAGGCATACACAGTCACACACACTCTGACATAGGCATACACAGTCACACACACTCTAACATAGTCATGCACAGACACAAACACTAACATAGTCATACACAGTCACAAACACTCTAACATAGACATACACAGTCACAAACATTCTAACATAGTCATACACAGTCACAAACACTCTGACATAGTCATACACAGTCACAAACACTAACATAGTCATACACAGTCACAAACACTATAACATAGTCATACACAGTCACAAACAATCTATCATAGTCATACATAGTCACAAACAATAGCATAGTCATACACAGTCACAAACACTCTAACATAGTCATGCACAGTCACACACATTCTAACATAGTAATGCATAGTCACATACACTCTATCATAGTCATACACATTCACAAACACTCTAACATAGTCATACACAGTCACAAACATTTTAACATAGTCATACACAGTCACAAACATTCTAACATAGTCATACACAGTCACAAACATTCTAACATAGTCATACACAGTCACAAACATTCTAACATATTCATACACAGTCACAAACATTCTAACATAGTCATACACAGTCACAAACATTCTAACATAGTCATACACAGTCACAAACATTTTAACATAGTCATACACAGTCACAAACATTCTAACATAGTCATACACAGTCACAAACATTCTAACATAGTCATACACAGTCACAAACATTCTAACATAGTCATACACAGTCACATACACTATAACATAGTCATACACAGTCACAAATAGTCTAACATAGTCATACACAGTCATAAACATTCTAACATAGTTATACACATTCACATACACTCAAACATAGTCATACACAGTCACACACATTCTAACATAGTCATACAGTCACAAATATTCTAACAGTCATACACAGTCACATACACTCTAACATAGTCATACACAGTCACAAACATTATAACATAGTCATACACAGTCACAAACATTCTAACATAGTCATACACAGTCACAAACATTCTAACATAGTCATACACAGTCACAAACATTCTAACATAGTCATACACAGTCACAAACATTTTAACATAGTCATACACAGTCACAAACATTCTAACATAGTCATACACAGTCACAAACATTCTAACATAGTCATACACAGTCACAAACATTCTAACATAGTCATACACAGTCACATACACTATAACATAGTCATACACAGTCACAAATAGTCTAACATAGTCATACACAGTCATAAACATTCTAACATAGTTATACACATTCACATACACTCAAACATAGTCATACACAGTCACACACATTCTAACATAGTCATACAGTCACAAATATTCTAACAGTCATACACAGTCACATACACTCTAACATAGTCATACACAGTCACAAACATTATAACATAGTCATACACAGTCACATACACTATAACATAGTCATACACAGTCACAAACATTCAAACATAGTCATACACAGTCACATACACTATAACATAGTCATACACAGTCACAAATAGTCAAACATAGTCATACACAGTCATAAACATTCCAACATAGTCATACACAGTCACATACACTCTAACATAGTCATACACAGTCACAAACATTATAACATAGTAATACACAGTCACATCCACTCTAACATAGTAATACACAGTCACATCCACTCTAACATAGTCATACACAGTCAAACACACTCTAATATAATCATACACAGTCATAAACAATCTAACATAGTCATACACAGTCACAAACACACTAACATAGTCATGCACAGTCACAAACACTCTAACATAGTCATACACAGTCACAAACACTCTAACATATTCATACAGTCACAAACACACTAACATAGTCATACACAGTCACAAACACTCTAACATAGTCATACACAGTCACAAACAATATATCATAGTCATACACAGTCACAAACACTAACATAGTCATACACAGTCACAAACACTCTAACATAGTCATGCACAGTCACAAACACTAACATATTCATACACAGTCACAAACACTCTACAACACTAATACACAGTCACAAACAATATATCATAGTCATACACAGTCACAAACACTCTACAACACTAATACACAGTCACAAACAATATATCATAGTCATACACAGTCACAAACACTCTACAACAGTCACAACCATGCTAACATAGTCATACACAGTCACAAACATTCTAACATAGTCATACACAGTCATAAACACTCAAACATAGTCATATACATTCACATATACTCTAACATAGTCATACACATTCACAAACACTCTAACACAGTCATACACAGTCACATACACTCTAACATAGTCACACACATTCACAAACACTAACACAGTCATACACAGTCACATACACTCTAACATAGTCACACATATTCACAAACATTCTAACATAGTCATACACAGTCACAACACTCTAACATAGTCATACACAGTCACATACACTCTAACATAGTCATACACAGTCACAAACATTCAAACATAGTCATACACAGTCGCAAACAATCTAACATAATCATGCACAGTCACAACACTCTAACATAGTCATGCACAGTCACAAACACTCAAACATAGTCATACACAGTCGCAAATACTCTAACATAGTCATACACATTGAGAAACACTCTAACATATTCATACACAGTCACAAACACTCTGCCATAGTCATACACAGTTGCAAACACTCTGCCATAGTCATACACAGTCACAAACACTCTATCATAGTCATACACAGTCACATACACTCTAACATAGACATACACAGTCATAAACACTCTAACATAGTCATACACATTGAGAAACACTATACACAGTCACAAACACTCAAACATAGTCATACACAGTTGCAAACACTCCAATATAGTCATACACAGTCACATACACTCTGACAGTCATACACAGTCACAAACACTCCAATATAGTCATACACAGTCACATACACTCTAACATAGTCATGCACAGTCACATACACTCTACCATAGTCATGTACAGTCACAAACACTTTAACATAGTCATAAACACTCTGACATAGTCATACACATTGAGAAACACTCTAACATACTCATACACAGTCACAAACACTCTAACATATTCATACACAGTCACAGACACTCTAACATAGTAATACACAGTCACAAACACTCTAATATAGTCATACACAGTCACAAACATTCTAACATAGGCATGTTCACAAACACTCTAACATTGTCATACACAGGCACACACATTCTTAACATTGTCTAGCCAAACATGACAGTCCCTAATACTAAACAAGACAGACACTAATGCTAAACAAGACATACCCTAATGCTAAACAAGACATACCCTAATGCTAAACAAGACATACCCTAATGCTAAACAAAACATACCCTAATGCTAAACAAGACATGCCCTAATGCTAAACAAGACAGGCCATAATGCTAAACAAGACATACCCTAATGCTAAACAAGACATACCCTAATGCTAAACAAGACATACCCTAATACTAAACATATCCTAATGCTAAACATGACAGACACTAATGCTAAACAAGAGAGACACTAATGCTAAACAAAACAGGCCCCAATGCTAAACAAGACAGGCCCTAATGCTAAACAAGACATACCCTAATGCTAAACAAGACAGACCCTAATGATAAACAAGACAGACCCTAATGCTAAACAAAACAAGCCATAATGCTAAACAAGACATACACTAATGCTAAACAAAACATACCCTAATGCTAAACAAGACATACACTAATGCTAAACAAGACATACCCTAATGATAAAATAGACAGGCCCTAATGCTAAACAAGACATACCCTAATGCTAAACAAAACAAGCCATAATGCTAAACAAGACATCCACTAATGCTAAACAAGACATACCCTATTGCTAAACAAAACAAGCCCTAATGCTGAACAAGACATACCCTAATGCTAAACAAGACATACCCTAATGCTAAACAAGACATACCCTAATGCTAAACAAGACAGGCCCTAATGCTAAGCAAGACAGACCCTAATGCTAAACAAGACAGACCCTATTGCTAAACAAAACAAGCCCTAATGCTAAACAAGACAGGCCCTAATGCTAAACAAGACATGACCTAATGGCAAACAAAACAAGCCCTAATGCTAAACAAGACAGACCCTAATGTTAAACAAGACAGGCCCTAATGCTAAACAAAACAAGCCCTAATGCTAAACAAGACAGGCCTTAATGTTAAACAAGACAGGCCCTAATGTTAAACAAGACAGGCCCTAATGTTAAACAAGACATACCCTAATGCTAAACAAGACAGGCCCTAATGCTAAACAAGACAGGCCCTAATGCTAAACAAGACATACCCTAATGCTAAACAAGACATGCCCTAATGCTAAACAAGATAGGCCCTAATGTTAAACAAGACAGGCCCTAATGCTAAACAAAACAAGCCATAATGCTAAACAAGACAGGCCCTAATGCTAAGCAAGACACACCCTAATGCTAAACAAGACAGGCCCTAATGCTAAACAAAACAAGCCCTAATGCTAAACAAGACAACACAAACATGAGAAATGGTTAGAAGATGTTGGACAAATTGCTACAGGTGTTTTTCTTGTAGCCTGTGTAAATGTCTAGTTACAGGTGAAATAGATGCTGTTTGGAAAATGGTGGCAGTTGATGAGGGAAGCAGCCGGCAACATGACAGGTGTAAAATGATGGCGACACACCTCACCTATCATACTTAAACAGTAGGCCTCATTGAATATGTGGGCCATTAAAAGTTAGCCACAAGGGTGAGGGGCAAATGATTTGAAGGTGGTGCTGGAACCGCTTGGCAACGGAGGCCAAGTTGTTGTGTCCAGTGTATATATCTTTTATAATCTGCATCTATTAGTTTATACACATTTATTTTAGCTCGATTGCGAAACAAGTTATTTCAACTTATATTAATCACTCTCAAGACCTCATTCCTGATGGAGTCCATCGCCACGAGGGAGAGAGAAGAGGCAACATGGAATTTAAATGCCTTGCCTAAGGGCACAATCATAACAACTCCAGCGGGGCTCAAACTCTAGGCCTTTCGCACCTGAAGCGAACGCGCATCCACTGCGCTATTATGACTTCCACTGCATCTATTTGTGATTCACAACCTGATTCATAATGGTTCTTGAAACAAAAATGTCCAAAATTAATAACATACATGAATATTCACCAATCTTGCTTTAACAACGTATGATCATGATCTATGTTGTTTGCTACACAGCCAAGTCATTTAGCTCCACTATCCGCCAATAGCAAACAGCATAGAGCCTGATCAGATGGCACATGATGTTTGTAAAAAAACGAATATACTTGTTTCCAGCACAGTAAGGGTTAAAGAAAAACAATTGATAAGCAGGTTAACACTATGTCGTGTATGATGGATGACCTGATTGATAGAATTCTGACAAATTTAGGTTACAGCTACTTCATGCCAGGAATGAAGAGCTTCCTAATCAAGATTTATTATCGGCTTGTTACAGGTTTTATCATATGCTATGTTGTGGCTGTTCAATCACCTTTTTACATCATCAGATAAAAACAAACAAAAAAGATTACACCGTATTTTAACTTACTAATCTTATGTTAGAACAGCTAGCACAATGTGTTATTATGAAATATATATTCCATTGTAATACATACGCTATTGCATGTGTATGGAGTTTTCCATTGTAATACATACGCTATTGCATGTGTATGGAGTTTTCCATTGTTATACATACGCTATTGCATGTGTATGGAGTTTTCCAGTGTAATACATACATTATTACATGTGTATGGAGTTTTCCAGTGTAATATATACATTATTACATGTGTATGGAGTTTTCCAGTGTAATATATACATTATTGCATGTGTATGGAGTTTTCCAGTGTAATATATACATTATTACATGTGTATGGAGTTTTCCAGTGTAATATATACATTATTGCATGTGTATGGAGTTTTCCAGTATTATACATATGTCACTGCTAAAATGTTTACTGTCTAAAGGTCTTTATCCTGAGCACATTAAAGCACAATCACATTGGAAACCTGAGCAGAATACTGCAAACATTATGAAAAACGCACTTATGGGAATTTGAAAACTTGAACTATTGCTAAATCAGGCAGCAATTTTATATATGTGACCCGCCATATCAAAATCAGTCGTAAGTCGGGATTATCGTAAGTCAACAAAATGGTATTTTAACATTTTTCAGATTATTGTATAATGGCATTTTATAATCATTTATCTTTATAATAAATGTGATAGAAACACGTATTTGTGTAATTTAAGGCATTAAAAACACATTTTAATTAGCTTGGTGTTAATTGCCATTGTTATTAATCGCAGTGATACAAAAGATCTAAGCCGGGTAGGCGATGTTTTCCGATGGCCTTCAATGATACTATCCCGTGGTTTGCCCCCATGTATTTGGTACCAAAATAAACTAGAGATAACGTATTTTCAGCTGATGCTATTTTTGAACTAAGATATTATATGCTTCCAACTTATCAACGGTTTTAAAACATTCAAATGTTTTCAAAAATCTCTTCGGTTGCGACGTAAACGTGATTCCCACTCATCCATTGGCCGATAAACACCACGTGATCTGCAAGTGCGCACCTGTTCCTATGTTCACCGACGATTGGATAGAAACAAAACGATTTTCGGTGTGATTTCATAACGATTATTCATTATATAGCTTAATATTTAGATTTATTTCGATGCAAATCAGTCATATATAGGTAAATGGTAAACCTAGACAAGTGTAGAACCTTTATCTGCCGATTTGTTGTGTGAAATTTTAACACCCGTTTATCGGGAGTGTAGGACAATTGCCCCTTAGGACGATAGCCCCCTAGGACAATTGCCCCTAGGACAATTGCCCCTTAGGACAATTGCCACCTAGGACAACTGCCCCTTAGGACAATTGCCCCTCAATTTTGTGGTAGGATTGGGCAACTGTTATTGCAAATTAGAGGAGGTGTTGATTGCCTTTGTAACCAGTACCTTTAATCATCTTAATGGATAGTAATATTAAAAAAGAATAGTTGTTAATTAGATCAAGTTGAGCTCTTTTATCCTCCAAGGTGTAAGGAGTATGTGTATCCAAAGTGTTCACACATCTCCTACTTCTGTTCACACATTTCCTACCTCAAAGAAACTAGTTATGTGATCTTCAACTTTATATTAGCACACATTTTTTTATGAATACCCCAAAAATGTCACCTATACAATTTTTGAAACATATGTTGTTTTACTTTTCCAGTAGTGTTATCATTATTAATTATATGTACTTGTATTAAATGTAAAATTAATACTTTTAATGTTATAATTTTGAATTACTTGTGCATGTTGTGCTAGCCTTTAAACTTGTCACTGTAATGTGCTTTGCCTATTTTGAATTACTTGTGCATGTTGTGCTAGCCTTTAAACTTGTCACTGTAATGTGCTTTGCCTATTTTGAATTACTTGTGCATGTTGTGCTAGCCTTTAAACTTGTCACTGTAATGTGCTTTGCCTATTTTGAATTACTTGTGCATGTTGTGCTAGCCTTTAAACTTGTCACTGTAATGTGCTTTGCCTATTTTGAATTACTTGTGCATGTTGTGCTAGCCTTTAAACTTGTCACTGTAATGTGCTTTGCCTATTTTGATTTTTTTTGTGCTAGTTTGTCACTTCAATTTGGTTTTACATTTACTAAAATTTAGGGGCAATTGTCCTATCTTTCTATTTTTCCAAGGGGCTATTGTCCTAGGGGCAATTGTCCAGGTGGTAATTGTCTTAAGGGGCAATCGTCCGTAACCCGTTTATCGGTACCCGTGTTTCGTGTAGCCCAGTATTTCGGATGTACATGTATTTAATATAAATTCTAAAATAATACTTCACCGGAATCCAAAAGTTCATTCATTCTTTTATAACTGTGACTGAATTCAGTTTATGTTTCATAATATTAGAAAATAATTTTTCACTGTGAACCAGGTTTTCATCCATTTTCTAATTCAGAGCTGCACAATATACAAGGTTACCTTACTTCCCACAAAAAGCCATAAATTACCCCCTAATCCTTTCCTAAAACAACACAACTGATAAGGGAAAATGTTTTAATGTAAACATTTAAATAGATCAATGAAACACTGCTACTGTGTATTATGATTCAATAAACAATTTTATATAACACAAGGTGTCCACTTATGCCCTAGGCACTGTCAGATCAGACTAATCAAAGGAGTCAATATACAGGGGCCATAAAACTAGAATATCTACAGACATGGTGATTGCTACATGTACTCTGAAAAGTCAGAATAAAACTTTCAGGATATATTGGTTTAAGTAAATAAAATTTAAGTCAATAAACAATATTTAAAAATAAATTTATATTATTTTTATTAATTATTATTATTGTATTTATACTAGAACAGCTGAACGACTATGGATACTACTAAGTTCAGCAAAGTGGCATTTTAAAGAATGGACATTTACCTTTAATTTGATACCAAACATGACTAGTTGTGTCATGTGGAACATATTGGTTGCTATGGTGTTTTGATTTCACTGCGTCTCCAAATTTTGTTAAAATAAGTCAGAATTTCTGCAAATCTTTGACAGCCGTTTTCTCGGAATATTAATCGTGTGAAGTCCATTATTCAAATGGTCATAACTTATGAATGATACTGATATCACTAGAAAGCTTATATTTATACCTATATGATGGTATAGTTAACTCATTATATTTTTTTCCCGACTTAAGACTGATTTTGTCATGGTGGGTCACATATTTGTGGGTAGTTATGACAAATACATAAATACATACAACTGATATAACAAAATTAGTAATACATAAATACATAATTTATACAAATTTATTTTAGCTCGATTGCGAAACAAGTCATTTCAACTTATATATATCACTCTCGAGACCTCATTCCTGATGGAATCCATCGCCACAAGGGAGAGAGAAGAGGCAACGTGGAATTTACTATATAACAATATTAGTAAATACATACAACTGATATAACAATATATTAATTACATAAATACATACAACTGATATAACAATATTAGTAAATACATAAATACATACAACTGATATAACAATATTAGTAAATACATAAATACATACAACTGATATAACAATATTAGTAAATACATACAACTGATATAACAATATTAGTAAATACATAAATACATACAACTGATATAACAATATTAGTAAATACATACAACTGATATAACACTATTAGTAAATACATACAACTGATATAACACTATTAGTAAATACATACAACTGATATAACACTATACATAAATACATACAACTGATATAACACTATTAGTAAATACATACAACTGATATAACAATATTAGTAAATACATAAATACATACAACTGATATAACAATATTAGTAAATACATACAACTGATATAACACTATTAGTAAATACATACAACTGATATAACACTATTAGTAAATACATACAACTGATATAACACTATACATAAATACATACAACTGATATAACACTATTAGTAAATACATACAACTGATATAACAATATTAGTAAATACATAAATACATACAACTGATATAACAATATTAGTAAATACATACAACTGATATAACACTATTAGTAAATACATAAATACATACAACTGATATAACACTATTAGTAAATACATAAATACATACAACTGATATAACACTATTAGTAAATACATACAACTGATATAACAATATTAGTAAATACATAAATACATACAACTGATATAACAATATTAGTAAATACATACAACTGATATAACACTATTAGTAAATACATACAACTGATATAACACTATTAGTAAATACATACAACTGATATAACAATATTAGTAAATACATAAATACATAAATCTTAACATGAATCTTGTTGATGGTTTTCCATTAAATATAATATAATCAAATTAGCTACAGCAATGGTTTCAATGGAAACCACTAATCAATAAACTACATTAAAAACTGAACAAGTCGCCAAAACATAGATGCTAAACTAATTAGCGGGTAGCACATGTTCTGTGAAGGAACTGCATGGCTGAGAGAGAGTTCCCATAACTACATTAACACTTCACCAAGCATTTCTACCATGCTTTGACTCCCTATACAGGTAGGTAGTTTTCACATCTGGAAGGTGAATAGACAAAAATTGCATGATATACCTTTGTGCATAGTGACTATTAATTTAGTTAGCATGGTGGATGGGACCAGAAGCGGGGTGCAGGGGTAAGATGTGTGGGGTGGGGTCCTTGTGATTTTCTGCTAAAAAATCTGTTCTGAATATAGGATTACCCATTTGATAGTGTATTAGTGTATAAAATAGCAGATATATGTTTATTTATTAACAAAGCATATTGGGAGGTGATGTCTTGTAATAATTATTGGTATGCCTAGACCTACATATTGGTGGGTACTGGTACTGTTATTTGAAGTTGCACCCTTCACTAATTAACATAGCAATATCCCTGCATTCACATTGTAAATAAAACATTAATTGTTCTTAATTTAGGTTATTTAATTATCTCCCATTTTCGCTGGCCAAAATAATATGCAAGATAGCTAATGTACACAATGGAATTATTATAAGTAAATTGCATTGATTTACCCAAGATTTGGAATCATTTAGCCACAAAATGCAGAATTTTTATGAAATATTAACAGAATAATGAGAATGACTCAATAGGATAGTTAGGTTATACGGATGGAAGTCGTGATGGTGCAGTGGATACGCGTTCGCTTCAGGTGCGAAAGGTCTGGAGTTCGAGCCCCGCTGGAGCCGTTACGATTGTGTCCTTAGGCAAGGCATTTAAATTCCACGTTGCCTCTTCTCTCCCTCGTGGCGATGGATTCCATCAGGAATGAGGTCTCGAGAGTGATTTATATAAGTTGAAAGAACTTGTTTCGCAATCGAGCTAAAATAAATTTGTATAAACTATAGGTTATACGGATGTTTGATTTCGTATTGCTCTCTCTCGTGCTGATTAATACAAGATCACACAAGAGGCTTATATTATATGTCCCTTGTTAAAACACTACCAAAACAGTACTTAACCCTTTCAACCCCAAGTAACTGACATGGACTGGTGCATGCTATTTTTAGACCAATAAATTAATAAGAAAATTACATTTGGACCAGTTCATTTATCAAAATGGGTAATTTTATCTAAAAATAGTAATAATTATTACTGGCAAAAAAGTGCAGATCCTGATGAGACGGCTCGTTACGAGCCGGCTCATCTGGATCTACACTTTTCATAAGCCTATTTAGAGGCCTGTGGGGTTGAAAGGGTTAATGTTAATTACTCATTCTTTACGGATTATATTTTCGACACATATATGTTTTATAGCATACAGGAGCCAGTGCCTCTATATATGTCTAATAGCGTATAGGGAGGGACATGTGCCCCTATATATGTATTTTAGTGTACATGGGCCTGTGTCCTATATATGTACCATAGTGTAAATGGGCATGTGTCCCTATATATGTATCATAGTGTACATGGGCATGTGTCCCTATGTATGTATCATAGTGTACATGGGCCTGTGCTCTATATATGTATCATAGTGTACATGGGCCTGTGTCCCTATATATGTATCATAGTGTACATGGGCATGTGTCCCTATATATGTATCATAGTGTATATGGCCATGTGTCATATATATGTATCATAGTGTACATGGGCATATGTCCCTATATATGTATCATAGTGTACATGGGCCAGTGTCCCTATATATGTATCATAGTGTACATGGGCATGTGTCATATATATATGTATTATAGTGTACATGGGCCTCTGCCCCTATGTATGTATCATAGTGTACATGGGTATGTGTTATATATATATGTATCATAGTGTACATGGGCATGTGTCATATATATATGTATCATAGTGTACATGGGCATGTGTCATATATATATATATGTATTATAGTGTACATGGGCATGTGTCATATATATGTATCATAGTGTACATGGCCATGTGTCATATATATGTATCATAGTGTACATGGGTATGTGTCATATATATGTATTATAGTGTACATGGGCATGTGTCATATATATATATATATTATAGTGTACATGGGCATGTGTCATATATATATGTATTATAGTGTACATGGCCATGTGTCATATATATATGTATTATCGTGTACATGGGCATGTGTCATATATATATATATGTATCATAGTGTACATGGGCATGTGTCATATATATATGTATTATAGTGTACATGGGCCTGTGTCCTATATATGTACCATAGTGTAAATGGGCATGTGTCCCTATATATGTATCATAGTGTACATGGGCATGTGTCCCTATGTATGTATCATAGTGTACATGGGCCTGTGCTCTATATATGTATCATAGTGTACATGGGCCTGTGTCCCTATATATGTATCATAGTGTATATGCCAATGTGTCATATATATGTATCATAGTGTACATGGGCCTGTGTCCCTATATATGTATCATAGTGTACATGGGCATGTGTCCCTATATATGTATCATAGTGTATATGGCCATGTGTCATATATATGTATCATAGTGTACATGGGCATATGTCCCTATATATGTATCATAGTGTACATGGGCCAGTGTCCCTATATATGTATCATAGTGTACATGGGCATGTGTCATATATATATGTATTATAGTGTACATGGGCCTCTGCCCCTATGTATGTATCATAGTGTACATGGGTATGTGTTATATATATATGTATCATAGTGTACATGGGCATGTGTCATATATATATGTATCATAGTGTACATGGGCATGTGTCATATATATATATATGTATTATAGTGTACATGGGCATGTGTCATATATATGTATCATAGTGTACATGGCCATGTGTCATATATATGTATCATAGTGTACATGGGTATGTGTCATATATATGTATTATAGTGTACATGGGCATGTGTCATATATATATATATATATATTATAGTGTACATGGGCATGTGTCATATATATATATGTATTATAGTGTACATGGCCATGTGTCATATATATATGTATTATCGTGTACATGGGCATGTGTCATATATATATATGTATCATAGTGTACATGGGCATGTGTCATATATATATGTATTATAGTGTACATGGGCATGTGTCATATATATATATGTATCATAGTGTACATGGGCATGTGTCATATATATATATATATGTATTATAGTGTACATGGCCATGTGTCATATATATGTATCATAGTGTACATGGGCATGTGTGATATATATATATATGTATCATAGTGTACATGGGACTGTGCCCCTATTTATATATCATAGTGTACATGGGCATGTGTCCATATATATGTATCATAGTGTACATGGCCATGTGTCATATATATGTATCATAGTGTACATGGGCCTGTGCCCCTATTTATGTATCATAGTGTACATGGGCCTGTGTCCCTATATATGTATCATAGTGTACATGGGCCTGTGTCCTATATATGTATCATAGTGTACATGGGCCTGTGTCCCTATATATGTATCATAGTGTACATGGGCCTGTGTCCCTATATATGTATCATCGTGTACATGGGCATGTGTCCCTATATATGTATCATAGTGTACATGGGCATGTGTCCCTATATATGTATCATAGTGTACATGGGCATGTGTCCCTATATATGTATCATAGTGTACATGGGCCTGTGCCCCTATATATGTATCATAGTGTACATGGGCCTGTGCCCCTATTTATGTATCATAGTGTACATGGGCCTGTGTCCCTATATATGTATCATAATGTACATGGGCCTGTGCCCCTATATATTTATCATAGTGTACATGGGCCTGTGCCCCTATATATGTATCATATTGTACATGGGAATGTGGCCCTATATATGTATCATAGTGTACATGGGCATGTGTCCCTATATATGTATCATAGTGTACATGGGCCTGTGCCCCTAAATATGTATCATAGTGTACATGGCCATGTGTCATATATATGTATTATAGTGTACATGGGCCTGTGTCCCTATATATGTATCATAGTGTACATGGGCATGTGTCCCTATATATGTATCATAGTGTACATGGGCCTGTGCCCCTATATATGTATCATAGTGTACATGGGCCTGTGCCCCTATATATGTATCATAGTGTACATGGGCCTGTGCCCCTATATATGTATCATATTGTACATGGGCATGTGTCCCTATATATGTATCATAGTGTACATGGGCATGTGCCATATATATGTATCATAGTGTACATGGGCCTGTGTCCCTATATATGTATCATAGTGTGCATGGGCCTGTGCCCTATATATGTATCATAGTGTACAAGGGCCTATGCCCCTATATATGTATCATAGTGTACATGGGCATGTGTCCCTATATATGTATCATAGTGTACATGGGCCTGTGTCCCTATATATGTATCATAGTGTACATGGACATGTGTCCCTATATATGTATCATAGTGTACATGGGCCTGTGTCCCTATATATGTATCATAGTGTATATGGCCATGTGTCATATATATGTATCAAAGTGTACATGGGCCTGTGTCCCTATATATGTATCATACTGTACATCGGCATGTGTCCCTATATATGTATCATAGTGTACATGGGCCTGTGTCCCTATATATGTATCATAGTGTACATGGGCCTGTGTCCCTATATATGTATCATAGTGTACATGGGCCTGTGCCCTATATATGTATTATAGTGTACATGGCCATGTGTCATATATATATATGTATCATAGTGTACATGGGCCTGTGCTCTATATATGTATTATAGTGTACATGGGCCTGTGCCCTATATATGTATCATAGTGTACATGGGCCTGTTTCCCTATATATATATATCATAGTGTACATGGGCCTGTGTCCCTATATATGTATCATAGTGTACATGGGCATGTGTCCCTATATATGTATCATAGTGTACATGGGCCTGTGTCCCTATATATGTATCATAGTGTATATGGCCATGTGTCATATATATGTATCAAAGTGTACATGGGCCTGTGTCCCTATATATGTATCATAGTGTACATCGGCATGTGTCCGTATATATGTATCATAGTGTACATGGGCCTGTGTCCCTATATATGTATCATAGTGTACATGGGCCTGTGTCCCTATATATGTATCATAGTGTACATGGGCCTGTGTCCCTATATATGTATCATAGTGTACATGGGCCTGTGTCCCTATATATGTATCATAGTGTACATGGGCCTGTGTCCCTATATATGTATCATAGTGTACATGGGCCTGTGTCCCTATATATGTATCATAGTGTACATGGGCCTGTGTCCCTATATATGTATCATAGTGTACATGGGCCTGTGTCCCTATATATGTATCATAGTGTACATTGGCATGTGTCCCTATATATGTATCATAGTGTACATGGGCATGTGTCCCTATATATGTATCATAGTGTACATGGGCCTGTGCCCCTATATATGTATCATAGTGTACATGGGCCTGTGCCCCTATTTATGTATCATAGTGTACATGGGCCTGTGTCCCTATATATGTGTCATAGTGTACATGGGCCTGTGCGCCTATTTATGTATCATAGTGTACATGGGCCTGTGTCCCTATATATGTATCATAATGTACATGGGCCTGTGCCCCTATATATTTATCATATTGTACATGGGCCTGTGCCCCTATATATGTATCATAGTGTACATGGGCATGTGTCCCTATATATGTATCATAGTGTACATGGGCCTGTGCCCCTATATATGTATCATAGTGTACATGGCCATGTGTCATATATATGTATTATAGTGTACATGGGCCTGTGTCCCTATATATGTATCATAGTGTACATGGGCATGTGTCCCTATATATGTATCATAGTGTACATGGGCCTGTGCCCCTATATATGTATCATAGTGTACATGGGCCTGTGCCCCTATATATGTATCATAGTGTACATGGGCCTGTGCCCCTATATATGTATCATATTGTACATGGGCATGTGTCCCTATATATGTATCATAGTGTACATGGGCATGTGCCATATATATGTATCATAGTGTACATGGGCCTGTGTCCCTATATATGTATCATAGTGTGCATGGGCCTGTGCCCTATATATGTATCATAGTGTACACGGGCCTATGCCCCTATATATGTATCATAGTGTACATGGGCATGTGTCCCTATATATGTATCATATTGTACATGGGCCTGTTTCCCTATATATGTATCATAGTGTACATGGGCCTGTGTCCTTATATATGTATCATAGTGTACATGGACATGTGTCCCTATATATGTATCATAGTGTACATGGGCCTGTGTCCCTATATATGTATCAAAGTGTACATGGGCCTGTGTCCCTATATATGTATCATACTGTACATCGGCATGTGTCCCTATATATGTATCATAGTGTACATGGGCCTGTGTCCCTATATATGTATCATAGTGTACATGGGCCTGTGTCCCTATATATGTATCATAGTGTACATGGGCCTGTGCCCTATATATGTATTATAGTGTACATGGCCATGTGTCATATATATGTATCATAGTGTACATGGGCCTGTGCTCTATATATGTATTATAGTGTACATGGGCCTGTGCCCTATATATGTATCATAGTGTACATGGGCCTGTTTCCCTATATATGTATCATAGTGTACATGGGCCTGTGTCCCTATATATGTATCATAGTGTACATGGGCATGTGTCCCTATATATATATATATCATAGTGTACATGGGCCTGTGTCCCTATATATGTATCATAGTTTATATGGCCATGTGTCATATATATGTATCAAAGTGTACATGGGCCAGTGTCCCTATATATGTATCATAGTGTACATCGGCTTGTGTCCCTATATATGTATCATAGTGTACATGGGCCTGTGTCCCTATATATGTATCATAGTGTACATGGGCCTGTGCCCTATATATATATTATAGTGTACATGGCCATGTGTCATATATATGTATCATAGTGTACATGGGCCTGTGCTCTATATATGTATTATAGTGTACATGGGCCTGTGCCCTATATATGTATCATAGTGTACATGGGCCTGTGCTCTATATATGTATTATAGTGTACATGGGCCTGTGCTCTATATATGTATTATAGTGTACATGGGCATGTGTCCCTATATATGTATCATAGTGTACATGGGCCTGTGCCCTATATATGTATTATAGTGTACATGGACCTGTGCCCTATATATGTATCATAGTGTACATGGGTAGGTGTCATATATATGTATTATAGTGTACATGGGTAGGTGTCATATATGTGTATTATAGTGTACATGGCCATGTGTCATATATATGTATTATAGTGTATGTGGCCATGTGTCCTATATATGTATTATAGTGTAATGGGCATGTGTCATATATATGTATTATAGTGTATGTGGCCATGTGTCATATATATGTATTATAGTGTATGTGGCCATGTGTCATATATATGTATTATAGTGTACATGGGTATGTGTCATATATATGTATTATAGTGTACATGGCCATGTGTCATATATATGTATTATAGTGTACATGGGTATGTGTCATATATATGTATTATAGTGTACATGGCCATGTGTCATATATATGTATTATAGTGTATGTGGCCATGTGTCATATATATGTATTATAGTGTATGTGGCCATGTGTCCTATATATGTATTATAGTGTACATGGGTAGGTGTCATATATATGTATTATAGTGTATGTGGCCATGTGTCATATATATGTATTATAGTGTACATGGGTATGTGTCATATATATGTATTATAGTGTACATGGCCATGTGTCCTATATATGTATTATAATGTACATGGGTATGTGTCATATATATGTATTATAGTGTACATGGCCATGTGTCATATATATGTATTATAGTGTATGTGGCCATGTGTCCTATATATGTATTATAGTGTACATGGGTATGTGTCATATATATGTATTATAGTGTACATGGGTATGTGTCCTATATATATGTATTATAGTGTATGTGGACATGTGTCATATATATGTATTATAGTGTATGTGGACATGTGTCATATATATGTATTATAGTGTATGTGGACATGTGTCATATATATGTATTATAGTGTACATGGGTATGTGTCATATATATGTATTATAGTGTACATGGGTATGTGTCCTATATATATGTATTATAGTGTACATGGCCATGTGTCATATATATGTATTATAGTGTATGTGGACATGTGTCATATATATGTATTATAGTGTATGTGGACATGTGTCATATATATGTATTATAGTGTACATGGGCATGTGCCCTATATATGTATTATAGTGTACATGGCCATGTGCCCTATATATTACAATATATTATCACAAGTAAATAATGTTTCATCAACTTTTCTTTCTAAACTTGCTGTATCAGGAAACCAGGTTGCATAGTGGAACAGAGGGTGTGGGTCCAGGGGGGTAGGTGAGTGATACATCACTTCTGGTGGGTTATGGAATACATTTCAAGCTCCTGTGATGATACATATTAAAACAGAGAGGTGTAAGTGTTATTTTTGTAGCACACTGTGTCATTGTCTCCAGTACCTTGTCATGAACCAACCTCTGAGAAACTTAAAAATATCCAATTCAAGGAACATGCTTCCAAAATAATCACATCTTGAAAGAAGATGTCAATCAAATATGTAAACTACATGATTAGTTGTCACTCAGTCTAATAACTACATCATTAGTTGTCACTCAGTCTAATAACACACATGTCTATCATGTTAATTAAGCTCACAGATCTTAATAGTCAAAGTAATTATGAAAATTATCCTTTATATTTACTGGATTTCCATCACTAAGTCGTCTATCACTAAGCACTATAAATAGTCTATCACTAATCACTATAAATAGTCTATCACTAAGCACTATAAATAGTCTATCACTAAGCACTATAAATAGTCTATCACTAAGCACTATAAATAGTCTATCACTAAGCACTATAAATAGTCTATCACTAAGCACTATAAATAGTCTATCACTAAGCACTATAAATAGTCTATCACTAAGCATTATAAATAGTCTATCACTAAGCACTATAAATAGTCTATCACTAAGCACTATTAAATGTCTATCACTATTTGATCTATCTCTCTCAGACAGACGGATCTGTAGTCCAGTGGTAACACGCTGGACTGGTAATCCAGGGATCGCAGGTTCGATTCCCCGTCTGACCCTAATAATATTAACAGTCTTTCAGATGGGACGTTAAACCGAGGTCTCGTGTCGGTGCTTTACCGTAAAAGAACCAGAGGAGACTCTGGAATGTGTCTCTGTCTGTAATATGCACAATCCTCCAAAATCTAAAATGACTAATCTCTTCAGTAGGCGTCACTCATATGGGCAACCGGTAGCGACGATAAATAAACGTAAAACACACACACACGGATATGTCTATGCTAGGTTAGGTATATATTATACTGGTGGGGTAATACAGTGGTATATAATTGATATGTCTATGCTAGGTTAGGTATATATTATACTGGTGGGGTAATACAGTGGTATATAATTGATATGTCTATGCTAGGTTAGGTATATTTTATACTGGTGGGGTAATACAGTGGTATATAATTGATATGTCTATGCTAGGTTAGGTATACATTATACTGGTGGGGTAATACAGTGGTATATAATTGATATGTCTATGCTAGGTTAGGTATACATTATACTGGTGGGGTAATACAGTGGTATATAATTGATATGTCTATGCTAGGTTAGGTATACATTATACTGGTGGGGTAATACAGTGGTATATAATTGATCTGTCTATGCTAGGTTAGGTATACATTATACTGGTGGGGTAATACAGTTATATATAATTGATATGTCTATGCTAGGTTAGGTATACTGGTGGGGTAATACAGTGGTATATAATTGATCTGTCTATGCTAGGTTAGGTATACATTATACTGGTGGGGTAATACAGTGGTATATAATTGATATGTCTATGCTAGGTTAGGTATACATTATACTGGTGGGGTAATACAGTGGTATATAATTGATCTGTCTATGCTAGGTTAGGTATACATTATACTGGTGGGGTAATACAGTGGTATATAATTGATCTGTCTATGCTAGGTTAGGTATACATTATACTGGTGGGGTAATACAGTGGTATATAATTGATCTGTCTATGCTAGGTTAGGTATACTGGTGGGGTAATACAGTGGTATATAATTGATCTGTCTATGCTAGGTTAGGTATACATTATACTGGTGGGGTAATACAGTGGTATATAATTGATCTGTCTATGCTAGGTTAGGTATACATTATACTGGTGGGGTAATACAGTGGTATATAATTGATCTGTCTATGCTAGGTTAGGTATACTGGTGGGGTAATACAGTGGTATATAATTGATATGTCTATGCTAGGTTAGGTATACATTATACTGGTGGGGTAATACAGTGGTATATAATTGATCTGTCTATGCTAGGTTAGGTATACATTATACTGGTGGGGTAATACAGTGGTATATAATTGATCTGTCTATGCTAGGTTAGGTATACATTATACTGGTGGGGTAATACAGTGGTATATAATTGATCTGTCTATGCTAGGTTAGGTATACATTATACTGGTGGGGTAATACAGTGGTATATAATTGATCTGTCTATGCTAGGTTAGGTATACTGGTGGGGTAATACAGTGGTATATAATTGATATGTCTATGCTAGGTTAGGTATATATTATACTGGTGGGGTAATACAGTGGTATATAATTGATCTGTCTATGCTAGGGTAGGTATACTGGTGGGGTAATACAGTGGTATATAATTGATCTGTCTATGCTAGGTTAGGTATACTGGTGGGGTAATACAGTGGTATATAATTGATCTGTCTATGCTAGGTTAGGTATATATTATACTGGTGGGGTAATACAGTGGTATATAATTGATATGTCTATGCTAGGTTAGGTATACATTATACTGGTGGGGTAATACAGTGGTATATAATTGATCTGTCTATGCTAGGTTAGGTATACATTATACTGGTGGGGTAATACAGTGGTATATAATTGATATGTCTATGCTAGGTTAGGTATACATTATACTGGTGGGGTAATACAGTGGTATATAATTGATATGTCTATGCTAGGTTAGGTATATATTATACTGGTGGGGTAATACAGTGGTATATAATTGATATGTCTATGCTAGGTTAGGTATACATTATACTGGTGGGGTAATACAGTGGTATATAATGATATGTCTATGCTAGGTTAGGTATATATTATACTGGTGGGGTAATACAGTGGTATATAATTGATATGTCTATGCTAGGTTAGGTATATATTATACTGGTGGGGTAATACAGTGGTATATAATTGATCTGTCTATGCTAGGTTAGGTATATATTATACTGGTGGGGTAATACAGTGGTATATAATTGATCTGTCTATGCTAGGTTAGGTATATATTATACTGGTGGGGTAATACAGTGGTATATAATTGATATGTCTATGCTAGGTTAGGTATATATTATACTGGTGGGGTAATACAGTGGTATATAATTGATATGTCTATGCTAGGTTAGGTATACATGTATATGCTTGATGCCTTGGTTTCATATTTCTATGTTTTGTATTAGATCTTCCTTGTTTATCCTTACCTTTTACAAGCTTTCACTTTCTTTCTTCAAATGCAAAAAATGATCATATTGTTTATTTTTGGGGTTTAATGTCGCACCAACAGCTTAGGGCATAAGGTGACTCTCCAGTTATTATTGGTGGTAGAAGACCCTGGGTGCCCCTCCATGCAGCAATGTAGGCAATGACGGGCACCTGGGTAGAACCACCAACTTTCCACAAGCCAGCTGGATAACTTCCTCAGGGAAATAATTCGACACCCTCAATAGGATTCGAACCTACAGCAGTGAGGGGCAAGTGATTTGAAGTCAAAGATCATAATTACTCAGCCACGGACGAACCTACAGCAGTGAGGGGCAAGTGATTTGAAGTCAAAGATCATAATTACTCAGCCACGGACGAACCTACAGCAGTGAGGGGCAAGTGATTTGAAGTCAAAGATCATAATTACTCAGCCACGGACGCCCAGTGTAGTAAATAACTATTTACAAAGTTACTGAGGATGTTACAAATAACACAAATAAAGGGACACAATTTACAAATAGTAATTTCATAGCCAGTTCATATACTGAAAGGATAAATAAAGATTACGATTGTGCCCTTAGGCAAGGCATTTAAATTCCACATTGCCTCTTCTCTCTCCCTCGTGGCGATGGATTCCATCAGGAATGAGGTCTCGAGAGTGATTTATATAAGTTGAAATAACTTGTTTCGCAATCGAGCTAAAATAAATTTGTATAAACTAAACTAAATAAAGACATTTGATGTGATTTAAAGTGATGTATTTTTGTAATACAAAATTTTGTATACAATATTTTGATGAGTATAAAAAAACAAAGTTTAATCAACAAATTGCCAAAATGTCATTAGATTTTGATGGATAATTCATTAGTAGTTGAAACACAATTTGACGTGCCCCCCTCTCCAATATCCCAAAGTGAAATGGACAGTATCTCCTATCCCTTGTACATCTGTCACAGATTGTTCCACTTTGCAACAAGGCAATTGTGGGGTATTCCAACATCCCGTTTGTTTCATAGAAGTTAGATTGGGGGACAAAACTTGACTGTATGGTGGCCAGTCGACTGGGTTAATGTTATGGTTTGCATCTCCATTGCCTCATTTGAAATCGTTATTGACATTCTACAGTGGAAATGTTCACACCAAACTCCATAGCAACTTGTTGTTGCCTTTGACCTTGCATTAGAAATGTAATAGCGCGACTCATCTGAACTTCCATCAGCCGTACCATAATGCACAAGCTTCAAATTCAATGATAATAGCTTCACCACGTAATTGCAGCAAAGATATACAATAACTAATCAATTGTCATTTAATTCAAACTAGAATGTTACAAACACTGAAATACAATCAATTTATGATTTGTGGGCAATAAATAAACGCCCCTCCACCTTGTGGAAAATGCTATGCCCTGGGGAGGTTTATTTAAAAAAGCATTACTGTATATGTATATATGTAGTTAGGTTCAACACTTCACATTCACTTTTAAGGTAAAATGTCTGTTGAACTTTTCCCCAACAATCACCTGCTCTCAATCCAAAAGTTAAATTCGGTTTTTCCCAACAAACACCCAAACACTCCAAAAATTAAATTAGGGTTCAAAATAGTACGAGGATTCACACGCAAGAGGCAAACAATTACTATATAGGTTTTCTTTACAACATTAAAAATCTCGTATGACTCATGAATTATAATTTTCACAAGTAATTCTAGTACCATAAACGTATGGTACAACATGCATCTTACAACATAGTAAATCATTGTAAAGCTTGAGCACACACCAACCATTGCTTCAACTTAATATTATCGTATATAAGCAAATATAGTAAACATAATATGACAAAAGCTATTCAACTATCAAACATAAAATACGTTTTTCAATGTGTGTCAAACGCTTTGAGTATGGGATGGCCGAGCATCAGTCATCTTTACCATAAAACAAGGAATATTGGATGGGGGGGTGCACCCGGTGTTTGCCCTGCCCTAAGATTACCCGATCATAACTTACGCATCCAATAATATCAAAATCCAGCAATAGAAATTTTTCATTTAGATAACGGTGTGTGAGATACGATGTGGACCTGAAACATTTACAACAAAGCTCTTACATCCCCTCTAACTCCTGGTAATTCCATATTTAGTTTATATAAATTTGTTTATGTCGATTGTGGAACAGGTTTATACAACAATTAATCGCTCTTGAGACCTCATTCCCAATATAATCCACGGTCATAAGGGAGAGAGAAGAGGCAATGTAGAATTTAAGTACCTTGTTTAAGGGCACAATCGCAACGGCTCTAGCTGGGCACAAACTCCGGTCTTTCGCACCTGAAGCGAACATGCTACAACTTCCATGTTGCATTTCAAGGATTTTCTGAACATTCTTGCACTGGCAAACATATCTTCATATTATTATTATGTCACCGTATTAATGCTGAACCGAAAATATGAATTCTGATTTCTAATTAGCCTATATTATAATAAGACATATAGAACAAGTTCCACATTTTGTAATCAAACGTCACATTAGTTTAGTGCTATATAATTCAAAAGCAGGGCAATATCACACCCAGTACGTTACAGTATAAATTGTTAAAATTTTCAATTCTTTTCATTATTCCATTATTTTCAATTCATTTTTATTTGAATTCCAAAGTTTGGTGGGAATGTGTACATAATAAAGGAAAACGAAAAATGTATTGGTCATAACTGTGGAAGGACTGTGTATAAAGAAACACTATATCGGTGAAAACAGACAATTTCTACAGAATTTAATTCCTATTACCGTATGCCCCCATTTAAACGCCCCCTCCCTAATAAACGCCCCCTCCCATTTTGAAGCAAAACAACATAATTCTCCCCTCAGTGTCTGCTGCTATCATAGTCTGTACTGATAGAAACACAGTGGTCTGTGTCAATGTCAGATACCGACAACTCCACGGTGGAGCGTCCCTGGCCTCCTGGACCAGAGTGTCGGTGGCCCCCTCAATCATTTCACTGACCTAGTTCGTTTTCCGTGAATCATTCAAAGTCTTCTTGATCGTCCTCCTGGTCAGACTGCTCACCGACATGTAATTCCACACTGTTTGAAAGAACGGCGAATGATAGCTGGTGTGATATTGTCCCATGCTTCTTTAATCCAGCGCATCAATAACGCTTTCGGTGGTGCACGTCTGTTTGCTTTAGGTGTCACATCGACTAGGCCCCAGAACAAATGTTCATCATAAAGTTCTGCAAGTTTGGATCCGAACACTTTGACTGCTTTTAATTTAAATGCAGCAGAATATGACCGATGCCCACGTGATGTTGATTCCATTTTTATGACGCATGTGTGAAAGCTGCAGGGAGGGAATAATCACATGATATTTTTCGCTGAAATTACATTGCTTGTCGGTGAATGATTTTGAAGTTTTTCCCCGCTTCAGCCCATGTCCATATATGGAAATCGATGCAAGGTAAAAATTGCTCTCCAGATACTCACACTACACACGTGTCGGTTTGTTGCTATGGATACGCTATACTAGTAGATAATAGGGACTGTTTCAAGAGGTACGAAGAAAGGGGGGCGTTTAAAGGAGTCCCACATATACTTTGAATATAATTAGTCGCAAATTGCATCGCCCCCGGGGGCGTTTAAACGGGGGTATACGGTATATTGTATAATTTGTTTCAAAATATTTGACACAGAATCAGAGTATTTCAACTAATAAACAATTAAGTGTTGTATACGACGTTGTTGACATAACAAATTAACGTAAACAAGTTTATAAACAATGATCACAAAGAATTTTCTTACAAATTTACCTTTACATCTCACTTTTTGCACATGCACATATTTATTTTCTATTAATCTAAGTTAATGTACATCTAAACGGAGGTATCACACGATTACCTCCCCTGTATAGTACAATGGAGTAATAAGCAAATATCTGTTAAGTTAAACCGTTTCGGAAATTCCTACAGTTTGCAGATCGCATAAACCTCGTTTACTGACGAAAATTATTTTTAATATTATTTCGTAGCATGTGTAATAAAAAAATGCTATTTATGCGAGAAAACATGCATTTTTTGGTGCTTTTTGCGATGAAATATCACTTTAACTAAACTTACACAATACATTATTTCTAAGAATTATGGTGCACAACACATCGTAGGTTCGTTCCCCCGTCTGACCCTAATAAAATTAACAGACTTTCAGATGGGACGTTAAATCGAGGTCTCGTGTCAGTGCTTTACATCGTGCACATAAAAGAACCAGAGGAGACTCTGGAATGGGTCTCTGTCTGTATCATTGCACTATCCTCCACAATCTAAAATGACTAATATCTTCAGGAGGCGTCGCTCATATGGGCAACCGGTAGCGACGTTAAATAAACGTAAAACGCACACACATTTAACATTATTTTGTTTATTATATTCTATCCTCACACTACATAAAGATAAACTATTCAGAATGGTGTCACGGATCTGTAGTCCAGTGGTAACATGCTGGACTGGTAATCCAGGGATCGCAGGTTCGATCCCCCGTCTGACCCTAATAAAATTAACAGTCTTTCAGATGGGACGTTAAACCGAGGTCTTGTGTCAGTGCTGTACACCGTACACGTAAAAGAACCAGAGGAGACTCTGGAATGGGGCTCAGGAGGCGTCGCTCATATGGGCAACCGGTAGCGATGATAAATAAACGTAAAACACACATGGTGTCACTTATTACAGTGCTGTATATCACACTCTATGCAACCTGACAAAAGTGTAATACAATTTAGTGTATCAGGTTGCATAGTGTTTATGTAAGATGTATATTGCAGAATCACACAATAAAGCTAGATGTTGTGTATATTATATGTCACATAATATACAGTACCAAGTAAACATTATTCATGCAAATGCAGTTTAAAACGCATCTTGTATGTACAAGATTTGGAACCTCGTGAACAGTTTACTGGTGGTTAATCATGAACCTTATTTCCTTTACAACGGAAGACAAAATAGCACATTGATTGTGCATTCGTTTCAAGTGTGAATGGACTAGAGTTTGCGCCCAGCTGAAGCCATTACAATTGTGTCTTTAGGCAAAGCGCGTAATTTCCTCATTGCCTCTTCTCTATCTCTCATGGTGATGGATTCCACCAGGATTCCACTAGGAATGAGGTATCTTGAGTGATTAATATTATGTAGTAAGAACTTCAGTAAGCAATCAAGCTAAAATTAATTTGTATAACTTAATCTAAGCAAAACTAGTTACAACGTCATTGAGAGATTTAACAACTTATATTAATCACTCTCATTGGATGGAAGTGCATAACATTGTGGTCATTTGTGTGCAAGGAAATCCCAACAATACCCAGCTGTCTGGAGACAGTCATTAAAGTATGTTGGCCATATAACATTTATGAGATACCAAAAATCTGAATCTGGTGTTGTGTAATTGTATTGTTGCACATATTGCAACGATGATAACAAACATGTAAAATGCTGATTAAATTGGAAGGAATGTGAAAACAACATAGATCCAGATCAGCTGCACCTTTTATGCCGCGTCTGTCTGATCAGGATCTATGTTGTTTGCTATTCAGCCATGTGTTTTAGCTTCATTATCGGAATAGCAAACAGCATAGAGCCTGATAAGCACGTTCTGTGCCGTCTGCTCTGGCTCTATGCTGTTTGCAAAAGCAAGTTTAGTTGGGATAGTTCAGGGTTAAGCTATCTGATGGGTGCAATACTTCAATAATACGTATACAACATTTCCATTGTTATGACTGAGGTAATTATTTTTAATTTTCCATTTACGATAATTGTCAAACCCCTTATGGAGGACCTAAACATGTCTTGCTGGGCAGGCTTAGCTAAACGGTTAACCATTACTAAGCAATGTGTGCGAGGTGCCTTGGCCAAGTATCAAACCCGGGACCCTTCGATTTTATGTTTTCTTGGTGTTGCATAATTACTTTAATATATTTCCACAATATAACACATAGGTTATAGAGATGAAAACTCACCGTATGCAAGTCCTTACATATACCATACTTAACTATACCGGTAGTTAACTATACTAACTAAATAACACAACAGTATATCTTACCATTAGCACTATCACAGACGTGCACAACTGGTGTTTGACTTGTATGTTTTCTCGGAGCACCACTTGCCACATGATGCCAGTCACAGGTATCCAGATCCTTCACTATGTCAACTATATTTTACATGTTTTGTACAAAAATAGATTAAAATTTTCTATATTCTGTGAAAATCACTGTATTGTCAAAATAATTTCTTGTGAAAGAAATTTTGTATCAACACGATTGTATATATATTAACACAATATATATATATAGTTAATAGTTCTCTGTGCAGTTAATATAATGAAATGTCCTCTCTTCAATTAATAGTGCACATCAATCACCAGTTCACTACCTTCTATCCTGTATTACTATTTCATTCATTTATATATTAATAGGAGATCATTGCTAATTTTCCAAGTGCTTTTTAATAGTTTCAGATAAAAACTATCATGGCATATGATTGCTGCTAAAAATATTGCAAGTAACATTTACAAGATGCAGAAAATTGCCTTAAAACAGCTTGATAACCTTTAGATCCACCTTGCAATATCTACTTTATATTTATAATATCCTGGGTGAGAATTTAGCAGGTATATATACCAAACCACTCTGTATAAATACTCTGCCCAATAGTGTATCATTCTCATGTTCTAATAGGTTTGTATGAATGAAATCTAGTCAACCAATCAAAAATCACTATAGTTTACTGCCATTTTATTCATTCATTCATTTGTTTCGTATGCTCACTGAAAGGGGGTGATACAAGTATTTTAGCAAGTTTTTCAGATTATCATATAAATTTAAAATGTCTTGGTTTAATTCGTATTGTATGTCTCCTTTGCTAAGACGTTTAACACTTAATATGTCCATGCTGCAAATTGAGGATTAACGGTTTGATACAATTTAGAATGGTTAGTAAATACAACCTATTAACACCTGACTAAGTTATCAGTTAAACAACACAGCAACATTATAATACAGGTCACATCTCCTTGACAGTGTTAATGTATTGAATCCCTTTAATAATCCCCTTAACTTGCTGCCTTGTAATATACATGTAATATACATGACCCCTACATAGAATTTAAAATATGTACAATATGTATATAAATGTATAATATAAAGTGTAATCTACGAAATGTGATAATATGTAATAATTATACAAAACACACATTATACCAATATAGCATACACAATGTACAATGAAACCTGTGCTACATATTTACCTCTATTATACAGTCAAACCTTGCTAGTGGTCACCTCTATTATACAGTAAAACCTTGCTAGTGGTCACCTCTATTATACAGTCAAACCTTGCTAGTGGTCACCTCTAGTATACAGTCAAACCTTGCTAGTGGTCACCTCTATTATACAGTCAAACCTTGCTAGTGGTCACCTCTAGTATACAGTCAAACCTTGCTAGTGGTCACCTCTATTATACAGTAAACCTTGCTAGTGGTCACCTCTAGTATACAGTCAAACCTTGCTAGTGGTCACCTCTATTATACAGTCAAACCTTGCTAGTGGTCACCTCTAGTATACAGTCAAACCTTGCTAGTGGTCACCTCTATTATACAGTCAAACCTTGCTAGTGGTCACCTCTAGTATACAGTCAAACCTTGCTAGTGGTCACCTCTATTATACAGTAAAACCTTGCTAGTGGTCACCTCTAGTATACAGTCAAACCTTGCTAGTGGTCACCTCTAGTATACAGTCAAACCTTGCTAGTGGTCACCTCTATTATACAGTCAAACCTTGCTAGTGGTCAACTCTATTATACAGTCAAACCTTGCTAGTGGTCACCTCTAGTATACAGTCAAACCTTGCTAGTGGTCACCTCTATTATACAGTCAAACCTTGCTAGTGGTCACCTCTATTATACAGTCAAACCTTGCTAGTGGTCACCTCTATTATACAGTAAAACCTTGCTAGTGGTCACCTCTAGTATACAGTCAAACCTTGCTAGTGGTCACCTCTAGTATACAGTCAAACCGTGCTAGTGGTCACCTCTATTATACAGTCAAACCTTGCTAGTGGTCAACTCTAGAATACAGTCAAACCTTGCTAGTGGCCATCTCTAGTATACAATCAAACCTTGCTAGTGGTCACCTCTAGTATACAGTCAAACCTTGCTAGTGGTCACCTCTATTATACAGTCAAACCTTGCTAGTGGTCACCTCTAGTATACAGTCAAACCTTGCTAGTGGTCACCTCTAGTATACAGTCAAACCTTGCTAGTGGTCACCTCTATTATACAGTCAAACCTTGCTAGTGGTCACCTCTAGTATACAGTCAAACCTTGCTAGTGGTCACCTCTATTATACAGTCAAACCTTGCTAGTGGTCACCTCTAGTATACAGTCAAACCTTGCTAGTGGTCACCTCTAGTATACAGTCAAACCTTGCTAGTGGTCACCTCTATTATACAGTCAAACCTTGCTAGTGGTCACCTCTAGTATACAGTCAAACCTTGCTAGTGGTCACCTCTAGTATACAGTCAAACCTTGCTAGTGGTCACCTCTATTATACAGTCAAACCTTGCTAGTGGTCACCTCTATTATACAGTCAAACCTTGCTAGTGGTCACCTCTATTATACAGTCAAACCTTGCTAGTGGTCACCTCTATTATACAGTCAAACCTTGCTAGTGGTCACCTCTATTATACAGTCAAACCTTGCTAGTGGTCACCTCTATTATACAGTCAAACCTTGCTAGTGGTCACCTCTATTATACAGTCAAACCTTGCTAGTGGTCACTCTAGTATACAGTCAAACCTTGCTAGTGGTCACCTCTATATACAGTCAAACCTTGCTAGTGGTCACCTCTATTATACAGTCAAACCTTGCTAGTGGTCACCTCTATTATACAGTCAAACCTTGCTAGTGGTCACCTCTAGTATACAGTCAAACCTTGCTAGTGGTCACCTCTATTATACAGTCAAACCTTGCTAGTGGTCACCTCTATTATACAGTCAAACCTTGCTAGTGGTCACCTCTAGTATACAGTCAAACCTTGCTAGTGGTCACCTCTATTATACAGTCAGACCTTGCTAGTGGTCACCTCTATTATACAGTCAGGCATTGCTAGTGGTTACCTCTAGTATACAGTCAAACCTTGCTAGTGGTCACCTCTATTATACAGTCAAACCTTGCTAGTGGTCACCTATAGTATACAGTCAAACCTTGCTAGTGGTCACCTCTAGTATACAGTCAAACAGTGCTAGTGGTCACCTCTATTATACAGTCAAATCTTGCTAGTGGTCAACTCTAGAATACAGTCAAACCTTGCTAGTGGCCATCTCTAGTATACAATCAAACCTTGCTAGTGCTCACCTCTAGTATACAGTCAAACATTACTAGTGCTCACCTCTAGTATACAGTCAAACATTGCTAGTGGTCACCTCTAGTATACAGTCAAACCGTGCTAGTGGTCACCTCTAGTATACAGTCAAACCTTGCTAGTGGTCACCTCTAGTATACAGTCAAACCGTGCTAGTGGTCACCTCGATTATACAGTCAAACCTTGCTAGTGGTCACCTCTATTATACAATCAAACCATGCTAGTGGTCACCTCTAGTATACAGTAAAACCTAGCTAGTGGTCACCTCTAGTATACAGTAAAACCTTGCTAGTGGTCACCTCTAGAATACAGTCAAACCATGCTAGTGGCCACCTCTATTATACAGTCAAACCTTGCTAGCGGTCACCTCTATAATACAGTCAGACCTTGCTAGTGGTCACCTCTATTATACAGTCAAACCGTGCTAGTGGTTACCTCTATTATACAGTCAAACCTTGCTAGTGGTCACCTCTATTACAGTCAGACCTTGCTAGTGGTCACCTCTATTATACAGTCAAACCTTGCTAGTGGTCACCTCTAGTATACAGTCAAACCTTGCTAGTGGTCACCTCTAGTATACAGTCAAACCATGCTAGTGGTCACCTCTATTATACAGTCAAACCTTGCTAGTGGTCACCTCTAGTATACAGTCAAACCGTGCTAGTGGTCACCTCTATTATACAGTAAAACCTTGCTAGTGGTCACCTCTAGTATACAGTCAAACCTTGCTAGTGGTCACCTCTATTATACAGTCAAACCTTGCTAGTGGTCACCTCTAGTATACAGTCAAACCTTGCTAGTGGTCACCTCTATTATACAGTCAAACCTTGCTAGTGGTCACCTCTAGTATACAGTCAAACCTTGCTAGTGGTCACCTCTATATACAGTCAAACCTTGCTAGTGGTCACCTCTAGTATACAGTCAAACCTTGCTAGTGTCACCTCTATTATACAGTCAAACCTTGCTAGTGGTCACCTCTAGTATACAGTCAAACCTTGCTAGTGGTCACCTCTATTATACAGTCAAACCTTGCTAGTGGTCACCTCTAGTATACAGTCAAACCTTGCTAGTGGTCACCTCTATTATACAGTCAAACCTTGCTAGTGGTCACCTCTAGTATACAGTCAAACCTTGCTAGTGGTCACCTCTAGTATACAGTCAAACCTTGCTAGTGGTCACCTCTATTATACAGTCAAACCTTGCTAGTGGTCACCTCTATTATACAGTCAAACCTTGCTAGTGGTCACCTCTAGTATACAGTCAAACCTTGCTAGTGGTCACCTCTATTATACAGTCAAACCTTGCTAGTGGTCACCTCTAGTATACAGTCAAACCTTGCTAGTGGTCACCTCTATTATACAGTCAAACCTTGCTAGTGGTCACCTCTAGTATACAGTCAAACCTTGCTAGTGGTCACCTCTATTATACAGTCAAACCTTGCTAGTGGTCACCTCTAGTATACAGTCAAACCTTGCTAGTGGTCACCTCTATTATACAGTCAAACCTTGCTAGTGGTCACCTCTATTACAGTCAAACCTTGCTAGTGGTCACCTCTATTATACAGTCAAACCTTGCTAGTGGTCACCTCTATTACAGTCAACCTTGCTAGTGGTCACCTCTATTATACAGTCAAACCTTGCTAGTGGTCACCTCTATTATACAGTCAAACCTTGCTAGTGGTCACCTCTATTATACAGTCAAACCTTGCTAGTGGTCACCTCTATTATACAGTCAAACCTTGCTAGTGGTCACCTCTATATACAGTCAAACCTTGCTAGTGGTCACCTCTATTATACAGTCAAACCTTGCTAGTGGTCACCTCTAGTATACAGTCAAACCTTGCTAGTGGTCACCTCTATTATACAGTAAAACCTTGCTAGTGGTCACCTCTAGTATACAGTCAAACCTTGCTAGTGGTCACCTCTAGTATACAGTCAAACCGTGCTAGTGGTCACCTCTATTATACAGTCAAACCTTGCTATGGTCAACTCTAGAATACAGTCAAACCTTGCTAGTGGCCATCTCTAGTATACAATCAAACCTTGCTAGTGGTCACCTCTAGTATACAGTCAAACCTTGCTAGTGGTCACCTCTATTATACAGTCAAACCTTGCTAGTGGTCACCTCTAGTATACAGTCAAACCTTGCTAGTGGTCACCTCTAGTATACAGTCAAACCGTGCTAGTGGTCACCTCTATTATACAGTCAAACCTTGCTAGTGGTCACCTCTAGTATACAGTCAAACCTTGCTAGTGGTCACCTCTATTATACAGTAAAACCTTGCTAGTGGTCACCTCTAGTATACAGTCAAACCTTGCTAGTGGTCACCTCTAGTATACAGTCAAACCGTGCTAGTGGTCACCTCTATTATACAGTCAAACCTTGCTAGTGGTCACCTCTAGTATACAGTCAAACCTTGCTAGTGGTCACCTCTATTATACAGTCAAACCTTGCTAGTGGTCACCTCTAGTATACAGTCAAACCTTGCTAGTGGTCACCTCTATTATACAGTCAAACCTTGCTAGTGGTCACCTCTAGTATACAGTCAAACCTTGCTAGTGGTCACCTCTATTATACAGTCAAACCTTGCTAGTGGTCACCTCTATTATACAGTCAAACCTTGCTAGTGGTCACCTCTATTATACAGTCAAACCTTGCTAGTGGTCACCTCTATTATACAGTCAAACCTTGCTAGTGGTCACCTCTATTATACAGTCAAACCTTGCTAGTGGTCACCTCTATTATACAGTCAAACCTTGCTAGTGGTCACCTCTAGTATACAGTCAAACCTTGCTAGTGGTCACCTCAATATACAGTCAAACCTTGCTAGTGGTCACCTCTATTATACAGTCAAACCTGCTAGTGGTACCTTATATACAGTCAAACCTTGCTAGTGGTCACCTCTATTACAGTCAAACCTTGCTAGTGGTCACCTCTATTATACAGTCAAACCTTGCTAGTGGTCTATTATACAATCAAACATTGCTAGTGGTCACCTCTATTATACAGTCAAACCTTGCTAGTGGTCACCTCTATTATACAGTCAAACCTTGCTAGTGGTCACCTCTATTATACAGTCAAACCTTGCTAGTGGTCACCTCTATTATACAGTCAAACCTTGCTAGTGGTCACCTCTATTATACAGTCAAACCTTGCTAGTGGTCACCTCTATTATACAGTCAAACCTTGCTAGTGGTCACCTCTATTATACAGTCAAACCTTGCTAGTGGTCACCTCTATTATACAGTCAAACCTTGCTAGTGGTCACCTCTATTATACAGTCAAACCTTGCTAGTGGTCACCTCTATTATACAGTCAAACCTTGCTAGTGGTCACCTCTATTATACAGTCAAACCTTGCTAGTGGTCACCTCTATTATACAGTCAAACCTTGCTAGTGGTCACCTCTATTATACAGTCAAACCTTGCTAGTGGTCACCTCTATTATACAGTCAAACCTTGCTAGTGGTCACCTCTAGTATACAGTCAAACCTTGCTAGTGGTCACCTCTAGTATACAGTCAAACCGTGCTAGTGGTCACCTCTATTATACAGTCAAACCTTGCTAGTGGTCACCTCTACTATACAGTCAAACCGTGCTAGTGGTCACCTCTATTATACAGTAAAACCTTGCTAGTGGTCACCTCTAGTATACAGTCAAACCGTGCTAGTGGTCACCTCTATTATACAGTCAAACCTTGCTAGTGGTCAACTCTAGAATACAGTCAAACCTTGCTAGTGGCCATCTCTACTATACAATCAAACCTTGCTAGTGGTCACCTCTAGTATACAGTCAAACCTTGCTAGTGGTCACCTCTATTATACAGTCAAACCTTGCTAGTGGTCACCTCTAGTATACAGTCAAACCGTGCTAGTGGTCACCTCTATTATACAGTAAAACCTTGCTAGTGGTCACCTCTAGTATACAGTCAAACCTTGCTAGTGGTCACCTCTAGTATACAGTCAAACCATGCTAGTGGTCACCTCTATTATACAGTCAAACCTTGCTAGTGGTCACCTCTAGTATACAATCAAACCGTGCTAGTGGTCACCTCGATTATACAGTCAAACCTTGCTAGTGGTCACCTCTATTATACAATCAAACCATGCTAGTGGTCACCTCTAGTATACAGTAAAACCTAGCTAGTGGTCACCTCTATTATACAGTTAAACCTTGCTAGTGGTCACCTCTAGAATACAGTCAAACCATGCTAGTGGCCATCTCTATTATACAGTCAAACCTTGCTAGTGGTCACCTCTATAATACAGTCAGACCTTGATAGTGGTCACCTCTATTATACAGTCAAACCTTGCTAGTGGTCACATCTATTATACAGTCAAACCGTGCTAGTGGTTACCTCTATTATACAGTCAAACCTTGCTAGTGGTCACCTCTATTACAGTCAGACCTTGCTAGTGGTCACCTCTATTATAAAGTCAAACCTTGCTAGTGGTCACCTCTATTATACAATCAAACATTGCTAGTGGTCACCTCTATTATACAGTCAAACCTTGCTAGTGGTCACCTCTATTATACAGTCAAACCTTGCTAGTGGTTACATCTATTATACAGTCAAACCTTGCTAGTGGTCACCTCTATTATACAGTCAGACCTTGCTAGTGGTCACCTATAGTATACAAGCAAACCTTGCTAGTGGTCACCTCTAGTATACAGTAAAACCTTGCTAGTGGTCACCTCTATTATACAGTCAAACCATGCTAGTGGCCACCTCTATTATACAGTCAAACCTTGCTAGTGGTCACCTCTAGTATACAGTCAAACCTTGCTAGTGGTCACCTCTATTATACAGTCAAACCTTGCTAGTGGTCACCTCTATTATACAGTCAAACCTTGCTAGTGGTCACCTCTAGTATACAGTCAAACCTTGCTAGTGGTCACCTCTATTATACAGTCAAACCTTGCTAGTGGTCACCTCTATTATACAGTCAAACCTTGCTAGTGGTCACCTCTAGTATACAGTCAAACCTTGCTAGTGGTCACCTCTATTATACAGTCAAACCTTGCTAGTGGTCACCTCTAGTATACAGTCAAACCTTGCTAGTGGTCACCTCTAGTATACAGTCAAACCTTGCTAGTGGTCACCTCTATTATACAGTCAAACCTTGCTAGTGGTCACCTCTAGTATACAGTCAAACCTTGCTAGTGGTCACCTCTAGTATACAGTCAAACCGTGCTAGTGGTCACCTCTATTATACAGTCAAACCTTGCTAGTGGTCACCTCTATTATACAATCAAACCATGCTAGTGGTCACCTCTAGTATACAGTAAAACCTTGCTAGTGGTCACCTCTAGTATACAGTAAAACCTTGCTAGTGGTCACCTCTAGAATACAGTCAAACCATGCTAGTGGCCACCTCTATTATACAGTCAAACCTTGCTAGTGGTCACCTCTATAATACAGTCAGACCTTGCTAGTGGTCACCTCTATTATACAGTCAAACCTTGCTAGTGGTCACATCTATTATACAGTCAAACCGTGCTAGTGGTCACCTCTATTATACAGTCAAACCTTGCTAGTGGTCACCTCTATTACAGTCAGACCTTGCTAGTGGTCACCTCTATTATACAGTCAAACCTTGCTAGTGGTCTATTATACAATCAAACATTGCTAGTGGTCACCTCTATTATACAGTCAAACCTTGCTAGTGGTCACCTATATTATACAGTCAAACCTTGCTAGTGGTCACCTCTATTATACAGTCAAACCTTGCTAGTGGTCACCTCTATTATACAGTCAAACCTTGCTAGTGGTCACCTATATTATACAGTCAGACCTTGCTTGTGATCACCTCTATTATACAGTCAAACCTTGCTAGTGGTCACCTCTATTATACAGTCAAACCTTGCTAGTGGTCACCTCTATTATACAATCAAACCTTGCTAGTGGTCACCTCTATTATACAGTCAAACCTTGCTAGTGGTCACCTCTATTATACAGTCAAACCTTGCTAGTGGTCACCTCTATTATACAGTCAAACCTTGCTAGTGGTCACCTCTATTATACAGTCAAACCTTGCTAGTGGTCACCTCTATTATACAGTCAAACCTTGCTAGTGGTCACCTCTATTATACAGTCAAACCTTGCTAGTGGTCACCTCTATTATACAGTCAAACCTTGCTAGTGGTCACCTCTATTATACAGTCAAACCTTGCTAGTGGTCACCTCTATTATACAGTCAAACCTTGCTAGTGGTCACCTCTATTATACAGTCAAACCTTGCTAGTGGTCAACTCTAGAATACAGTCAAACCTTGCTAGTGGCCATCTCTAGTATACAATCAAACCTTGCTAGTGGTCACCTCTAGTATACAGTCAAACCTTGCTAGTGGTCACCTCTATTATACAGTCAAACCTTGCTAGTGGTCACCTCTAGTATACAGTCAAACCTTGCCAGTGGTCACCTCTAGTATACAGTCAAACCGTGCTAGTGGTCACCTCTATTATACAGTCAAACCTTGCTAGTGGTCACCTCTACTATACAGTCAAACCGTGCTAGTGGTCACCTCTATTATACAGTAAAACCTTGCTAGTGGTCACCTCTAGTATACAGTCAAACCTTGCTAGTGGTCACCTCTAGTATACAGTCAAACCGTGCTAGTGGTCACCTCTATTATACAGTCAAACCTTGCTAGTGGTCACCTCTAGTATACAGTCAAACCTTGCTAGTGGCCATCTCTACTATACAATCAAACCTTGCTAGTGGTCACCTCTAGTATACAGTCAAACCTTGCTAGTGGTCACCTCTATTATACAGTCAAACCTTGCTAGTGGTCACCTCTAGTATACAGTCAAACCTTGCTAGTGGTCACCTCTATTATACAGTAAAACCTTGCTAGTGGTCACCTCTATTATACAGTCTAGTATACAGTCAAACCTTGCTAGTGGTCACCTCTAGTATACAGTCAAACCTTGCTAGTGGTCACCTCTATTATACAGTCAAACCTTGCTAGTGGTCACCTCTAGTATACAATCAAACCGTGCTAGTGGTCACCTCTATTATACAGTCAAACCTTGCTAGTGGTCACCTCTATTATACAGTCAAACCATGCTAGTGGTCACCTCTAGTATACAGTAAAACCTAGCTAGTGGTCACCTCTAGTATACAGTAAAACCTTGCTAGTGGTCACCTCTAGAATACAGTCAAACCATGCTAGTGGCCACCTCTATTATACAGTCAAACCTTGCTAGTGGTCACCTCTATAATACAGTCAGACCTTGCTAGTGGTCACCTCTATTATACAGTCAAACCTTGCTAGTGGTCACATCTATTATACAGTCAAACCGTGCTAGTGGTTACCTCTATTATACAGTCAAACCTTGCTAGTGGTCACCTCTATTACAGTCAGACCTTGCTAGTGGTCACCTCTATTATAAAGTCAAACCTTGCTAGTGGTCACCTCTATTATACAATCAAACATTGCTAGTGGTCACCTCTATTATACAGTCAAACCTTGCTAGTGGTCACCTCTATTATACAGTCAAACCTTGCTAGTGGTCACCTCTATTATACAGTCACACCTTGCTAGTGGTCACCTATAGTATACAGTCAAACCTATTATAAAGTCAAACCTTGCTAGTGGTCACCTCTATTATACAGTCAGACCTTGCTAGTGGTCACCTATAGTATACAGTCAAACCTTGCTAGTGGTCACCTCTAGTATGCAGTAAAACCTTGCTAGTGGTCACCTCTATTATACAGTCAAACCATGCTAGTGGCCACCTCTATTATACAGTCAAACCATGCTAGTGGTCACCTCTAGTATACAGTAAAACCTTGCTAGTGGTCACCTCTAGTATACAGTAAAACCTTGCTAGTGGTCACCTCTAGAATACAGTCAACCCATGCTATTGACCACCTCTATTATACAGTCAAACCTTGCTAGTGGTCACCTCTATTATACAGTCAGACCTTGCTAGTGGTCACCTCTAGTATAGAGTCAAACCTTGCTAGTGGTCACCTCAATTATACAGTCAGACCTTGCTTGTGGTCACCTCTATTATACAGTCAAACCTTGCTAGTGGTCAACTCTAGAATACAGTCAAACCTTGCTAGTGGCCATCTCTAGTATACAATCAAACCATGCTGGTGGTCACCTCTATAATACAGTCAGACCTTGCTAGTGGTCACCTCTATTATACAGTCAAACCTTGCTAGTGGTCACATCTATTATACAGTCAAACCGTGCTAGTGGTTACCTCTATTATACAGTCAAACCTTGCTAGTGGTCACCTCTATTACAGTCAGACCTTGCTAGTGGTCACCTCTATTATAAAGTCAAACCTTGCTAGTGGTCACCTCTATTATACAATCAAACATTGCAAGTGGTCACCTCTATTATACAGTCAAATCTTGCTAGTGGTCACCTCTATTATACAGTCAAACCTTGCTAGTGGTTACATCTATTATACAGTCAAACCTTGCTAGTGGTCACCTCTATTATACAGTCAGACCTTGCTAGTGGTCACCTATAGTATACAAGCAAACCTTGCTAGTGGTCACCTCTAATATACAGTAAAACCTTGCTAGTGGTCACCTCTATTATACAGTCAAACCATGCTAGTGGCCACCTCTATTATACAGTCAAACCATGCTAGTGGTCACCTCTAGTATAGAGTAAAACCTTGCTAGTGGTCACCTCTATTATACAGTCAAACCTTGATAGTGGTCACCTCTATTATACAGTCAGACCTTGCTAGTGGTCACCTCTAGTATAGTGTCAAACCTTGCTAGTGGTCACCTCTATTATACAGTCAGACCTTGCTTGTGGTCACCTCTATTATACAGTCAGGCATTGCTAGTGGTTACCTCTAGTATACAGTCAAACCTTGCTAGTGGTCACCTCTATTATACAGTCAGACCTTGCTAGTGGTCACCTATAGTATACAGTCAAACCTTGCTAGTGGTCACCTCTAGTATACAGTGAAACAGTGCTAGTGGTCACCTCTATTATACAGTCAAATCTTGCTAGTGGTCAACTCTAGAATACAGTCAAACCTTGCTAGTGGCCATCTCTAGTATACAATCAAACCTTGCTAGTGCTCACCTCTAGTATACAGTCAAACATTACTAGTGCTCACCTCTAGTATACAGTCAAACATTACTAGTGGTCACCTCTAGTATACAGTCAAACCGTGCTAGTGGTCACCTCTAGTATACAGTCAAACCTTGCTAGTGGTCACCTCTAGTATACAGTCAAACCGTGCTAGTGGTCACCTCGATCATACAGTCAAACCTTGCTAGTGGTCACCTCTATTATACAATCAAACCATGCTAGTGGTCACCTCTAGTATACAGTAAAACCTAGCTAGTGGTCACCTCTAGTATACAGTAAAACCTTGCTAGTGGTCACCTCTAGAATACAGTCAAACCATGCTAGTGGCCACCTCTATTATACAGTCAAACCTTGCTAGCGGTCACCTCTATAATACAGTCAGACCTTGCTAGTGGTCACCTCTATTATACAGTCAAACCGTGCTAGTGGTTACCTCTATTATACAGTCAAACCTTGCTAGTGGTCACCTCTATATACAGTCAAACCTTGCTAGTGGTCACCTCTATTATACAGTCAAACCTTGCTAGTGGTCACCTCTAGAATACAGTCAAACCTTGCTAGTGGTCACCTCTAGTATACAGTCAAACCATGCTAGTGGTCACCTCTATTATACAGTCAAACCTTGCTAGTGGTCACCTCTAGTATACAGTCAAACCGTGCTAGTGGTCACCTCTATTATACAGTAAAACCTTGCTAGTGGTCACCTCTAGTATACAGTCAAACCTTGCTAGTGGTCACCTCTATTATACAGTCAAACCTTGCTAGTGGTCAACTCTATTATACAGTCAAACCTTGCTAGTGGCCATCTCTAGTATACAGTCAAACCTTGCTAGTGGTCACCTCTAGTATACAGTCAAACCTTGCTAGTGGTCACCTCTATTATACAGTCAAACCTTGCTAGTGGTCACCTCTAGTATACAATCAAACCGTGCTAGTGGTCACCTCGATTATACAGTCAAACCTTGCTAGTGGTCACCTCTATTATACAATCAAACCATGCTAGTGGTCACCTCTAGTATACAGTAAAACCTAGCTAGTGGTCACCTCTATTATACAGTTAAACCTTGCTAGTGGTCACCTCTAGAATACAGTCAAACCATGCTAGTGGCCACCTCTATTATACAGTCAAACCTTGCTAGTGGTCACCTCTATAATACAGTCAGACCTTGCTAGTGGTCACCTCTATTATACAGTCAAACCTTGCTAGTGGTCACCTCTATTATACAGTCAAACCTTGCTAGTGGTCACCTCTATTACAGTCAAACCTTGCTAGTGGTCACCTCTATTATACAGTCAAACCTTGCTAGTGGTCACCTCTATTATACAGTCAAACCTTGCTAGTGGTCACCTCTATTATACAGTCAAACCTTGCTAGTGGTCACCTCTATTATACAGTCAAACCTTGCTAGTGGTCACCTCTATTATAAAGTCAAACCTTGCTAGTGGTCACCTCTATTATACAGTCAAACATTGCTAGTGGTCACCTCTATTATACAGTCAAACCTTGCTAGTGGTCACCTCTATTATACAGTCAAACCTTGCTAGTGGTTACATCTATTATACAGTTAAAACTTGCTAGTGGTCACCTCTATTATACAGTCAGACCTTGCTAGTGGTCACCTATAGTATACAGTCAAACCTATTATAAAGTCAATCCTTGCTAGTGGTCACCTCTATTATACAGTCAGACCTAGCTAGTGGTCACCTATAGTATACAGTCAAACCTTGCTAGTGGTCACCTCTAGTATACAGTAAAACCTTGCTAGTGGTCACCTCTATTATACAGTCAAACCATGCTAGTGGCCACCTCTATTATACAGTCAAACCATGCTAGTGGTCACCTCTAGTATACAGTAAAACCTTGCTAGTGGTCACCTCTAGTATACAGTAAAACCTTGCTAGTGGTCACCTCTAGAATACAGTCAACACATGCTAGTAACCACCTCTATTATACAGTCAAACCTTGCTAGTGGTCACCTCTATTATACAGTCAGACCTTGCTAGTGGTCACCTCTAGTATAGAGTCAAACCTTGCTAGTGGTCACCTCTATTATACAGTCAGACCTTGCTTGTGGTCACCTCTATTATACAGTCAAACATTGCTAGTGGTTACCTCTAGTATACAGTCAAACCTTGCTAGTGGTCACCTCTAGTATACAGTCAAACCGTGCTAGTGGTCACCTCATATACAGTCAAACCTTCTAGTGGTCACCTCTATTATACATCAAACCATGCTAGTGGTCACCTCTATATACAGTAAACCTGCTAGTGGTCACCTCTAGTATACAGTAAACCTTGCTAGTGGTCACTCTAAATACATCAAACCATGCTAGTGGTCACCTCTATTATACAGTCAAACCTTGCTAGTGGTCACCTCTATTATACAGTCAAACCTTGCTAGTGGTCACCTCTATTATACAGTCAAACCTTGCTAGTGGTCACCTCTATTATACAGTCAAACCTTGCTAGTGGTCACCTCTATTATACAGTCAAACCTTGCTAGTGGTCACCTCTATTATACAGTCAAACCTTGCTAGTGGTCACCTCTATTATACAGTCAAACCTTGCTAGTGGTCACCTCTATTATACAGTCAAACCTTGCTAGTGGTCATCTATATTATACAGTCAAACCTTGCTAGTGGTCACCTCTATTATACAGTCAAACCTTGCTAGTGGTCACCTCTATTATACAGTCAAACCTTGCTAGTGGTCACCTCTATTATACAGTCAAACCTTGCTAGTGGTCACCTATATTATACAGTCAAACCTTGCTAGTGGCCACCTCTAGTATACAGTCAAACCTTGCTAGTGGTCACCTCTATTATACAGTCAAACCTTGCTAGTGGTCACCTCTATTATACAGTCAAACCTTGCTAGTGGTCACCTCTATTATACAGTCAAACCTTGCTAGTGGTCACCTCTATTATACAGTCAAACCTTGCTAGTGGTCACCTCTAGTATACAATCAAACCTTGCTAGTGGTCACCTCTATTATACAGTCAAACCTTGCTAGTGGTCACCTCTATTATACAGTCAAACCATGCTAGTGGTCACCTCTAGTATACAGTAAAACCTAGCTAGTGGTCACCTCTAGTATACAGTAAAACTTGCTAGTGGTCACCTCTAGAATACAGTCAAACCATGCTAGTGGCCACCTCTATTATACAGTCAAACCTTGCTAGTGGTCACCTCTATTATACAGTCAGACCTTGCTAGTGGTCACCTCTATTATACAGTCAAACCTTGCTAGTGGTCACATCTATTATACAGTCAAACCTTGCTAGTGGTTACCTCTATTATACAGTCAAACCTTGCTAGTGGTCACCTCTATTACAGTCAGACCTTGCTAGTGGTCACCTCTATTATACAGTCAAACCTTGCTAGTGGTCACCTCTATTATACAGTCAAACCTTGCTAGTGGTCACCTCTATTATACAGTCAAACCTTGCTAGTGGTCACCTCTATTATACAGTCAAACCTTGCTAGTGGTCACCTCTATTATACAGTCAAACCTTGCTAGTGGTCACCTCTATTATACAGTCAAACCTTGCTAGTGGTCACATCTATTATACAGTCAAACCTTGCTAGTGGTCACCTCTATTATACAGTCAACCTTGCTAGTGGTACCTCTATTATAAGTCAACCTTGCTAGTGGTCACCTCTATTATACAGTCAGACCTTGCTAGTGGTCACCTATAGTATACAGTCAAACCTTGCTAGTGGTCACCTCTATTATACAGTCAAACCTTGCTAGTGGTCACCTCTATTATACAGTCAAACCATGCTAGTGGCCACCTCTATTATACAGTCAAACCATGCTAGTGGTCACCTCTAGTATACAGTAAAACCTTGCTAGTGGTCACCTCTAGTATACAGTAAAACCTTGCTAGTGGTCACCTCTAGAATACAGTCAACACATGCTAGTGACCACCTCTATTATACAGTCAAACCTTGCTAGTGGTCACCTCTATTATACAGTCAGACCTTGCTAGTGGTCACCTCTAGTATACAGTCAAACCTTGCTAGTGGTCACCTCTATTATACAGTCAAACCTTGCTAGTGGTCACCTCTATTATACAGTCAAACCTTGCTAGTGGTCACCTCTATTATACAGTCAAACCTTGCTAGTGGTCACCTCTATTATACAGTCAAACCTTGCTAGTGGTCACCTCTAGTATACAGTCAAACCTTGCTAGTGGTCACCTCTATTATACAGTCAAACCTTGCTAGTGGTCACCTCTATTATACAGTCAAACCTTGCTAGTGGCCACCTCTATTATACAGTCAAACCTTGCTAGTGGTCACCTCTATTATACAGTCAAACCTTGCTAGTGGTCACCTCTATTATACAGTCAAACCTTGCTAGTGGTCACCTCTATTATACAGTCAAACCTTGCTAGTGGTCACCTCTATTATACAGTCAAACCTTGCTAGTGGTCACCTCTATTATACAGTCAAACCTTGCTAGTGGTCACCTCTATTATACAGTCAAACCTTGCTAGTGGTCACCTCTATTATACAGTAAAACCTTGCTAGTGGTCACCTCTAGAATACAGTCAAACCTTGCTAGTGGCCACCTCTATTATACAGTCAAACCTTGCTAGTGGTCACCTCTATAATACAGTCAACCTTGCTAGTGGTCCCTATATACAAACCTTGCTAGTGGCTGTAGCCCTTTTACATCAAACAGGCACTCTATTATACAGTCAAACCTTGCTAGTGGTCACCTCTATTATACAGTCAAACCTTGCTAGTGGTCACCTCTATTATACAATCAAACATTGCTAATGGTCACCTCTATTATACAGTCAAACCTTGCTAGTGGTCACCTCTATTATACAGTCAAACCTTGCTAGTGGTTACCTCTATTATACAGTCAAACCTTGCTAGTGGTCACCTCTATTATACAGTCAAACCTTGCTAGTGGTCACCTCTATTATACAGTCAAACCTTGCTAGTGGTCACCTCTATTATACAGTCAAACCTTGCTAGTGGTCACCTCTATTATACAGTCAAACCTTGCTAGTGGTCACCTCTATTATACAGTCAAACCTTGCTAGTGGTCACCTCTATTATACAGTCAAACCTTGCTAGTGGTCACCTCTATTATACAGTCAAACCTTGCTAGTGGTCACCTCTATTATACAGTCAAACCTTGCTAGTGGTCACCTCTATTATACAGTCAAACCTTGCTAGTGGTCACCTCTATTATACAGTCAAACCTTGCTAGTGGTCACCTCTATTATACAGTCAAACCTTGCTAGTGGTCACCTCTATTATACAGTCAAACCTTGCTAGTGGTCACCTCTATTATACAGTCAAACCTTGCTAGTGGTTACCTCTATTATACAGTCAAACCTTGCTAGTGGTCACCTCTATTATACAGTCAAACCTTGCTAGTGGTCATCTATATTATACAGTCAAACCTTGCTAGTGATCACCTCTATTATACAGTCAAACCTTGCTAGTGGTCACATCTATTATACAGTCAAACCTTGCTAGTGGTCACCTCTACTATACAGTCAAACATTGCTAGTGGTCACATCTATTATACAGTCAAACCGTGCTAGTGGTTACCTCTATTATACAGTCAGACATTGCTAGTGGTCACCTCTATTATACAGTCAATCCTTGCTAGTGGTCACATCTATTATACAGTCAGACCTTGCTAGTGGTCACCTCTATTATACAGTAAAACCTTGCTAGTGGTCACCTCTAGAATACAGTCAACCCATGCTAGTGACCACCTCTATTATACAGTCAAACCTTGCTAGTGGTCACCTCTATTATACAGTCAGACCTTTCTAGTGGTCACCTCTATTATACAGTCAAACCTTGCTAGTGGTCATCTCTATTATACAGTCAAACCTTGCTAGTGGTCACCTCTATTATACAGTCAAACCTTGCTAGTGGTCATCTCTATTATACAGTCAAACCTTGCTAATGGTTACCTCTATTATACCGTCAAACCTTGCTAGTGGTCACCTCTATTATACAGTCAGACCTTGCTAGTGGTCACCTCTATTATACAGTCAAACCTTGCTAGTGGTCACCTCTATTATACAGTCAAACCTTGCTAGTGGTTACCTCTATTAAACAGTCAAACCTTGATAGTGGTCACCTCTATTATACATTCAAACCTTGCTAGTGGTCATCTATATTATACAGTAAAACCTTGATAGTGGTCACATCTATTATACAGTCAAACCTTGCTAGTGGCCATCTATATTATACAGTCAAACCTTGCTAGTGGCCACCTCTATCATACAGTCAAACCTTGCTAGTGGTCACCTCTATCATACAGTCACACCTTGCTAGTGATCACCTCTATTATACAGTCAAACCTTGCTAATGGTCACCTCTATTATACAGTCAGACCTTGCTAGTGGTCACCTATAGTATACAGTCAAACCTTGCTAGTGGTATCCTCTATTATACAGTCAAACCTTGCTAGTGGTCACCTCTATTATACAGTCAAACCATGCTAGTGGCCACCTCTATTATACAGTCAAACCATGCTAGTGGTCACCTCTAGTATACAGTAAAACCTTGCTAGTGGTCACCTCTATTATACAGTCAAACCTTGCTAGTGGTCACCTCTATAATACAGTCAAACCTTGCTAGTGGTCACCTCTATTATACAGTCAAACCTTGCTAGTGGTCACCTCTATTATACAGTCAACCTTGCTAGTGGTCACCTCTAGTATACAGTCAAACCTTGCTAGTGGTCACCTCTATTATACAGTCAGACCTTGCTAGTGGTCACCTCTATTATACAGTCAAACATTGCTAGTGGTCACCTCTATTATACAATCAGACCTTGCTAGTGGTCACCTATAGTATACAGTCAAACCTTGCTAGTGGTCACCTCTAGAATACAGTCAAACCTTGCTAGTGGTCACATCTATTATACAGTCAAACCTTGCTAGTGGTCACCTCTATTATACAGTCAAACCTTGATATTGGTCACCTCTATTATACAGTCAAACCTTGCTAGTGGTCACCTCTATTATACAGTCAAACCTTGCTAGTGGTCACCTCTATTATACAGTCAAACCTTGCTAGTGGTCACCTCTATTATACAGTCAAACCTTGCTAGTGGTCACCTCTATTATACAGTCAAACCTTGCTAGTGGTCACCTCTATTATACAGTCAAACCTTGCTAGTGGTCACCTCTATTATACAGTCAAACCTTGCTAGTGGTCACCTCTATTATACAGTCAAACCTTGCTAGTGGTCACCTCTATTATACAGTCAAACCTTGCTAGTGGTCACCTCTATTATACAGTCAAACCTTGCTAGTGGTCACCTCTATTATACAGTCAAACCTTGCTAGTGGTTACCTCTATTATACAGTCAAACCTTGCTAGTGGTCACCTCTATTATACAGTCAAACCTTGCTAGTGGTTACCTCTATTATACAGTCAAACCTTGCTAGTGGTCACCTCTATTATACAGTCAAACCTTGCTAGTGGTCACCTCTATTATACAGTCAAACCTTGCTAGTGGTCACCTCTATTATACAGTCAAACCTTGCTAGTGGTCACCTCTATTATACAGTCAAACCTTGCTAGTGGTCACCTCTAGTATACAGTAAAACCTTGCTAGTGGTCACCTCTATTATACAGTAAAACCTTGCTAGTGGTCACCTCTAGAATACAGTCAAACCATGCTAGTGGCCACCTCTATTATACAGTCAAACCTTGCTAGTGGTCACCTCTATTATACAGTCAGACCTTGCTAGTGGTCACCTCTATTATACAGTCAAACCTTGCTAGTGGTCACATCTATTATACAGTCAAACCTTGCTAGTGGTTACCTCTATTATACAGTCAAACCTTGCTAGTGGTCACCTCTATTACAGTCAGACCTTGCTAGTGGTCACCTCTATTATACAGTCAAACCTTGCTAGTGGTCTATTATACAATCAAACATTGCTAGTGGTCACCTCTATTATACAGTCAAACCTTGCTAGTGGTCATCTATATTATACAGTAAAACCTTGATAGTGGCCATCTATATTATACAGTCAAACCTTGTTAGTGGTCACCTC
>CM026395.1:41348277-41421668 GCA_014843695.1 Archivesica marissinica
TGTGTAATTTGTACTTTGTACTTTGTACTTTGTGTACTTTGTACTTTGTACTTTGTGTACTTTGTACTTTGTACTTTGTGTACTTTGTGTACTTTGTGTACTTTGTGTACTTTGTACTTTGTACTTTGTGTACTTTGTGTACTTTGTACTTTGTACTTTGTGTACTTTGTACTTGTGTACTTTGTGTACTTTGTGTACATTGTGTACTTTGTGTACTTTGTTGTACGTTGTGTACTTTGTGTAGTTTGTACTTTGTGTACTTTGTGTACTTTGTACTTTGTGTACTTTGTGTACTTTGTGTACTTTGTGTACTTTGTACTTTGTACTTTGTGTACTTTGTACTTTGTACTTTGTGTACTTTGTACTTTGTACTTTGTACTTTGTGTACTTTGTGTACTTTGTACTTTGTACTTTGTGTACTTTGTGTACTTTGTACTTTGTACTTTGTACTTTGTACTTTGTACTTTGTATACTTTGTGTACTTTGTGTACTTTGTACTTTGGTACTTTGTGTACTTTGTACTTTGTGTACTTTGTGTACTTTGTACTTTGTACTTTGTGTACTTTGTGTACTTTGTACTTTGTACTTTGTGTACTTTGTACTTTGTACTTTGTACTTTGTGTACTTTGTGTACTTTGTGTACTTTGTGTACTTTGTACTTTGTGTACTTTGTACTTTGTGTACTTTTTGTACTTTGTGTACTTTGTGTACTTTGTACTTTGTACTTTGTGTACTGACTTTGTGTACTTTGTACTTTGTGTACTTTGTGTACTTTGTACTTTGTTACTTTGTGTACTTTGTACTTTTGTACTTTGTGTACTTTGTACTTGTACTTTGTACTTGTACTTTGTTACTTGTGTCTTTTGTACTTTGTGTACTTTGTACCTTGTACTTTGTACTTTGTACTTTGTGTACTTTGTGTACTTTGTACTTTGTACTTTGTGTACTTTGTGTACTTTGTGTACTTTGTGTACTTTGTGTACTTTGTACTATGTGTACGTTGTGTACTTTGTGTAATTTGTGTAATTTGTGTACTTTGTACTTTGTACTTTGTGTACTTTGTCCTTTGTACTTTGTGTACTTTGTGTACTTTGTACTTTTTGTACTTTGTATACTTTGTGTACTTTGTTTACTTTGTACTTTGTGTACTTTGTGTACTTTGTGTACTTTGTGTACTTTGTGTACTTTGTGTACTTTGTGTACTTTGTGTACTTTGTGTACTTTGTGTACTTTGTACTTTGTACTTTGTACTTTGTATACTTTGTGTACTTTGTGTACTTTGTACTTTGTATACTTTGTGTACTTTGTGTACTTTGTACTTTGTGTACTTTGTGTACTTTGTGTACTTTGTGTACTTTGTACTTTGTACTTTGTGTACTTTGTGTACTTTGTACTTTGTGTACTTTGTACTTTGTACTTTGTGTACTTTGTGTACTTTGTACTTGTGTACTTTGTGTACTTTGTGTACTTGTGTACTTTGTGTACTTGTTGTACTTTGTGTACTTTGTGTACTTTGTACTTTGTGTACTTTGTGTACTTTGTGTACTTTGTGTACTTTGTACTTTGTACTTTGTGTACTTTGTGTACTTTGTACTTTGTACTTTGTGTACTTTGTGTACTTTGTACTTTTTGTACTTTGTGTACTTTGTGTACTTTGTACTTTGTACTTTGTACTTTGTGTACTTTGTGTACTTTGTGTACTTTGTGTACTTTGTACTTTGTACTTGTGTACTTTGTGTACTTTGTGTACTTTGTACTTTGTACTTTGTGTACTTTGTATACTTTGTGTACTTTGTGTACTTTGTGTACTTTGTCTACTTTGTACTTTGTACTTTGTACTTTGTACTTTGGTACTTTGTGTACTTTGTACTTTGTGATCTTTGTGTACTTTGTGTACTTTGTACTTTGTACTTTGTGTACGTTGTGTACTTTGTGTACTTTGTGTACTTTGTGTACTTTGTGTACTTTGTGTACTTTGTACTTTGTGTACTTTGTACTTGTACTTTGTACTTTGTGTACTTTGTGTACTTTGTTACTTTTACTTGTGAATTTGTGTACTTGTGTACTTTGTACTTTGTACTTTGTACTTTGTGTACTTTGTACTTTGTACTTTGTACTTTGTGTACTTTGTGTACTTTGTACTTTGTACTTTGTACTTTGTACTTTGTACTTTGTGTACTTTGTGTACTTTGTACTTTGTACTTTGTGTACTTTGTGTACTTTGTGTACTTTGTGTACTTTGTGTACTTTGTACTTTGTACTTTGTGTACTTTGTATACGTTGTGTACTTTGTACTTTGTGTACGTTGTGTTCTTTGTGTAATTTGTGTACTTTGTGTACTTTGTACTTTGTACTTTGTGTACTTTGTCCTATGTACTTTGTGTACTTTGTGTACTGTGTACTTTGTGTACTTTGTATACTTTGTGTACTTTGTGTACTTTGTACTTTGTGTACTTTGTGTACTTTGTGTACTTTATGTACTTTGTGTACTTTGTGTACTTTGTACTTTGTACTTTGTGTACTTTGTGTACTTTGTGTACTTTGTGTACTTTGTGTACTTTGTACTTTGTACTTTGTACTTTGTGTACTTTGTACTTTGTGTACTTTGTGTACTTTGTGTACTTTGTGTACTTTGTACTTTGTACTTTGTACTTTGTGTACTTTGTGTACTTTGTTCTTTGTGTACTTTGTGTACTTTGTACTTTGTACTTTGTACTTTGTGTACTTTGTGTACTTTGTACTTGTACATTGTGTACTTTGTACTTTGTACTTTGTGTACTTTGTACTTGTGTACTTTGTGTACTTTGTGTACTTTGTGTACTTTTGTGTACTTTGTTGTACGTTGTGTACTTTGTGTAGTTTGTACTTTGTGTACTATGTGTACTTTGTACTTTGTGTACTTTGTGTACTTTGTGTAATTTGTGTACTTTGTACTTTGTAATTTGTGTACTTTGTGTACTTTGTGTACTTTGTGTACTTTGTACTTCTTTGTACGTTGTGTACTTTGTGTACTTTGTGTACTTTGTACTTTGTGTACTTTGTGTACTTTGTACTTTGTACGTTGTGTACTTTGTGTACTTTGTGTACTTTGTACTTTGTACTTTGTACTTTGTCTACTTTGTACTTTGTACTTTGTGTACTTTGTACATTGTACTTTGTGTACTTTGTGTACTTTGTACTTTGTACTTTGTGTACTTTGTGCTTTGTACTTTGTGTACTTTGTACTTTATACTTTATACTTTGTACTTTGTGTACTTTGTGTAATTTGTGTACTTTGTGTACTTTGTATTTTGTACTTTGTGTACTTTGTGTACTTTGTATACTTTGTGTACTTTGTACTTTGTGTACTTTGTGTACTTTGTACTTTTTACTTTGTATACTTTGTCCTTTGTACTTTGTGTACTTTGTGTACTTTGTACTTTGTGTACTTTGTGTACTTTGTATACTTTGTGTACTTTGTACTTTGTGTACTTTGTGTACTTTGTGTACTTTGTGTACTTTGTGTACTTTGTGTACTTTGTGTACTTTGTACTTTGTGTACTTTTTGTGTACTTTGTGTACTTTGTGTACTTTGTACTTGTGTACTTTGTGTACTTTGTACTTTGTGTACTTTGTGTATTTGTACTATGTACTTTGTACTTTGTGTACTTTGTACTTTGTACTTTGTGTACTTTGTGTACTTTGTATTTGTCTTTGTGTACTTTGTGTACTTTGTACTTGTGTACTTTGTGTACTTTGTACTTTGTGTACTTTGTACTTTTACTTTTGCTTTGTACTTTGTGTACTTTGTGTACTTTGTGTACTTTGTTCTTTGTACTTTGTACTTTGTGTACTTTGTATACTTTGTGTACTTTGTACTTTGTGTACTTTGTGTACTTTGTACTTTGTACTTTGTGTACTTTGTGTACTTTGTACTTTGTGTACTTTGTATACTTGTGTACTTTGTTACTTTGTACTTTGTGTACTTTGTGTACTTTGTGTACTTTGTGTACTTTGTGTACTTTGTGTACTTTGTACTTTGTGTACTTTGTGTACTTTGTACTTTGTACTTTGTGTACTTTGTGTACTTTGTGTACTTTGTGTACTTTGTGTACTTTGTGTACTTTGTGTACTTTGTTACTTTGTGTACTTTGTACTTTGTGTACTTTGTGTACTTTGTACTTTGTACTTTGTGTACTTTGTACTTTGTTACTTTGTACTTTGTACTTTGTGTACTTTGTACTTTGTACTTTGTGTACTTTGTGTACTTTGTGTACTTTGTGTACTTTGTACTTTGTACTTTGTACTTTGTGTACTTTGTGTACTTTGTGTACTTTGTGTACTTTGTACTTTGTACTTTGTACTTTGTGTACTTTGTGTACTTTGTGTACTTTGTACTTTGTACTTTGTTCTTTGTATACTTTGTGTACTTTGTGTACTTTGTGTACTTTGTACTTTGTACTTTGTGTACTTTGTGTACTTTGTGTACTTTGTGTACTTTGTACTTTGTACTTTGTGTACTTTGTGTACTTTTTGTACTTTTTGTACTTTGTGTACTTTGTACTTTGTACTTTGTGTACTTTGTACTTTGTGTACTTTGTACTTTGTGTACTTTGTGTACTTTGTACTTTGTACTTTGTACTTTGTGTACTTTGTGTACTTTGTGTACTTTGTACTTTGTACTTTGTGTACATTGTGTACTTTGTGTACTTTGTGTACTTTGTACTTTGTGTACTTTGTGTACTTTGTGTACTTTGTGTACTTTGTGTACTTTGTACTTTGTACTTTGTGTACTTTGTACTTTGTACTTTGTGTACTTTGTACTTTGTGTACTTTGTGTACTTTGTACTTGTACTTTGTACTTTGTACTTTGTGTACTTTGTGTACTTTGTACTTTGTACTTTGTGTACTTTGTGTACTTTGTACTATGTGTACGTTGTGTTCTTTGTGTAATTTGTGTAATTTGTGTACTTTGTACTTTGTACTCTGTGTACTTTGTCCTTTGTACTTTGTGTACTTTGTGTACTTTGTACTTTTTGTACTTTGTATACTTTGTGTACTTTGTTTACTTTGTACTTTGTGTACTTTGTGTACTTTGTGTACTTTGTGTACTTTGTGTACTTTGTGTACTTTGTGTACTTTGTGTACTTTGTGTACTTTGTACTTTGTACTTTGTATACTTTGTGTACTTTGTGTACTTTGTACTTTGTATACTTTGTGTACTTTGTGTACTTTGTACTTTGTGTACATTGTGTACTTTGTGTACTTTGTGTACTTTGTACTTTGTACTTTGTGTACTTTGTGTACTTTTTGTACTTTGTGTACTTTGTGTACTTTGTACTTTGTACTTTGTGTACTTTGTACTTTGTACTTTGTACTTTGTGTACTTTGTGTACTTTGTACTTTGTGTACTTTGTGTACTTTGTGTACTTTGTGTACTTTGTGTACTTTGTGTACTTTGTACTTTGTACTTTGTGTACTTTGTGTACTTTGTGTACTTTGTGTACTTTGTATTTGTGTACTTTGTGTACTTTGTACTTTGTACTTTGTGTACTTTGTGTACTTTGTGTACTTTGTGTACTTTGTACTTTGTACTTTGTACTTTGTGTACTTTGTGTACTTTGTGTACTTTGTGTACTTTGTACTTTGTACTTTGTACTTTGTATACTTTGTGTACTTTGTGTACTTTGTACTTTGTACTTTGTGTACTTTGTGTACTTTGTGTACTTTGTACTTTGTACTTTGTGTACTTTGTGTACTTTTTGTACTTTTTGTACTTTGTACTTTGTGTACTTTGTACTTTGTACTTTGTGTACTTTGTACTTTGTGTACTTTGTACCTTGTACTTTGTACTTTGTACTTTGTGTACTTTGTGTACTTTGTACTTTGTACTTTGTGTACTTTGTGTACTTTGTGTACTTTGTACTTTGTACTTTGTGTACTTTGTGTCCTTTGTACTTTGTACTTTGTACTTTGTGTACTTTGTACTTTGTGTACTTTGTGTACTTTGTACTTTGTACTTTGTACTTTGTGTACTTTGTGTACTTTGTGTACTTTGTGTACTTTGTACTTTGTACTTTGTGTACTTTGTATACGTTGTGTACTTTGTACTTTGTGTACGTTGTGTTCTTTGTGTAATTTGTGTACTTTGTGTACTTTGTACTTTGTACTTTGTGTACTTTGTCCTATGTACTTTGTGTACTTTGTGTACTGTGTACTTTGTGTACTTTGTATACTTTGTGTACTTTGTGTACTTTGTACTTTGTGTACTTTGTGTACTTTGTGTACTTTATGTACTTTGTGTACTTTGTGTACTTTGTACTTTGTGTACTTTTTGTGTACTTTGTGTACTTTGTGTACTTTGTGTACTTTGTACTTTGTACTTTGTGTACTTTGTGTACTTTGTGTACTTTGTGTACTTTGTGTACTTTGTGTACTTTGTACTTTGTACTTGTACTTTGTGTACTTTGTACTTTGTGTACTTTGTGTACTTTGTGTACTTTGTACTTTGTACTTTGTACTTTGTGTACTTTGTGTACTTTGTTCTTTGTGTACTTTGTGTACTTTGTACTTTGTACTTTGTACTTTGTGTACTTTGTGTACTTTGTACTTGTACATTGTGTACTTTGTACTTTGTACTTTGTGTACTTTGTACTTGTGTACTTTGTGTACTTTGTGTACTTTGTGTACTTTTGTGTACTTTGTTGTACGTTGTGTACTTTGTGTAGTTTGTACTTTGTGTACTATGTGTACTTTGTACTTTGTGTACTTTGTGTACTTTGTGTAATTTGTGTACTTTGTACTTTGTAATTTGTGTACTTTGTGTACTTTGTACTTCTTTGTACGTTGTGTAATTTGTGTACTTTGTGTACTTTGTACTTTGTACTTTGTGTACTTTGTGTACTTTGTGTACTTTGTGTACTTTGTGTACTTTGTACTTTGTACGTTGTGTACTTTGTGTACTTTGTACTTTGTACTTTGTGTACTTTGTACTTTGTACTTTGTCTACTATGTACTTTGTACTTTGTGTACTTTGTACATTGTACTTTGTGTACTTTGTGTACTTTGTACTTTGTACTTTGTGTACTTTGTGCTTTGTACTTTGTGTACTTTGTACTTTATACTTTATACTTTGTACTTTGTGTACTTTGTGTACTTTGTGTAATTTGTGTACTTTGTGTACTTTGTATTTTGTACTTTGTGTACTTTGTGTACTTTGTGTACTTTGTATACTTTGTGTACTTTGTACTTTGTGTACTTTGTGTACTTTGTACTTTGTACTTTGTATACTTTGTCCTTTGTACTTTGTGTACTTTGTGTACTTTGTACTTTGTGTACTTTGTATACTTTGTGTACTTTGTACTTTGTGTACTTTGTGTACTTTGTGTACTGTGTGTACTTTGTGTACTTTGTGTACCTTGTGTACTTTGTACTTTGTGTACTTTTTGTGTACTTTGTGTACTTTGTGTACTTTGTACTTCTTTGTACTTTGTGTAATGTGTGTACTTTGTGTACTTTGTGTACTTTGTCTAATTTGTACTATGTACTTTGTACTTTGTGTACTTTGTACTTTGTACTTTGTGTACTTTGTGTACTTTGTGTACTTTGTACTTTGTACTTTGTACTTTGTGTACTTTGTGTACTTTGTACTTTGTACTTTGTGTACTTTGTGTACTTTGTGTACTTTGTACTTTGTGTACTTTGTGTACTTTGTGTACTTTGTGTACTTTGTGTACTTTGTGTACTTTGTACTTTGTACTTTGTGTACTTTGTGTACTTTGTGTACTTTGTGTACTTTGTGTACTTTGTGTACTTTGTACTTTGTGTACTTTGTACTTGTGTACTTTGTGTACTTTGTGTACTTTGTACTTTGTGTACTTTGTGTACTTTGTGTACTTTGTACTTTGTACTTTGTGTACTTTTTGTACTTTGTGTACTTTGTGTACTTTGTGTACTTTGTGTACTTTGTTTACTTTGTGTACTTTGTGTACTTTGTACTTTGTGTACTTTGTGTACTTTGTGTACTTTGTGTACTTTTGTACTTTGTGTACTTTGTGTACTTTGTGTACTTTGTACTTTGTGTACTTTGTGTACTTTGTGTACTTTGTGTACTTTGTACTTTTTGTACTTTGTGTACTTTGTGTACTTTGTGTACTTTGTGTACTTTGTGTACTTTGTGTACTTTGTGTAATTTGTGTACTTTGTGTGCTTTGTACTTTGTACTTTGTACGTTGTGTACTTTGTGTACTTTGTGTGCTTTGTGTACTTTGTACTTTGTACTTTGTGTACTTTGTGTACTTTGTGTACTTTGTACTTTGTACTTTGTTCTTTGTATACTTTGTGTACTTTGTGTACTTTGTGTACTTTGTACTTTGTACTTTGTGTACTTTGTGTACTTTGTGTACTTTGTGTACTTTGTACTTTGTACTTTGTGTACTTTGTGTACTTTTTGTACTTTTTGTACTTTGTGTACTTTGTACTTTGTACTTTGTGTACTTTGTACTTTGTGTACTTTGTACTTTGTGTACTTTGTGTACTTTGTACTTTGTACTTTGTACTTTGTGTACTTTGTGTACTTTGTGTACTTTGTACTTTGTACTTTGTGTACTTTGTGTACTTTGTGTACTTTGTGTACTTTGTACTTTGTGTACTTTGTGTACTTTGTGTACTTTGTGTACTTTGTGTACTTTGTACTTTGTACTTTGTGTACTTTGTACTTTGTACTTTGTGTACTTTGTACTTTGTGTACTTTGTGTACTTTGTACTTGTACTTTGTACTTTGTACTTTGTGTACTTTGTGTACTTTGTACTTTGTACTTTGTGTACTTTGTGTACTTTGTACTATGTGTACGTTGTGTTCTTTGTGTAATTTGTGTAATTTGTGTACTTTGTACTTTGTACTCTGTGTACTTTGTCCTTTGTACTTTGTGTACTTTGTGTACTTTGTACTTTTTGTACTTTGTATACTTTGTGTACTTTGTTTACTTTGTACTTTGTGTACTTTGTGTACTTTGTGTACTTTGTGTACTTTGTGTACTTTGTGTACTTTGTGTACTTTGTGTACTTTGTGTACTTTGTACTTTGTACTTTGTATACTTTGTGTACTTTGTGTACTTTGTACTTTGTATACTTTGTGTACTTTGTGTACTTTGTACTTTGTGTACATTGTGTACTTTGTGTACTTTGTGTACTTTGTACTTTGTACTTTGTGTACTTTGTGTACTTTTTGTACTTTTTGTACTTTGTGTACTTTGTACTTTGTACTTTGTGTACTTTGTACTTTGTACTTTGTACTTTGTGTACTTTGTGTACTTTGTACTTTGTGTACTTTGTGTACTTTGTGTACTTTGTGTACTTTGTGTACTTTGTGTACTTTGTACTTTGTACTTTGTGTACTTTGTGTACTTTGTGTACTTTGTGTACTTTGTATTGTGTACTTTGTGTACTTTTGTACTTTGTACTTTGTGTACTTTGTGTACTTTGTGCTTTGTGTACTTTGTACTTTGTGTACTTTGTGTACTTTGTGTACTTTGTGTACTTTGTGTACTTTGTGTACTTTTGTACTTTGTACTTTGTACTTTGTGTACTTTGTGTACTTTGTACTTTGTACTTTGTGTACTTTGTACTTTGTGTACTTTGTGTACTTTGTGTACTTTGTACTTTGTACTTTGTGTACTTTGTGTACTTTGTGCTTTGTACTTTTTGTACTTTGTGTACTTTGTACTTTGTGTACTTTGTACTTTGTACTTTGTGTACTTTGTACTTTGTACTTTGTGTACTTTGTACTTTGTGTACTTTGTGTACTTTGTACTTTGTACTTTGTACTTTGTGTACTTTGTGTACTTTGTACTTTGTACTTTGTGTACTTTGTGTACTTTGTGTACTTTGTACTTTGTACTTTGTGTACTTTGTGACCTTTGTACTTTGTACTTTGTACTTTGTGTACTTTGTACTTTGTGTACTTTGTGTACTTTGTACTTTGTACTTTGTGTACTTTGTGTACTTTGTGTACTTTGTGTACTTTGTACTTTGTACTTTGTGTACTTTGTACTTTGTACTTTGTGTACTTTGTGTACTTTGTACTTGTGTACTTTGTGTACTTTGTGTACTTTGTGTACTTTGTGTACTTTGTTGTACTTTGTGTACTTTGTGTACTTTGTACTTTGTGTACTTTGTGTACTTTGTGTACTTTGTGTACTTTGTGTACTTTGTACTTTGTGTACTTTGTGTACTTTGTGTACTTTGTGTACTTTGTGTTTTGTGTACTTTGTGTACTTTGTACTTTGTACTTTGTGTACTTTGTGTACTTTGTACTTTGTGTACTTTGTGTACTTTGTATACTTTGTGTACTTTGTGTACTTTGTGTACTTTGTACTTTGTACTTTGTACTTTGTGTACTTTTGTACTTTGTGTACTTTGTGTACTTTGTGTACTTTGTGTACTTTGTGTACTTTTGTACTTTGTACTTTGTACTTTGTGTACTTTGTGTACTTTGTACTTTTGTACTTTGTGTACTTTGTGTACTTTGTACTTTGTACTTTTGTATTTGTACTTTGTGTACTTTGTGTACTTTGTGTACTTTGTACTTTTACTTTGTGTACTTTGTACTTTGTACTTTGTGTACTTTGTACTTGTGTACTTTGTGTACTTTGTGTACTTTGTGTTTTTGTACTTTGTGTACTTTGTGTACTTTGTACTTTGTGTACTTTGTGTACTTTTGTACTTTGTGTACTTTGTGTACTTTGTACTTTGTGTACTTTGTACTTTGTACTTTGTACTTTGTGTACTTTGTACTTTGTACTTTGTGTACTTTGTACTTTGTGTACTTTGTACTTTGTGTACTTTGTGTACTTTGTGTACTTTGTGTACTTTGTGTACTTTGTACTTTGTACTTTGTACTTTGTGTACTTTGTACTTTGTACTTTGTACTTTGTGTACTTTGTGTACTTTGTACTTTGTGTTTTGTGTACTTTGTGTACTTTGTACTTTGTGTACTTTGTACTTTGTACTTTGTACTTTGTGTACTTTGTACTTTGTACTTTGTACTTTGTGTACTTTGTACTTTGTACTTTGTGTACTTTGTACTTTGTACTTTGTACTTTGTACTTTGTACTTTGTACTTTGTACTTTGTGTACTTTGTGTACTTTGTGTACTTTGTGTACTTTGTGTACTTTGTGTACTTTGTACTTTGTGTACTTTGTGTACTTTGTACTTTGTACTTTGTACTTTGTGTACTTTGTGTACTTTGTGTACTTTGTGTACTTTGTGTACTTTGTGTACTTTGTGTACTTTGTGTACTTTGTACTTTGTGTACTTTGTGTACTTTGTGTACTTTGTACTTTGTACTTTGTGTACTTTGTCTTTGTACTTTGTGTACTTGTGTACTTTGTACTTGTGTACTTTGTGTACTTTGTGTACTTTGTACTTTGTGTACTTGTGTACTTTGTGTACTTTGTGTACTTTGTGTCTGTGTACTTTGTACTTTGTGTACTTTGTGTACTTTGTGTACTTTGTACTTTTGTACTTTGTGTACTTTGTGTACTTTGTACTTTGTGTACTTTGTTACTTTGTACTTTGTACTTTGTACTTTGTGTACTTTGTACTTTGTACTTTTGTACTTTGTGTACTTGTGTACTTTGTACTTTGTACTTTGTGTACTTTGTGTACTTTGTGTACTTTGTACTTTGTGTACTTTGTACTTTGTACTTTGTGCTTTGTACTTTGTGTACTTTGTGTACTTTGTGTACTTTGTACTTTGTACTTTGTACTTTGTGTACTTTGTGTACTTTGTGTACTTTGTACTTTGTGTACTTTGTGTACTTTGTGTACTTTGTCTTTGTACTTTGTGTACTTTGTGTACTTTGTACTTTGTGTACTTTGTGTACTTTGTGTACTTTGTACTTTGTACTTTGTGTACTTTGTGTACTTTGTGTACTTTGTGTACTTTGTGTACTGTGTACTTTGTGTACTTTGTGTACTTTGTGTACTTTGTACTTTGTGTACTTTGTGTACTTTGTGTACTTTGTGTACTTTGTGTACTTTGTGTACTTTGTACTTTGTGTACTTTGTGTACTTTGTGTACTTTGTACTTTGTGTACTTTGTGTACTTTGTGTACTTTGTGTACTTTGTGTACTTTGTGTACTTTGTACTTTGTACTTTGTATTTTGTGTACTTTGTACTTTGTGTACTTTGTGTACTTTGTGTACTTTGTGTACTTTGTGTACTTTGTACTTTGTACTTTGTACTTTGTGTACTTTGTGTACTTTGTTCTTTGTGTACTTTGTGTACTTTGTACTTTGTACTTTGTACTTTGTGTACTTTGTGTACTTTGTGTACTTTGTGTACTTTGTACTTTTACATTGTGTACTTTGTACTTTGTACTTTGTGTACTTTGTACTTGTGTACTTTGTGTACTTTTGTGTACTTTGTTGTACGTTGTGTACTTTGTGTAGTGTGTACTTTGTGTACTATGTGTACTTTGTACTTTGTGTACTTTGTGTACTTTGTGTACTTTGTGTAATTTGTATACTTTGTACTTTGTAATTTGTGTACTTTGTGTACTTTGTGTACTTTGTGTACTTTGTACTTCTTTGTACGTTGTGTAATTTGTGTACTTTGTGTACTTTGTACTTTGTACTTTGTGTACTTTGTGTACTTTGTGTACTTTGTGTACTTTGTGTACTTTGTGTACTTTGTGTACTTTGTACTTTGTACGTTGTGTACTTTGTGTACTTTGTACTTTGTACTTTGTACTTTGTGTACTTTGTACTTTGTACTTTGTCTACTTTGTACTTTGTACTTTGTGTACTTTGTACATTGTACTTTGTGTACTTTGTACTTTGTACTTTGTGTACTTTGTACTTTGTACTTTGTGTACTTTGTACTTTATACTTTATACTTTGTACTTTGTGTACTTTGTGTACTTTGTGTACTTTGTGTACTTTGTATTTTGTACTTTGTGTACTTTGTATACTTTGTGTACTTTGTACTTTGTGTACTTTGTGTACTTTGTGTACTTTGTACTTTGTACTTTGTATACTTTGTCCTTTGTACTTTGTGTACTTTGTGTACTTTGTACTTTGTGTACTTTGTATACTTTGTGTACTTTGTACTTTGTGTACTTTGTGTACTGTGTGTACTTTGTGTACTTTGTGTACCTTGTGTACTTTGTACTTTGTGTACTTTTTGTGTACTTTGTGTACTTTGTACTTCTTTGTACTTTGTGTAATGTGTGTACTTTGTGTACTTTGTGTACTTTGTCTAATTTGTACTATGTACTTTGTACTTTGTGTACTTTGTACTTTGTACTTTGTGTACTTTGTGTACTTTGTGTACTTTGTACTTTGTACTTTGTGTACTTTGTGTACTTTGTGTACTTTGTACTTTGTGTACTTTGTACTTTATACTTTATGCTTTGTACTTTGTGTACTTTGTGTAATTTGTGTACTTTGTTCTTTGTACTTTGTACTTTGTGTACTTTGTATACTTTGTGTACTTTGTACTTTGTGTACTTTGTGTACTTTGTGTACTTTGTCCTTTGTACTTTGTGTACTTTGTGTACTTTGTACTTTGTGTACTTTGTATACGTTGTGTACTTTGTTTACTTTGTACTTTGTGTACTTTTTGTACTTTGTGTACTTTGTTGTACTTTGTGTACTTTGTGTACTTTGTTTACTTTGTGTACTTTGTGTACTTTGTACTTTGTGTACTTTGTGTACTTTGTGTACTTTGTGTACTTTCTGTACTTTGTGTACTTTCTGTACTTTGTGTACTTTGTACTTTGTGTACTTTTTGTGTACTTTGTGCACTTTGTGTACTTTGTACTTCTTTGTACTTTGTGTACTTTGTGTACTTTGTGTACTTTGTGTACTTTGTATACTTTGTGTACTTTGTACTTTGTACTTTGTGTACTTTGTGTACTTTGTACTTTGTACTTTGTACTTTGTGTACTTTGTGTACTTTGTGTACTTTGTGTAATTTGTGTACTTTCTACTTTGTACTTTGTTTACTTTTGTCACTTTGTACTTTGTACTTTGTGCACTGTACTTTGTACATTGTGTACTTTGTACTTTGTGTACTTTGTGTACTTTGTACTTTGTACTTTGTATACTTTGTGTACTTTGTGTACTTTGTACTTTGTGTACTTTGTGAACTTTGTGTACTTTGTGTACTTTGTACTTTTTGTACTTTGTGTACTTTGTGTACTTTGTGTACTTTGTACTTTGTGTACTTTGTGTACTTTGTGTACTTTGTGTACTTTGTACTTTGTGTACTTTCTGTACTTTTGTGTACTTTGTTGCACTTTGTGTACTTTGTGTACATTGTACTTTGTACTTTGTGTACTTTGTACTTTGTGTACTTTGTGTACTTTGTGTACTTTGTACTTTGTGTACTTTGTGTACTTTGTGTACTTTGTGTACTTTGTACTTTGTTGAATGGTCGATTAGCATCCCTGTTAGACACATGTTGAGTGGTAGATTAGCGTCACTGTCAGACTCATGTTGAGTGGTCGATTAGCGTCACTGTCAGACACATGGTGAGTGGTAGTTTATCGTCACTGTCAGACACATGTTGAGTTGTAGATTAGCGTCACTGTCAGACACATGATGAGTTGTAGATTAGCGTCACTGTCAGACACATCGTGAGTGGTCGATTAGCATCCCTACTAGACACATGGTGAGTGGTAGATTAGCATCACTGTTAGACACATGGTGAGTGGTCGATTAGCGTCACTGTCTGACAAATGATGAGAGGTAGATAAGAGTCACTGTCTGACACATGGTGAGTGGCAGATTAGCGACACTGTCAGATTCTTGGCGAGTTGTCGATTCGCGTCACTGTCAGACACATGGTGAGTGGTAGATTAGCGACACTGGCTGACACATGGTGAGTGTTCTAATAGCGTCACGGTCAGACACATGGTCAGTGGTCGATTAGCGTCACTGTCTGACAAATGATGAGTGGTCGATTAGCATCACTGTCTGACACATGGTGAGTGGTCGATTACCATCACTGTCAGACACATGATTAGTGGTAGATTAGCGTCACTGTCAGACACATGTTGAGTGGTCGATTAGCATCCCTGCTAGACACATGTTGAGTGGTAGATTAGCGTCACTGTCAGATACGTAGTGAGTGGTCGATTAGCGTCACTGTCAGACACATGGTGAGTGGTATATTAGCATCCCTGTCAGATGCATGGTGAGTGGTCGATTAGCATCCCTGCATGACACATGGTGAGTAGTCGATTAGCGTCACTGTCAGACACATGATGAGTTGTAGATTAGAGTCACTGTCAGACACATGATGAGTGGTAGATTAGCGTCACTGTGAGACACATGTTGAGTGGTCGATTAGCGTCACTGTCAGATACATGGTGAGTGGTAGTTTATCGTCACTGTCAGATACATGGTGAGTTGTAGATTAGCGTCACTGTCAGACACATGCTGAGTTGTAGATTAGCGTCCGTCAGACACATGATGAGTGATAGATTAGCGTCACTATCAGAAACATGGTGAGTGGTCGATTAACATCACTGTCAGACACATGATGAGTGGTAGATTAGCGTCACTGTCAGATACATGATGAGTTGTAGATTAGCGACACTGTCTGTAACATGGTGAGTGTTACATAGGCATCACGGTCAGACACATGGTGAGTGGTCGATTAGCGTCACTGTCTGACAAATGATGAGAGGTAGATAAGAGTCACTGTCTGACACATGGTGAGTGGCAGTTTAGCGACACTGTCAGATTTTTGGCGAGTTGTCGATTAGCGTCACTGTCAGACTCGTGGTGAGTGGTAGATTAGCGACATTGTTTGACACATGGTGAGTTGTGGATTAGCATTCCTGCCAGACATATGGTGAGTGGTCGATTAACATCACTGTCAGACACATGATGAGTTGTAGATTAGCGTCACTGTCAGATATCTGGTGATTGGTCGATTAGCGTCACTGTCAGACACATGGTGAGTGGTCGATTAGCATCACTGTTAGACACATGGTGAGTGGTCGATTAACGTCACTCTCTGACACATGATGAGAGGTAGATTAGCGATACTGTCAGACACATGGTCAGTGGTCGATTAGCGTCACTGTCGGACAAATGATTAGTGGTCGATTATCGTCACTGTCTGACACATGGTGAGTGGTCGATTAACATCACTGTCAGACACATGATGAGTGGTAGATTAGCGTCACTGTCAGACACATGGTGAGTGGTCGATTAGCATCCATGCTAGACACATGGTGAGTGGTAGATTAGCGTCCATGTCAGACACATGGTGAGTGGTCGATTAGCGTCACTGTCAGATACGTGGTAAGTGGTTGGTTAGCGTCACTGTCAGACACATGGTGAGTGGTAGCTTAGTACACAAAGTACACAAAGTAAACAAAGTACAAAGTAGTACAAAGTACACCAAGTACACAAAAAGTACACAAAGTACAAAGTACACAAAGTACATAAAGTACACAAAGTACACAAAGTACACAAAGTACACAAAGTACAAAGTACACAAAGTACACAAAGTACAAAGGACAAAGTACAAAAAGTACAAAGTACAAAGTACACAAAGTACAAAGTACAAAGTACAAATTACACAAAGTACACAAAGTACAAAGTACACAAAGTACACAAAGTACACAAAGTACAAAGTACAAAGTACACACAGTACACAAAGTACACAACGTACTCAAAGTACACAAAGTACAAAGTACAAAGTACACAAAGTACAAAGTACACAAAGTACACAAGGTACAAAGTACAAAGTACACAAAGAGAGTGGTAGATTAGAGTCACTGTCAGACACATGATGAGTGGTAGATTAGCGTCACTGTCAGACACATGTTGAGTGGTAGTTTATCGTCACTGTCAGACACATGGTGAGTTGTAGATTAGCGTCACTGTCAGACACATGATGAGTGGTCGATTAGCGTCCGTCAGACACATGATGAGTGATAGATTAGCGTCACTGTCAGACACATGGTGAGTGGTCGATTAGCGTGCGTCAGACACATGATGAGTGATAGATTAGCGTCACTGTCAGACACATGGTGAGTGGTCGATTAGCATCCCTGCATGACACATGGTGAGTGGTCGATTAGCGTCACTGTTAGACACATGGTGAGTGGTAGTTTATCGTCACTGTCAGATGCATGGTGAGTGGTCGATTAGCATCCCTGCATGACACATGGTGAGTGGTCGATTAGCGTCACTGTCCGACACTTGGTGAGTGGTAGTTTATCGTCACTGTCAGACACATGATGAGTTGTAGATTAGCATCACTGTCAGACACATGATGAGTTGTAGATTAGCGTCCGTCAGACACATGATGAGTTTTAGATTAGCGTCACTATCAGAAACATGGTGAGTGGTCGATTAGCATCCCTGCCAGACACATGATGAGTGGTCGATTAACATCACTGTCAGACACATGGTGAGTTGTAGATTAGCGTCACTGTCAGACACATGATGAGCTGTAGATTAGCGTCACTATCAGAAACATGTTGAGTGGTCGATTAGCGTCACTGTCAGACATATGGTGAGTTGTCGATTAACATCACTGTCAGACACATGCTGAGTTGTAGATTGGCGTCACTGTCAGATATATGGTGAGTGTTCGATTAGCGTCACTGTCAGACACATGGTGAGTGGTCGATTAGCATCCCTGCTAGACAAATGGTGAGTGGTAGATTAGCGTCACTGTCAGATACGTGGTGAGTGGTCGATTAGCGTCACTGACAGACACATTGTGAGTGGTCGATTAGCGTCACTATCAGACACATGGTGAATGGTCGATTAGCATCACTGTCAGATACATTGTGAGTGGTCGATTAGCATCCCTGCATGACACATGGTGAGTGGGTTATTAGCTTCACTGTCAGACACATGATGAGTGGTAGATTAGAGTCACTGTCAGACACATGATGAGTGATAGATTAGCGTCACTGTCATACACATGGTGAGTTGTAGATTAGCGTCACTGTCAGACACATGATGAGCTGTAGATTAGCGTCACTATCAGAAACATGTTGAGTGGTCGATTAGCGTCACTGTCAGACACATGATGAGTGGTCGATTAGCATCCCTGCCAGACACATGATGAGTTGTCGATTAGCATCCCTGTCAGACACATGATGAGTGGTCGATTAACATCACTGTCAGACACATGATGAGTGGTAGATTAGCGTCGCTGTCAGACACATGCTGAGTTGTAGATTGGCGTCACTGTCAGATATATGGTGAGTGTTCGATTAGCGTCACTGTCAGACACATGGTGAGTGGTCGATTAGCATCCCTGCTAGACACATGGTGAGTGGTAGATTAGCGTCACTGTCAGATACGTGGTGAGTGGTCGATTAGCGTCACTGACAGACACATTGTGAGTGGTCGATTAGCGTCACTATCAGACACATGGTGAGTGGTTTATTAGCTTCACTTTCAGACACATGATGAGTGGTAGATTAGAGTCACTGTCAGACACATGTTGAGTGGTCGATTAGCGTCACTGTCAGACACATGTTGAGTCGTAGATTATCGTCAATGTCAGACACATGATGAGTGGTAGATTAGAGTCACTGTCAGACACATGATGAGTGGTAGATTAGCGTCACTGTCAGACACATGATGAGTTGTAGATTAGCATCCCTGCTAGACACATGGTGAGTGGTAGATTAGCGTCAAAGTCAGATACGTGGTAAGTGGTTGGTTAGCGTCACTGTCAGACACGTGATGAGTGGTAGATTAGAGTCACTGTCAGACACATGATGAGTGGTAGATTAGCGTCACTGTCAGACACATGTTGAGTGGTAGTTTATCGTCACTGTCAGACACATGGTGAGTTGTAGATTAGCGTCACTGTCAGACACATGATGAGTGGTCGATTAGCGTCCGTCAGACACATGATGAGTGATAGATTAGCGTCACTGTCAGACACATGGTGAGTGGTAGATTAGCATCCCTGTCAGATGCATGGTGAGTGGTCGAATAGCATCCCTGCATGACTCATGGTGAGTGGTCGATTAGCGTCACTGTCAGACACATGGTGAGTGGTAGTTTATCGTCACTGTCAGATGCATGGTGAGTGGTCGATTAGCATCCCTGCATGACACATGGTGAGTGGCGATTAGCGTCACTGTCAGACACTTGGTGAGTGGTAGTTTATTGTCACTGTCAGACACATGATGAGTTGTAGATTAGCGTCACTTTCAGACACATGATGAGTTGTAGATTAGCGTCTGTCAGACACATGATGAGTGATAGATTAGCGTCACTATCAGAAACATGGTGAGTGGTCGATTAACGTCACTGTCAGACACATGATGAATGGTCGATTAGCATTCCTGCCAGACACATGATGAGTTGTCGATTAGCGTCACTATCAGAAACATGATGAGTGGTCGATTAGCGTCACTGTCAGACATATGGTGAGTGGTCGATTAACATCACTGTCAGACACATGATGAGTGGTAGATTAGCGTCACTGTCAGACACATGCTGAGTTGTAGATTGGCGTCACTGTCAGATATATGGTGAGTGTTCGATTATCGTCACTGTCAGACACATGGTGAGTGGTAGATTAGCGTCACTGTCAGATACGTGGTGAGTGGTCGATTAGTGTCACTGACAGACACATTGTGAGTGGTCGATTAGCGTCCCTATCAGACACATGGTGAATGGTCGATTAGCATCCCTGTCAGATACATGGTGAGTGGTCGATTAGCCTCCCTGCATGACACATGATGAGTGGTAGATTAGCGTCACTGTCTGGCACATGGTGAGTGGTAGATAGGCGTCACTGTGAGACACATGGTGAATGGTAGATTAGCATCCATGCCAGACACATGATGAGTGGTAGATTAGAGTCACTGTTTGACACATGGTGAGTGGTAGATTAGCGTCACTGTCTGACACATGGTGAGTGGTAGATTAGCGTCACTGTCAGACATATGATGAGTGGTAGATTAGCGTCACTGACAAATACATGGTGAGTGGTCGATTGGCGTCACTGTTTGATACATGGTTAGTGGTAGATTAGCATCACTGTCAGATACATGGTGAGTGATCGATTAGCGTCACTGTCAGACACATGATGAGTGGTAGATTAGCGTCACTGTCTTACAAATGATTAGTGGTAGATTAGAGTCACTGTCTGGCACATGGTGAGTGGTCGATTAGCGCCACTGTCAGACACATGGTGAGTGGTAGATTAGCATCTCTTATTAGCTTTATTAAAACGCTTATCATTAGTTTTTATAACATGTTCGACAATCAAATCAAATGAAATTGTATGTTCTGTCTTAATCATAATCAAAGCTTCATAAATATAATGGACACAGTACAACATGTTTATGTGTAGACTGGTGTTTCTAGCTCACGAGGTACTAAGACTTTAAAAAGCATTAGCTCATTTATCAATCATCAAAACTTACATGTTTTAATTGATTCTGTCTTCATTTAAATTAATGTTTTAAGATATGCTACCAGAATTTACTGTTTGGGATAATATCAATTATTTTCCATATGATATGCCTCGGAACACAGCCTTGTTTGTTTACAAAATTCATTTGAGTTTACTAAATTTGGAGACAGAAAACTTTTCGGACCTTATATTGTGCCCACATTTACTATAATTATAGTTTCACGATTATATCCGTTAATAGTATTAACTTAATACACGTGCAACCAAATTAGTTACCAGCTACTAAGTGTCCAGTGCCATAGTGATCATATGGAGACTATGTAGTGTTGGTATAGTTCGTTGCCTTAATTCCACAACATTCTAACTGACTTTTTGGGTAGTTTTGAGATGCTCAATATTTAATTATCGTAAATTAGGCAAAGCAAGGGCACATAGAACGTTGTGGACCATGGAATTCTATATTTCTGGACGTTCCACAATCAATCGACTTACACCAGTATCAAGAACTCGTCGAGACCAAAAGAAACGCTACCAAATCCTCACGTAGCCGACTATGTACTCTACTTAGAAAGTATGTGAGTTGTGATTTATAAACTTACTCATAGACAAATCTGAGGGAAAGTTCCTGTATTGTTTCTTCTTGGGAGGGGGATGATTCATAGCAAAAATGACATGTGAGAAAACATTAAAAGAACACAATTTAATGTATGCAATATTGTGAGTTTATTCAGTTTATTTAATCTGTTGAACCGCTTTCATACACAAATTACTAATATGAAGATCAAATGTCGCACTTCCAGACGCATCCTAATGTATCTTAACAGACTAGTAGCACGGCCATAGTAAAGAGCACTCCTGCCACACACAATTCCAAGACATCGTTCGAGCCCAACTGAAGCCGTTACGATTGTGCCCTTAGGCAATGCATTTAAATTCCACGTTGCCTCTTCTCTCTCTCTCTCTCTCTCTCTCTCTCTCCCTCGTGGCGATGGATTCCATCAGGATTGAGGTCTCGAGAGTGATTAATATAAGTTGTAAGAACTTGTTTCGCAATCGAGCTAAGATAATTTGTATAAACTAAGACATCTTGCTTGACTTCTACAAGGCATTTAATAAGGCCCGCCATTCCTGCCTCTTACTGAAACTGAAAAACTAAGTCAACGGTCAAAGGAATGATCCACTGACGGATGCATGATGTCATATAAAGCCGCACACAACAAGTAGTCCTTCATTGTTCCAGTGCAGACGTCTCATCTGTCAATTCCGGAGTCCCACATGATTCGAGGTTCTCTCATTTTCATAGTATACGTAAACGATCTGCTTTCCAGAGTTAAATCGATAGCCTGTCTATTTGCTGACGAGTGCCTAGTGTACATGGTTATTAGGAGCCTGAGTGATGCACAACAGTTCCAACATGACTTAGACATTCCACAACTGTAATAACAGATGTGCTTCAACCTAAACAAGCGTCACATGTGTGAAATAATCCACATCGAAATCACGAGAAACCCTATCAAGTCGTCCTACACTTTGCATAGCTCAACACTGAACACAACAGATAACATAACAAACTCCACAATGGCCTCGTCAGAAAAATCAAACTTTCCAGCCCACCAAGTCCACAGCATTAAAGACTCATGTTCGTCCCGCCATAGAGAATATTCCTCAACTGTGTGGTCCCCACACACAGGTTCAACGCCGAGCGCCCAAGTTTGTAAAAAAGGACTGCGTAGGCATAAGTAACGTCACCTAGCTGTTTGGTGGTAAGTACGGTGTCACTAAAGAACGCAAAGTGTCACAGAATGACGTACAATGGCGCAGAATGTGTACGTTAGTGTGTTCCTGGTCAAAAACGTCCGCGAACAAAAACGTCCGCCGATCAAAAAGTCATCATTTTTGTCAAAGCAAGATACCGGTGGTTGTCCTATTTGTTTATGTACGTCCTTCGTGCCAGAAAAATACTGCTCGCAGAGATACACGGGGGCCATTATCCACAAACAACAGCTGGAGTGTCTCCATACATGTGTGACCTATAAGCTGTCGGTGTTTGTCTGTCAGTACATTACCCAGTATACCCATGTATGATCACTTGGTTTTCTCTGTTCATTAAGTCAGCCACCAGCTGTCGTATATCTATCACTGTCTCTACCGTGCAATTTGGTATACATGTATCTTGAATGAAGGCTCTTGCTATCGCTGCTTGGCAGTTTGTGAAAGGTGTATGGTCCTTTCGTCAATTTCGTATACATCAACAGAAATTCTAGGATTCTCAATGCCAACCAGCTCACCATGGTAGTTATTGCACTGATTGCTTACAGCATTGTTTACCAATGCCGCATCACCATCTAGCCCTTTCAGAAATACAGCTGCACTTCCACTGTTGGACCGGGATATGAATTTCATCATGTGTATGAATGTAGTTATATATTGCATAAAAGTAATATGAACTTCTTCATTCGGCAGTCTTGAATCCAGCATGACATAAACGTCTTCTTTCTCTGTAGCATGCGTCTCTGGAATATCCCCCCCTACTGTATTGAACTAAAAAGATGTCCTGTTGATATACTAAGAATAAATACATGTACACAAAAGTACAATGTATATATTGAAGCAGTTCAGATACATGCTGCTCCCAATTCAGTAGTGGGGCGACCATCCCCTACCCAGCGGGTCCTCAGGTGGCGGATAGGGGAACGGCCCTCAGATATGGGGGTTTGCTGTGAATTAAATAAGCAGTCCCGGACCATATGGCAGTGTACCTACCAGGACGGGGCAGGATAGCACATGGCAAAGCTACTCCTATTAAATACTCCACGTGTCCTACAACGGGTGCATCAGGCGAATATATGGGCCGCCTTAAAAGTCCTAGCCTAAGGGTGAGGTAACCCCAACAGAAACCTCGAATGCTGAAACCGGAAGTATTGGGCCGCACGGCGCATTCTAATAAACCACGGTACTACGCATACACGCAAAATGAATCACAATGACAGAAAGAGTAAACCGAGATGGTGCTGGACCTGTGAAGACCCGCCAGGTAGGTACAATGCCGGGTTCCATACCTCGAAGGAACCCATCCCTAGCTACTGGAGGTCACCCTAAGCCGCCATGTGGAGCCAGGGGACGGCGAAGGACAGCTACTGGGCGAAACGTGAATCAGAAACCTCTTGTGCTCATGCAGTGGAATGCTGAAGGAGTGTTTAACAAAAAGACTGAACTGGAGCAAGTACTACAGGACAAAGAGGTAAGTGTTTGCTGCATAAAGGAAACACACCTGAACAAAGACAAGACGTTCAAAGTACGAGGCTACCAGTGCCTCCGAGCAGACCGACAAGACAGACACAAGGGTGGTGTGCTCACTCTAGTCCGGAACAACATCAATGCGAGCGAAGTGAAAACCTACCTTGAAAGAGCGGACTACCAGGAGATCAAGATCAAGACCAAATCATCTGAGTTGAGCCTTGTTAACTACTACTGCCCAAATGATAAAGCCCTTGCCCTTGACACTATTGAAATCTCAAACAGTCGATACATGGTTGTTGGTAACTTTAATAGTCATTCCCAGAGTTGGGGATATGCACAGTCTGATAGGCGTGGGGATGAAGTGGAGGACTGGCAGGATGAGCACAACTTGATCCTTGTCAACCAGCCCTATGATTTACCAACCTTCTACTCTAGGCGATCGCACACTACTACCTCTCCAGATCTAGCATTCTGTACAGAGGACATCCAGAAAGGTACGGTTAGAGAAGTTGGCGATCAGCTTGGTGGAAGTGACCACAAACCAGTGTTCCTCACAATCAGCAGTGAAGTATGAGGCATACAGGTACAAGGAAGAGATGTTAACAACGTGGTGAAAGAGTTCAACAGCTGCATACTCAAAGATGCCCATGAAACCATCCCTAGAGGTGCGAGAAGAGAATACAAGCCCTACTGGACCAATCAGTTGCAGACCCTCCAAGATGAACTCACTGAAGCAAGGAACAGGGCAGAAGAACAGCCATCACAAGAAAACCATGAACAACTTCAGAAAGCAAAGGCACAGTTTCAAAAAATCTAAACTGGAAGCTACACGACGAAGTTGGAGGGAGAAAACTGCTGCCCTGAACCTTGAGAAGGACAGGAGGAAGTTGTGGAGGCTCACGAAACAGCTAAATGATGAAGAAAATAGCAGACAGAAAATCATGTTGGATGAGGATGGGAAACTGTTGACCGGCAAAGAGACTGCAGACTGTCTCGCCAAAGCCTACCAGAAAGAGGGCAACATCAAAGTCACACGCCAACAGCAAAGAGAGGCACGGAAAGAACAGAAGGATAGAAGTATAAGACATACGGAACAAGACTCCATGAAACTTCCACTTACATACCAGGAACTGTACACAGCGCTCAGACAACTGAAGAAGAGGAAGTCACCAGGACCAGATGGAATCTCCAATGAGATGCTAACTCATCGTGGATGCTCAGCCATGCTGAAACTTCTTGACGTCTTCAATCTTAGCTGGGAAGAAGGCATAGTTCCGCAGATCTGGAAGGAAGCCACCGTTATCCCAATCTACAAGAACGGCAAGGATAGAAAGAAAACTTCCAGCTATCTCCCTATTAGTCTCACTAGCTGTGTGGTCACGACAATGGAGAGGATAGTTAACAAGAGACTCATGTGGTACCTTGAGACAGAAAACATCCTATCCAAGGAACAAGCAGGATTCCGACAGTTCAGATGCACAGAGGACCAGGCAACATACATCGCTCAGGAAGTTGAGGATGCATTCCAAGACCGGAAGGTATTTTTTGCAACCTGGATAGACCTCCAGAAGGCTTTTGACAAAGTCTGGACTGATGGGCTGCTGGTCAAGATGCAACGATGTGGAATTGCCGACAAGATGATCCGATGGACCAAATCCTTCCTACACAATCGCAGAGCCAGAGTACTTGTTGACAACCAGAAGAGCAAGCAATTCCTCATCCGACACGGTGTTCCTCAAGGAGGAGTGATCTCGCCTACGCTGTTCCTCATCTTCATCGATGACTTGCTTGCAGAGCTGCCACATGGTATCAAAGCAGCACTCTATGCTGACGACTTGGTCATATGGTGTGTTGACGAATATGCAACGACTGCCACATACAGAATGCAGATGGCCGCAGACAAGCTCACAGCATGGGCAGAAGACTGGTGCATCTCTATTAATAAGGAGAAGTCGTCAACCACACTCTTCACACTTTCCACCAAACAGAAAGCTGGAACCATCAAAGTCGGTGGAACTGCCTTGAAAACGGACAACGAGCCAACATACTTGGGGTGACATTTGACAGACGGCAGACATGGAAGCCACATATCCAGAAAGCAGAGGCCAAGCGCAAGCTTGCAATCCTTCGGAAGCTTGCTGGCACCACATGGGGTGCCAATGATCACATCTTGAAGACTATTTACCAAGGTGTGGTCAGGCCTCACCTGGAATATGGATCCACCGCCTGGACAACATCAGCCAAGACCAACCAACAGACACTTGACAAGGTTCAGAACAAGGCTCTCAGGCTGATCACAGGTGCAATGAAGAGCACTCCAATCAAGGCCATGGAGAACATTACTTCCATCCAGCCACTGCAAGAACGTCGCGACACAAGAATTCTTCTACAGACAGAGAAGTTTCGATGTCAGGAAGAACAACCGATGAAGCAGAGAGTTGAGGCACTAACGAAGAATCGTCTAATGCGCAGCAGTTTCATCCACCAGTCCAAGAAGCTTGCTCGAAAGCACACCAGCCATCTCCCAGTCAAGACATTGCCTCCAACGCCATTTCTATCCAAGCCATGGTTGACTAGCGATGAATCCAAGGTTACCATCTGCAGTACAATCCCATACATGACATCCGGAGATAGACAACATGATGACGTCAAACGTGCCCTCATACTAGCACACATCGACAAGAGTTATCCTGGAGAAGCATGGATACAAGTCTACACAGATGGTTCAGCCACAAAAGCAGTAGCAAACGGAGGAGCAGGAGTGTATGTCCGACACCCAGATGGACACACACAGTCAGTTGCTCTACCTACTGGAGTACACTGCAGCAACTATGGGGCAGAAGTACGGGCCCTTGAAACAGCAGCATCTCTAGTACACAACACTGTGGAGTGTGCCCAGGTTGTCTTCCTGACTGATGCGCTCTCAGTTCTGGATGCCCTGTCTAACAACAAAGAACCCCACCTGATGGAAGCCCTTCGAACAGTCAGCGTAACTAAAAGAACTGTCCTCCAGTGGATACCTGCACACATAGGCATCCCTGGCAATGAAGCCGCTGACCAGCTTGCCAAGCAAGGTTCTACCGAGAGGCAACCAGACAAAGATTTGACTTACAAGGAGAAATGCACCATAATCAAATCTGCATCAAAGCCAACAGTCGAGAAGGATGACTACCACCTTCTCACCAGACAGGAGCAAGTCACGATATTCCGGCTTAGAACAGGGCATCACCGCCTGAACTTCCATATGTGTCGGAAGCTTGGACTAGCTCCATCAACTGCCTGCAGCTGCAACGTAGGGGACCAGACTGCAGAACACATCCTCCAGGAGTGTCCCAATCTTCATGGGCTGAGGAAAACAACCTGGCCAACAGATACTTCTCTCCACAACAGATACTTCTCTCCAGACGAAGTTACATGGCTGCCGGGAGGACCTGAGGAGGACGGCCCATTTCGTGTTTGCGATTGATTCGTGAACGACAAGAAGATGAATGAAACCCAATGAAAAATGAATTCATTGAAACATCAACACTGTGTTCTTTCACCCTTAAAGACATATGCATACATAAATTAACATAATAGCGTTATGGAAGTGGACATCGTGATAGCGTAATGGTAGCAAATTCGTTTCAGGTGTGAGAGGTCAGGCAGCTATAACCGTTAGTGCTCTTAGCCATGCCTTCACAAGGCACTGTAAATTCCACATTACCTCTCTCTTTCTAGGTGGGTTACATCTGGATTGAGTGTGTTCCAAAAAAGAAAGGGACACGTCGACTGCTGTGTACCTAGTGTCTAGTGAACAGTACGAATAATCAAAATAAATAGTATGTGTGCATGGGCAATGATAACACATGGAAATGGTACTGCATTATTCATGGTACAACCTGGCTGATAACGTTACGTTATTGGTATATATTTTATCATACGAAAGTTTCAAGGGAGCTTACTCTCCTGTGCTTCCGCTGCCGGTAAACAAAATAAATCATCATGACTTCAAGATATGACCGTGCCATTACTGTATTTTCTCCAGACGGTCATTTATTTCAGGTTGAGTATGCTCAAGAAGCGGTAAAGAAAGGTTCCACAGCGGTAAGCCAATATGTAAATGTATTAAAAATTCTAGTTTTCTGCACAGTCACAATAGTCTGTCAAGTGGGTGGGGGTTAGCCTTGTGGCCCTAGTAGCAGTTGTTTAGTGTATTCCGGATCTTGGTGAGTTCTGGATCAAGGCAAATGAAACATTTAAAATATGAAACAGGTGATCAATATTATTGTAAACCATTGTTTGATATTGAAAGAGCAATCTATTTTAAACAATTAATTTTGTCATTGTTTACAAATTGCGACCTTCACGACCTACATTTTTAACGGTGACGAAACTCGCCCGCGCGCGCACACTTGAAAAAAGTACCGGACAATGGTGGATGACCTGTAAAATCAAGAAAGTATTACTGGTAAGTATATGTCAATGCATCATAACTACACATTAAAATGATGATGAATATGTTCTCCATAAACCACAATAAGCCCAAATACTATCAGTCGTCTCGGTAGAATGCACCATGTGGCAAAATGAATTTGGTCATTTAGTTAGTTACGGATCACGTGACTCTCAATGTGGGGCTTTTCTCAAACGTATTTTTACCTGTCAAACAAATGATTATGTATAGTATTTTGGCAAAATACGTAAAACAATGTAGTGTGATAATATTTTAAAGAACAAATGTAGACATTGTATGACCATTTTGGAGTTTTCTTAGGAAAAGATACGATGTTTTAAATGAGAGTTGTGCTAGTTTGTTTCCATTAACATCTACGACTACAACTTTAAGAATATACATGTACACACATAGGAGTGTAAACCACTTTGAATACAATGTAGATGATCTGTTATTTTCAGAAATGGGGAAAGCAAAGCACAGCCCGTCTGTAAGGAAGGCTCAATCAATAAAGAAGAAATATGAGAAAGGCTCCCCAGGAAAACCACTGAGATGTAGAAGAGCGCTACTAGCAATCGAGAAAAAACAGGTAACCATTCGAAAAGCATCAGAACTTTATGGTTTATCATACGGCTATTTGCAAAGACGACTTTCTGGAGACGTTGAAATAGAACGTCGAAATGGACCAATGCCCATTTTTAATAAAACCGAAGAAGAGGCAATGGCACGTTGGCTTCAGGAAATGGCCAATCGGGGCATGGGCTTAAAGCCAGCAGAATTCTTGGACAGTGTACAGAAAATTGTGATAAAGGAAAGTAAAGTGACCCCATTTACCAACAATAGACCTGGCTACGATTGGTATTATGCCTTCATGACAAGGAACAGGCACTTAATTCAAATGAGAAATGAAACGCCTTTAGAAACCTGCCGAGCAAAATTGACGAAAGAGAAGACTGACCAGTGGTACAGTGCATTCAGAGAATTTCTGTCATCAAAGGGGTTGATTGGTAAACCCAAATGCATTTGGAATGCAGATGAAACTGGTTTCAGCATGGGAAGTGTGTCAGGCAAAGTCATTGGTCCCACAAGAGCAGAACATCCGTCACAAGTACCTCATCTGTCTGGTGGCCACAGTAAGCAACGTTTTACAGTCATGTTTTGTGGATCAGCTGATGGGACAATAATGCCGCCATATTTTGTTTATCCAGAACCTAAACCCAGAGGCTACAATCCATTGACAGGTGCAATGTATGGATCTGATATAGCTTACACCAAAAAAGGATGGATGGATGCCACTACCTTTCAGAAGTTTCTAGATCACTTCCATTTGTATGCCGGTACAGACCGCCCTGTGGTCCTATTGATAGACAGTGTCAGCAGTCACATTTCTATGTCGGCATTTGAATTAGCTAGTCAAAGAGGCATTGAACTTTATCGCATTGTACCAAATGCTACTCATTTGATGCAGCCGCTTGATGTAGGAGTATTTGGACCCCTGAAACAAAGATGGCACCAGGTTGTCAGGACCCACACTAGAAATAGTCCAGGTACACCAATCAGCAAAGAGAACTTTGCTGAAAAACTGAAAGAGGCATTTCTTCTGTTTTATAAGCCCTTGACTGTTACCACTGCCTTTCGGTCATCAGGAATCTACCCAGTGGATGGTACTGTGATCACAAAACAGCATGTTAAGCCAGGTATCACATTCAGTAGTGTAGAGTCAGTCACAGTGGAGTCCAAATCTTATACAGAATGTTCACCCGATGAATCAACAGCAAAGTCAGGTATCCAACAGCCAAGTGGACCATTCTTGGCTCTTAAGGCATTAGAAAGTGTGCTGACAACACCTACAAAAGCCAAGTACACTCAACGTCTACAAGACGGTTATGATATTCGAGGACAATCCCCATGTTTTGATGTGTACAAGAAGCTTTTGTCGGAAACAACATGTGAAACCGCCACAAACGAAACTGGAACTTCGGAGAATATAACTGTTGTATGCAATCTAGCTACTGCGGTATCTGAAAAGGTACATAGTACGCCATCTGCATACTGTGAAAAAAGTGTTGAAAATGAGGCTGCAGATGGACTGGATCTGCTGGCAACAACCGCATGTGCACGTAGTCCAGAATACGTTCACATACAATCTTTGATGATTTCACCAACAATGAAAGAGGCGCTTACCTTTCCATCAGCTGGGCCGAAGAAGTTAAAACGAAAATCACAACTTCAGGACTTACCAGACAACCTCACATCGTCAGCTTCACTACGTGCTATGTCTCTGAAAAGCTTAAGTAAAATTAGATCATTTAGAGAAAGGGAAATAAAGGCAAGAAAGAAGTATATGGCCCAAGAACAGAAGAAAACAGCTAAAAGTAAAATTAGGAAAAGAATGAACAAAAGAAATACTTCCAGCACACAGGCTGAGTCATCTGGAAAAAGACAAAATAAACAAAACAGAAATGCGAATTCGCAAAATTTGACATGTATGTTTTGCAAAGTATCCTGGGCTGCGGAGGACCAAGTGTGTGGAATCGAACGTGCATGGCTACAGTGCGACCTCTGTGACCAGTGGTTGCACTCTGAGTGCAGCAGTGAAGACCCAGTAGTTAATGATGATGATTTCTTTTGTGAAAAGTGTGAGTTTAAATCATATACTAAAGTCATATACAGTAATGTGCCGTAGCAAATTCTGTTATCTGATAATGTACTTATATTATGTTAATAGAACGATGTATCGCCTTGAAATTACCATTAATTAATCAAACTTTAATGTACATACATTTATAAGCCAATGTTGTCTTATCAAACCTCACAATGTTGTCTTATCAAACCTCACTTTCCCCGTTATGACATAAGAGTTCACAAGTTATTCTTAGTAAATGTATTTCATTCATTATTTATATATTACATATCAGTGTCGTAGGCAGAGGTTCAAACGAGGCCAACCTGACAATTCTTGAGGGATGGTGGTAGATGATCGAGAGCCTGAAGGGGATACTTGCTAGGGGAGTCCGGGGGGGCCCCCCCCCTGGAAAATTTTGAAAACTGTCATCTGATACGCCATTCCAAGTTGGAGCACATACCTATTACCACATACATACTACGATCTTTATCCGGTTATAATTTGATTTTTAAAAATCGTGAAAATATGACCGAGGCCACGGCTTCGGTGTGCTTCAACGTTGCTACGGCCTTGCATATTCTTATAAATACACATGTCATAATTTGAATACTTTCAGGTAAGAACCAGTGAGCCAGTTCCAGGTCCTTCAAATCCAACTGATCCTAGTTTGTTGAAGACAATTGTGTTGGAAAATTGTGTGATAAAGGGATACCATGCATACCAGATCAGGTCACCGATTACAGACCCTCCAACTCAACTTAGGGTGGACCGTGAATACACTAACATTGCAGACATGGAGGCCTGCCTCGTGTGGTTGCCAGACCTTGAGACATTTAATGAAAATGTTCATGACCTTGTCACAGATCAAACCCGACAATTAAAATTATGTGATATTGCAGGTCTGCCCATTGGTCATGTACCTAGGATATTAGCAGGGTTTTTCAGAACTGTTCTAGATGAGAAAGATAGCATTTATGCCATCACCACTGGTGAACCTTGCCCAAGCTTCCCCCCCTGGCCGGCACCTAGCGAGAAAGGTGGGGGTGCTGTTATTCCCTGCTCATATTTTATCAAATGTTCACCTTGTAACTTTGAAAGTAATGTGTGCATATTACACTCCACATTAGATCAAATGAAAGAAGGTTCAGCTATGAATGTTTCTTTTATTTAGAAAAAAAATACATGAACTGTTAGTGTTGTTTGAAAACCAGCTTTGGATTGATAAATAATTGTTCTGCAATATTATAATTGATGTAATGTGTATACCCATACACAGTCTAGTCATTTGAATAAAGAAAATGTAACCATGATGTCTTGTTCACTAACTATACGATTATAATTGATAAATTGAAAAAATGAATTACCCAATTTGTATATTCAATGTCAAAATACCTTCTACACTTTGAATTTAGTGACTTATTACCTGTTGACAATGTTCCCAAACCGCTTTGAGAACACCCACAATGTGATCCGGAACTGCCGGAAGTGAACCGGATATGACTGAAATGGTTAGGTCACTAGAGTGTGTAAATATCAATGATCGCTGCATTATTATTCACAAACTGTTTCGTGTTTTACATTGAAGCAATTTATGTTTCTTTTTATTAAAAAATCCGACGCATAGCATTATCTGTTAACAAATAACACGCAAAAACGTCGCTAGTGGTCCGGAATACACTAAACAACTGTAGTAAGAACTAGTTCTCGAGTGTAAGAGGAATAAACAAGTTTTGAATAAATTACGATACATTTACCCGTATAAATTACATTTAAGCTAGTTGTTGCAGAAATCAGACGGAAATTGTCAATAGCGTCGTCAACATCCCTGATATCGGCCGTCACCTGTTTTCGGCCTTTGTGATTTTTGTTTACATCAAGGATGCTAATGACGTCATTGTTAGCCAAATGGTGGTTCATATATTAGATATCAAAGAACAAACTGCGCGTAAAGCAGATAAATGTTCACATGTATCGTGGTGGTATCGGATGTGGCGCGGTATCCGAAACGGCGCATCTACTTTGAATGCTTGTATCTGTGTTTATCACGCGCAGTGACGTACGCGACGAGTTATTTTAGGAAAACTGCATGGTTCCTGTTGATTGACAACAAACAATGTTAAAAGTGAAAATAAAAGCGTTGAAAAGTCGAAAGGTAAGTAAACATACTTAGAAATATACATATTTTCTTATTACACTTAGGTCCTCTTTCAATATGACCCCACAATATTGTAATAAACAATTTAAATCTAACGATCCTGAACAGAAACCTCCGGTGTTCTTATCAACAAAAGGTCACGTGACTAATATGCCCTAAGCACCTGTTACAGAGTTGAAATGTGGTGTCCGTAAGGAGTAATATTCTTAATTCCGAAAATGAAAAGCTATGCTTAAAACTGAAAGTTAAGTTTCATTTATGCACACAGGTATTGTCAATAAAGTTAACAACACGTTTCTTTTGATTTTCAGAGTAAACCTACATACAGAGTGTACAATGGAGACGCCATGACAGATGCCTACATTGCTGTTAAAGATGATTGCATCCCTGTAAGGAAGGCTGCAAAGTTATTCAGTGTGCCAGAGACATCACTCCGGAGAAGAGTGAATGGAACTGTCGGAATAGATTGTGTTAGATCTGGTCCTGATCCACTCTTTAGCATAGAGCAGGAAGCAAAACTTGTAGACCATGTAAAACTGTTGGCAAAAGTTGGATATGGATATTCTCGGGGAGAGCTGTGTAACGTTGCCACAGAGTTTGCTGTTGATCTTGGAGTGAGAGATAGGGATCATCCACTATCTCTTCAGTGGTATAGGAATTTTAGGGGTCGTTGGCCAGAACTGACTGCCAAAGTTCCAAGAACCCTTTCAATAGCAAGAGCAAAAGCTACTAATGCAACTGCTGTGAGCAAGTATTTTGTGGAGTTAAACAATATACTTACCAAATATCACTTAAAGGACAAGCCACAGTACATTTATAATGTTGACGAAAAGGGCATTACTGCAGATCATACTCCTCCGAAAATAGTTACTGAAAAGGATGATGCACCCGTAGCTGTCACAAGTGGAAGGTCGTACACTGTTACCATTCTTGGAGCGGGAAATGCTGTTGGTGCTACAATCCCACCATACTTCATTTTCCCCGGAAAGAGAATGAGGACTGAACTCATGGAAGGTGCCACTCCAGGGGCTTATGGAACAGTAAGCGACAGTGGGTGGTCAAACGGCGAGATATTCAGAAAGTATCTACAGGAGCATTTCTTGTCCTTCACACAAGGCCGTGATCCATTACAGCCTATTCTTTTGCTATATGATGGACATAGGTCACATATATCTATGGAGTTGATTGAGTGGGCACAAGGAAACAATATTATACTGTTTGTTTTACCGCCACATACAAGTCATGTGTTGCAGCCCCTGGACGTGGGCTGTTTTGGTCCGTTCCAGAAGATTTATGACAACTTGCGCCACAAGTTCATTCGATACAACCTGCAATCAACGGTTCCAAAGCATGCAGTGTGTGAACTTGGCTGTAAAGCATATAATTTGAGTCTTTCATCAGCAAATCTTGTTGCATCTTTCCGCAAATATGGTATATGCCCTTTTGATCCATCTGCTGTAGATACAATTAACTTCATGCCATCCACTGTGTTCAGAAACAAGTCTGATGAAGGGATGTACAAAGAAATATCATCTGACATTACCAGTGAACCAGGGGTCATGGATACTGTTTCTGAGAGAAACAATGATTATGATAACCATATGGACACAGATCTTGTTCTGCAGAATACTAGGGATGAACCAGTAGCGATGGATACTGTTCCAGAGATACAGAATGATGATCCTATGGACACAGATCTTGTTCCCCAGACAGATGAACTAAGTGAGCAAGTAGCACGTTTCTTCAGGAATAAGGAAGGTAGGTCCATTTCACATTTACAGTTTCCACTGCTCAATATAGATGTGCTACTGTAGTTTAAAATAAAGGTAGTTACTAGTACATTTGTATATTTTCTTATAACTCATGTCACGTCTTGCATTTGTAGGAGATTATTCACATTCAGCGATGGTTCTAGATGAAATTGCAAGCATAAATGTTTCATGTATCTTTAAGGTATACTGTTCAAGCACCAAGACACGAAGAAACGGAGGGTTATAAGTGCTATCGTTGGTGGTAAGCCAATAACCGAAGACTGCATTGTAGAACAAATAAAGGCACACGTGGAACAACAGTCTACTGGTAGTAAGAAGAAAGTAAAGACAGAAAAAGAAGAACCTAGTAAATCCTCTAAGAAGATAAAGTTGGAAAAGAGAAAATCGTGTAAATCAGGGAAGTCCAAGGGAATAGCAGCAATGCCAAAGAAAAGTCTAGCAAAACCTGATAAAACCCCAAAGTCCCCACTTCCTGGACCGTCTGGTCTACAGCCTCTTTTAATTGATGATTCTGATGACATGTTTGGTGAATTTACTGGTGATGATGTCCCTGAACAAGACTTATGTTGTGTGTGCAAACAATTTTCACCGGCTGCTCTAATGGAATTAGATTATATTGAATTTGTGAAATGGGCAGAATGTACCATTGAGGGTTGCGGCCATTGGGTTCACCTAAAATACTGCACACCTGTTAGGTTTTTGAGGAGGCATGATGAATTTGTTTGCCCATGTCACAATACCATGTAAATATTATTGTTGAACATTGTAGTTGGTTGTAAAATGCACACACAATAAGTGAGTACGAAATAAATATGATATTTGTCGAAACCGATTGATTAATCTTTTCAGTTTTAGGCATATTCTACTGTTGCGCCGTTTTATATACCGCATACGTAAAATAACAAGGTAAGTATGTCCTCGTTTCTGTTCGAAAATACAAGAGCATGCAAAGTATTAAACATCAACATTTTATGTCAACTTGGATATCATTAAGTGTTCTGTTGTGTGCTACTGATTGTTAAAGCATATGTCATGTTATGATTATGTTATATCCGAGTAAAGTCTTAAGTGCGCCGTTTCCGATACCACGGGGATATCATTGAAGGTCCTCATTCCGTGACTGTCCTAATTCTGGTGCTATTTGTTTACATCTCGTATCTCGCGATATTTGGTGACGTCATACACGCGCTTCGGTGTAAATATTTACAAAAGTTATTGCTATCTGCCAAAAGAGAAAGAAGAGAAAAATGAGACAAAAACAGGTAAGAATTTGTTGAAACATGTCAGGCATATAAAATAATACCTTTTCTACTATTACCAAATAAATGTTCATTTAAATACCCTTTTTTGGCTCCCAAAACATTGTTCAGAAATTTTACCTTCCGTCTGCTCCGAAACCAGGCTTTCATTGACAGATCTAAACCGGATGTTGACTTCTTATATATCCCCAGTGACTCTTAATATCGGTGAATACTAATAAGCGGTGATATTAGAATAAATCCAAATGAACCGCACATGTTCATTTTGTGCTTACTATTGACAATTTCCGTAGGATTTCTACAACTGTCCATAGCAAAAACTAGCTGAAATGTCATTTCTACAAGTAAATTTACCGTAATTTATTCAAAACTTGTTTTTTCCTCTTACACTCGTAAGTTTTTGTTCATGTTGTCAATATTTAGTTGAATTTCAATGGATTTGTTATCTATCGGCTGCATTTGACATTTGTAAGGTGCCCGCTACTCATGTGACGTCACATGATTGCCTTATATGGCATTTATTGCTACTAGTATAAACTTGTGAGGTGAAATTTACATCGTCACCGGTTATTGGTATCACCGCATAAATAAAAGATGGAGGCATGTGCTGTTGCTTTCACTTTGTTTTTGATTTAATTATGATTTATTTCTTACTAACTAACAGGGATAATTTTTGTTGACCAGATGTATGGAAGAAAATACCCTATTGTCAAAAATGAATGGGATATTTTGGAAAGCAATGGGATATTTTCCTTATTCGAATGGGATTTCACAAATAAAACAATTATAACAGTTTAAAGCAGTTTTTAATCGTTTTCTGCTTTCCATCTATTATAGACTATATATAATCTCCCTTAATTAAGATTAATTTTTCTGGCTTTGGCATTATTCAATGTGTTTAACCCATTCAACACCAAGTAACTGACATGGACTGGTCCATGTTATATTTAGACCAATAAATTAATAACAAAATTACATTTGGATCAGTTCATTTATCAAAATGGGTAAAAAAATTTCTAAACATAGTTATATTACTTGAAAAAAGTGCAGATCCTGATGAGACGGCTCGTCACGAGCCGGCTCATCTGGATCTACACTTTTTTGTAAGCCAATTTAGAGGTGTTGAAAGGGTTAATGCCGATTTAAAGTCAATTTGTTCAGTGCACCCCCTTCCAGACAAATCCTCATGAGGCTGTCAATGTGTTCAGGTTATTTTGCCAACTGTAGCACCTTTGATGCATGGGGTATCTAATTGTTCTAACAATTGTACCAGACTGGAATACTTGCTCAGTAGGATTTCTTCTTTAGCCATCCAAAATACCACCTTCATTAATGCAATAATCCCACTAGACTCTTTAGAATCAATGTGTACCACATCACTGGCTAGGTTCTCCCTCCCCTTAGGAGCTAGTAATGCCCTCTTATGATCAGCATTTTCAAGGTAGGCACCGTTGTTGTCCTGAAGTTGTCTGTGCCAATTGCCATTGAATTTTCATCCCTAGATCCCTGCACAACTTGCAATACATGGTTGATGTTGTGGAATTGTACTGGAGCCACGGATTGTCATTTAACCATTTAGCTTGGAATTTAGGTTTTGAAGTTGTGATGGAAGGTTCTGAACTAGCTGCAGAAGCTGGACTGTCCACAGGCTCATTGTTATTTACATCTGTAGGAGCTTTCATGAATTGAAAGAGGCTCTGGCAGCCCGCAATCGGCTTTAACCTTTTCTTAGGTGGCATTGTGAAAAGCGTCAGTGGAAACGGGAAATTAAAACGTAAAACCGAAAGTCAAACGCTCCGTATCATAAGACGCTCGGTGGCTCTATATATTGCATTAATAAAACGTTCAGCAGACCTGGTAGGGGAGGTAATCCAGACTAAAGCGTCCAGTGAGCTCGATCAATTATCGAGACGAATAAGAAACGTCGTTACCGGCACATTATTTGCTATGTTTGAACAGTAGAAATTCGACGATCTTTATGCGATTTTTCTAACACAATTGGTTAAATTTTATGCGATTTCCGGCCACATTATGCGAGAATATCGGACCTGTTTGAAGAGGTTAAATTAGTGAACCATTTTAAGAAGATGGCTGATTTCGGATATGGGTATACCAGGCAAGAGTGTGTTGACATGGCCAGTGATTATGCCATGCAATTAGACGAGAGGTCAAAGGACAAGCCATTGTCTATGAAATGGATGTGTGGGTTTCTAAAGCGTTGGCCTGAACTGAGAGTTGTGAAACCACAGGGACTTGAATATGCTCGAGCTAAGATGGCTTCTAAGGAAGTTGTGTCTGCATATTTTACAAACCTGAAATATGCACTATTGAAACATAACTTAACTGATAAACCCCACTTGATTTTCAATGTTGATGAGAAGGGTGTTACAGTGGAACATAAGCCACCATTTGTTGTTGCTGGCTCATCTCAGTATACATCTGCTGTTACGTCAGGCAAAGGCCAGACAATCACCATCTTAGGTTGTGGGAGTGCTGCTGGACAAGCAATCCCACCTTACTTTGTCTTCCCAGGTAAATGTATGCGGCAAGACTTATTACATGGAGCTTCTCCAGGAGCTGATGGAACTGTAGGTGAGACTGGTTGGTCTAATGGTGCCATCTTCCGGCAGTATATTGAATCTCACTTCATGAAATTTGTTCCTGGTCGAACTGGTGAGAAGATACTGTTAATACTTGATGGTCACAGGTCTCATGTTTCTGTTGGTTTGTGTGAGTGGGCACTCCAGCGGGGAATCATCATCTTTGTACTGCCTCCTCACTGTAGCCATATCTTACAACCGATGGATGTTGGTTGCTTTGGCCCATTTCAACGGCTCTATAATGCCAAGTGCCACAAGCTTATGAGGCAGACATTTGCAGTCATTACTCACTACAACATATGTGAAATTGCTTGCAATGTCTACACCAAGGCTCTTTCACCTGAACATGTCCAGTCAGCCTTCCGTCGTTCTGGTATATGTCCATTTAATGCTGATGCTGTGCCTAAGGAGAAGCTACTACCAGCTGAAGTTTCCGCACCAACACTAATGAGGAGACGGACATTGAAGAGGAAGATCTGCTAGATGTTACTGACATGTTTCAGAAGAAGGAGAAACTTCTGAAGAAAGTAAAAAGTGAACACACGACAAAACCAAGGAAAACTATGAGCAAGATAGTAGGTGGAAAAGAAATTACAACCGAAATAATAGCAAAAATGAATGAACATGTAAAATACCAACCTGTCAGTCAAAAAGCAAAAATAAAAATAAAAAGGTGAAGAAATCAGAGGGGAAACAAGGGTGAGGTAACCCCAACAGAAACCTCGAATGCTGAAGTCGGAAGTACTGGGCCGCACGGCGCATTCTAACAAACCACGGTACTACGCATAAACGCAAAATGAATCACAATGACAGAAAGAGTAAACCGAGATGGTGCAGGACCTGTGAAGACCCGCCAGGCAGGTACAGTGCCGGGTTCCATACCTCGAAGGAACCCATCCCTAGCTACTGGAGGTCACCCTAAGCCGCCCTGTGGAGCCAGGGGACGGCGAAGGACAGCTACTGGCCGAAACGTGAAGCAGAAACCTCTTGTGCTCATGCGGTGGAATGCTGAAGGAGTCTTTAACAAAAAGACTGAACTGGAGCAAGTACTACAGGACAAAGAGGTAAGTGTTTGCTGCATACAGGAAACACACCTGAACAAAGACAAGATGTTCAAAGTACGAGGCTACCAGTGCCTCCGAGCAGACCGACAAGACAGACACAAGGGTGGTGTGCTCACTCTAGTCCGGAACAACATCAATGCGAGCGAAGTGAAAACCTACCTTGAAGGAGCGGGATACCAGGAGTTCAAGATCAAGACCAAATCATCTGAGTTGAGCCTCGTCAACTACTACTGCCCAAATGACAAAGCCCTTGCCCTTGACACTATTGAAATCTCAAACAGTCGATACATGGTTGTTGGTGATTTCAATAGTCATTCCCAGAGTTGGGGATATGCACAGTCTGATAGGCCTGGGGATGAAGTGGAGGACTGGCAGGATGAGCACAACTTGATCCTTGTCAACCAGCCCTATGATGTACCAACCTTCTACTCTAGGCGATGGCATACTACTACCTCTCCAGATCTAGCATTCTGCACAGAGGACATCCAGAAAGGTACGGTTAGAGAAGTTGGCGATCAGCTTGGTGGAAGTGACCACAAACCAGTGTTCCTCACAATCAGCAGTGAAGTGATACAGACAGACCATCCCTACCCTAGATGGAACTACAAGAAAGCCAAGTGGAGTCTCTTTGCTATTCGGTCCAATTCTCTTACTCGAGGCATACAGGTACAAGGAAGAGATGTTAACAATGTGGTGAAAGAGTTCAACAGCTGCATACTCAAAGCTGGCCATGAAACCATCCCTAGAGGTGCGAGAAGAGAATACAAGCCCTACTGGACCAATCAGTTGCAGACCCTCCAAGATGAACTCACTGAAGCAAGGAACAGGGCAGAAGAACAGCCATCACAAGAAAACCATGAACAACTTCAGAAAGCAAAGGCACAGTTTCAAAAATCTAAACTGGAAGCTCCACGACGAAGTTGGAGGGAGAAAACTGCTGCCCTGAACCTTGAGAAGGACGGGAGGAAGTTGTGGAGGCTCACGAAACAGCTAAATGATGAAGAAAATAGCAGACAGAAAATCATGTTGGATGAGGATGGGAAACTGTTGACCGGCAAAGAGACTGCAGACTGTCTCGCCAAAGCCTACCAGAAAGAGGGCAACATCAAAGTCACACGCCAACAGCAAAGAGAGGCACGGAAAGAACAGAAGAATAGAAGTATAAGACATACGGAACAAGACTCCATGAAACTTCCACTTACATACCAGGAACTGTACACAGCGCTCAGACAACTGAAGAAGAGGAAGTCACCAGGACCAGATGGAATCTCCAATGAGATGCTAACTCATCTTGGATGCTCAGCCATGCTGAAACTTCCTGACATCTTCAATCTTAGCTGGGAAGAAGGCATAGTTCCGCAGATCTGGAAGGAAGCCACCGTTATCCCAATCTACAAGAACGGCAAGGATAGAAAGAAAGCTTCCAGCTATCGCCCTATTAGTCTCACTAGCTGTGTGGTCAAGACAATGGAGAGGATAGTTAACAAGAGACTCATGTGGTACCTTGAGACAGAAAATCTCCTATCCAAGGAACAAGCAGGATTCCGACAGTTCAGATGCACAGAGGACCAGGCAACATACCTCGCTCAGGAAGTTGAGGATGCATTCCAAGGCCAGAAGGTAGTTTTTGCAACCTGGATAGACCTCCAGAAGGCTTTTGACAAAGTCTGGGCTGCTGGTCAAGATGCAATGATGCGGAATTGCCGACAAGATGCTCCGATGGACCAAATCCTTCCTACACAATCGCAGAGCCAGAGTACTTGTTGACAACCAGAAGAGCACGAAATTCCTCATCCGACACGGTGTTCCTCAAGGAGGAGTGATCTCGCCTACGCTGTTCCTCATCTTCATCGATGACTTGCTTGCAGAGCTGCCACATGGTATCAAAGCAGCACTCTATGCTGACGACTTGGTCATGTGGTGTGTTGAAGAATATGCAATGACTGCCACATACAGAATGCAGATGGCCGCAGACAAGCTCACAGCATGGGCAGAAGACTGGTGCATCTCTATTAATAAGGAGAAGTCGTCAACCACACTCTTCACACTTTCCACCAAACAGAAAGCTGGACCCATCAAAGTCGGTGGAACTGCCTTGAAGACGGACAACGAGCCAACATACTTGGGGGTGACATTTGACAGACGGCAGACATGGAAGCAACATATCCAGAAAGCAGAGGCCAAAGCCAAGCGCAAGCTTGCAATCCTTCGGAAGCTTGCTGGCACCACATGGGGTGCCAATGATCACATCTTGAAGACTATTTACCAAGGTGTGGTCAGGCCTCACCTGGAATATGGATCCACCGCCTGGACAACATCAACCAAGACCAACCAACAGACACTTGACAAGGTTCAGAACAAGGCTCTCAGGCTGATCACAGGTGCAATGAAGAGCACTCCAATTAAGGCCATGGAGAAAATTACTTCCATCCAGCCACTGCAAGAACGTCGCGACACAAGAATTCTTCTACAGACAGAGAAGTTTCGATGTCAGGAAGAACAACCGATGAAGCAGAGAGTTGAGGCACTAACGAAGAATCGTCTAAAGCGAAGCAATTTCATCCACCAGTCCAAGAAGCTTGCTCGAAAGCACACCAGCCATCTCCCAGCCAAGACATTGCCTCCAACGCCATTTCTATCCAAGCCATGGTTGACTAGCGATGAATCCAAGGTTACCATCTGCAGTACAATCCCATACATGACATCCGGAGATAGACAACATGATGACGTCAAACGTGCCCTCACACTAGCACACATCGACAAGAGTTATCCTGGAGGAGCATGGATACAAGTCTACACAGATGGTTCAGCCACAAAAGCAGTAGCAAACGGAGGAGCAGGAGTGTATGTCCGACACCCAGATGGACACACAGTCAGTTGCTCTACCTACTGGAGTACACTGCAGCAACTATGGGGCAGAAGTACGGGCCCTTGAAACAGCAGCATCTCTAGTACACAACACTGTGGAGTGTGCCCAGGTTGTCTTCCTGACTGATGCGCTCTCAGTTCTGGACGCCCTGTCTAACAACAAAGAAACCTGATGGAAGCCCTTCGAACAGTCAGCGTAACTAAGAACTGTCCTCCAGTGGGTACCTGCACACATTGGCATCCCTGGCAATGAAGCCGCTGACCAGCTTGCCAAGCAAGGTTCTACCGAGAGGCAACCAGACAAAGATGTGACTTACAAGGAGAAATGCACCATAATCAAATCTGCATCAAAGCCAAGTCGAGAAGGATGACTACCACCTTCTCACCAGACAGGAGCAAGTCACGATATTCCGGCTTAGAACAGGGCATAACCGCCTGAACTTCCATATGTGTCGGACGCTTGGACTAGCTCCATCAACTGCCTGCAGCTGCAACGTAGGGGACCAGACTGCAGAACACATCATCCAGGAGTGTCCCAATCTTCATGGGCTGAGGAAAACAACCTGGCCAATAAATACTTCTCTCCAGACGAAGTTACATGGCTGCCGGGAGGATCTGAGGAGGACGGCCCATTTCGTGTTTGCTGCCGGCCTGTCCATGTGATTCGCGAACTACAAGAAGAAGAAGAAGAGGGAAAACAAGCACAGATTTACTCCTCTCCAAATCCCGGACCATCTCACTTCATTGTTTCAGACAATGAACACGTGTTGACCAAGGTGAGGATTCAGATGAAACTGAATTATGTTGCCAGTGTGGGATGTTCACATCAAAAGAGATTTCCGAGTGTGTATCTCTTGTATTTGCAAAGTGGGGACGGTGTGACAAAGTCAATAGGGGCAAACTCTGTAACCACTGGGTGCATTTAACATATTGTACCACAATCAGGGTACTAAGAAGAGGAGACATATTCCTGTGTCCTTGCTGTGACACTAGAGAGGAGTAGAGTGAAACAGTTCATAAAACAGTTAATAATTTAGTAGCGTTTTAACAGTTATTAGTTAAAAATATATTTTGGAATTTTATCTTATATTTGAATTGTTTGAACAAAACCACACAATTAATTAAGAGTGCCTAATTCACTATTACCCAATTACTATGCCCAATGTTAATTAGCATTTTGGAACTTTAATAAACATTGCTGTTACATGAATGTTCAAGGTTTCAAGGTTGACCGATAATAGGTACGTCATGTTGAAATCACAAGCGAGTGAAAGTGTATTTCTTTTGAACATTTCTTACGCAATCTCAGTTTAGACAATTGCATTAAATGCATAAATGATATTTTACTTAGTAATATTATTCCACTTGCCGTAAAAGAGATTGACCAGAAGACATTCACCGAAAAACATTACGATACATTTTCGCCAATTCACAAAATTTGGCCCCAGTATTTGTTTTTTGTCGCAATTGGCGACCGACAGCGGGCACTCTGCTAATTTAAATAAAAATTTGGTTACTGACAATTGCATAATGCTGGTAAGATTCCTAACCGATTCCTCATTTACTATGTACATTGTTAAGTAATGTACTGTACATGCGTGTATAATCTGACGACACATTGAATGAATTTGAATCATACCCGCAAATAGAACTGGCAGTCCATATTTTCCGTGGTATATCATTTCGACTAAAAATCATCCCATGTCACTTCTCAATTAGAAATTGTCTCACAAACTGACGTAATTATCACCTTTGATTGGTGCATGTAAACCCCTTTTAATACACACGTATTTCATTATGTAGCAATGATGTAATAAACTAATCATTCACTTTAATTATGTTTGCAAACAAGTGCTTATTACTAATAAGTTATTAGTTACACCTACTACATATTGATTCATTGCAAACAACTCAATATTCACAGATGATCTTTGACAATTGTTTGTACGATGTAGAAACCTTAGGGCATGTACTTGTCGGAGATATATATAATGATGATTATCACGTGATGTAGTGATGAGACATGAAATTTGAGCTCTCCAGGTATTTGGGCGATTTGTGGAAATTTCGTAAAAAACTGGAATAATTTTTAGCAAATAAATTGTTTGAACCAGTTAGCTACATGCCTGCGAAGAAAAAATCTAACAAAAACGACTCTGGAACAAAAAACAAGCGAGAAAAAGGAAAGAGATATCACCGCTTCACACGGACATTACACACAATATTGGACAAGATGGCCGTTGTGAAATAACCGGTTCTCTAGCTGGACAATCGTGTAATTCTGACGGGATTATAAACACTGACGTGAGTAAACAAAATAAACGTTTTCATACATCGTCACCTGATTTCTTCACATTCGATATGCAGAACGTAAATAATACTGGTCAAAATATGTCGAGTATGAGTTTTACAAATCCGAAGTTCACGCCGTATACTCCAATGCAGCAGTTCAGTGCGAGCCCACCGGTCTGGGCCACAGCAATTATGGAAGATATAAAACTTATCAAGGAATCGATGTCTAAAATTGACAACATAGAAAAAACTGTTAATAAAATTAATTCCAAGGTTATTGACCTTGAGAATAAACAGACATGTATTAATACCAGGGTTACAGAAACTGCGGTCACGTTCATAAATAGTGAATTCGAAGATACAAAGAAAAAACTCAAACTCAAAATCAGACATTAAAAAACTCTTGAACAAAATGTCAAAATACTACCTTGAAGCTCGAAGTCTAAGAGATAATTTACTTTTTCATGGAATAACAGAATCCCAACATGAGGATTGTGAAACGCTCGTGTTGGCCTTAATCAAAGCTGATTTAAACATTACGAAGGAAATACCAATCGACAGAGCCCACAGAATTGGCACGGGAATAAGACCAATAGTGGTGAAATTTCATGCAGCCAAGGACAGGGAACTTGCCATAGGAAAAATGAAAGAACTAAAAGTAAAAAACAGGGCGTCGGTGTTCAACAAACAAAGACTGTACTAGCCAGACGAAAGGAATTGTACCCCATTATGGACAGGGAGAGAAAATCCGGAAAAACTGTTAAATGGGCAGGATCTAAATTATTGGTGCGCGAGGGCGTTGAAGGGCCGTTCCATGAGGTGAACAATTAGGACGAGCAGGAGGAGTTACGAATTCTTGCGTGGAATATAAACGGACTGTCCAGAAAATTATCTGATGAAGAGTTTATAGACTATGTAAATTCATATGATATACTTTTACTTTGTGAAACTTGGATTAGCGAAAAACACTTAATTGACTTGGAAATAAATGGATTTCAAAGTTCTCATATTTATGGAAACAAATCACATGGTGTAAAAAGGGGACGTTATAGCGGAGGTATCTCCGTTTATTTTCGTAAAGAACTTGAGCCTAAAGTTTCAATCATAGAAAAAAATGAAAATGGTATTATATGGTTAAAAATTAATCATGATGTATTTTGTTTTAATGAAGATGTTTATATTCCACCAATTACCTCGAAAGTTTTAGTTGATAAAGATTTTGATTTTTTCGAAGAAATTGAAAAGGGAATAGAAACATATAATCGGTTAGGCTATACATATGTTGCTGGAGATTTAAATTCACGGACAGGCATATTGTCTGATCTGATAGAATATGACAGGTATCTTGATAATGATGTATATGATTCTCAATTTATCACGGAGTACGATTTCCCAATACGGCACAATCAAGACCACGTGGTCGACACAAATGGGCGTAGATTAATATCTTTGTGTAAATCTACCAATCACATAATAGCAAATGGGCGGTTACATAGTGACGGCGAACTAGGTAATTTTACATTCTGTTCATCTCGTGGTCTTAGCATAACGGATTATTTACTGATTGACAAAAATATCGTGAACACAATTTCTCAATTTAATATTTTAGAACTCACTGCCTTATCTGATCATGCATCAATTTTTTTCTGTTTCAAGAAAAATTGTACACATACTCATGAACAGGAAACGGTAGAATCTGAAAACAAATCTGGGACAAAAAATGAATGAAGAAAAAGTAAATATTTTTAAAAATTCATTATCGCGTGATATGATTAATAAAAATATGGCGAATAACACCAATTGATACTCGTGTAAAACAATTAACGGATGTCTTACAAAATAATGCATTTACAATTTTTGGTAAACAGCAAACATTCAAAAAACAAAAAGCTTTTACTACCAATAATTCTAAGTGGTTCAACGAAGAATGTTATACTGCCAAGCATGAATTCAAGAAGGCCCGAAATATATTCTTAAAACGGAAGAAAATAGAACTAGTTTTACCAAGATGCGTACGAAATACAATAGAACCAAAAATCGTGCAAAACAAATATATAAAATACAAGAAGGACATAGAGAAAATATTGCAGTGTCAGCCGCTGAAATTCTGGAAATCTGTTAAAAAATGCTATAAAAAATCATATACTAAGGATGATGAAATTAATTACACGCTGGACTGGTAATCCAGGGATCGCAGGTTCGATCCCCCGTCTGACCCTAATAAAATTAACAGTCTTTCAGATGGGACGTTAAACCGAGGTCTTGTGTCGGTGCTTTACACCGTGCACGTAAAAGAACCAGAGGAGATTCTGGAATGGGTCTCTGTCTGTATCATGCACTATCCTCCAAAATCTAAAATAACTAATCTCTTCAGGAGGCGTCGCTCATATGGGCAACCGGTAGCGACGATAAATAAACGTAAAATACATACACAATGATGAAATTAAAGTTGATGATTTACATGAGCATTTCAACACGTTATATGGCGAAGAGCCAAACATTGATGTAAACAATGATAATATTAATATGCAAAATGTATTAAACGATGAATTAGATTGTCCTATAACAGAAAAGTACGAAAAATGATCAGACTTTCAATTTGGTTTCCAAAAGGGCAAAAGCACGGTCGATTGTGTGTTTATACTACACTCAGGGCCTGTTCTGGCTCTTAATTTTTTGTAGCCAATTTTTTGTAGCCAAATCTGCGTTTCCTTTAGCCAATTCCGACGCGTGCCATTTTCCCCAAACAGAGTATTTATAGTATATTAATGTATTATATGTATCTAGCAATTGCATTACCTAAGTGCTGTATGCCCATAAACTACAACTGAGGTAAGGGTTACATTTGCAGTGATACATTACTTGACAAGTTGTGTCCACTTTCATTTTCAAAATCATTTTAAAATCCATTCCTGCACGAGTTTATTAAATGTGTAAGCTGATGGGGGAGTGTATACATCAAATTTAGCATGCTTAGACACACTATCTTTTTTAAGGCTTGTACAACCGGTAGTGAATGAATTGCATTTCTGGTTTTTGATGCACAAGTTGCAAAACATAGATTGTGATTTTGAATCATAGCGAAGTCATGGGTGACCCGCTTTCCAACCCTCTTGAAAAAGTCTATCACTTTTTGATTGTTTGGATGGTGGAGTTACACCAGAGACCCCAGAGTCTAATTTTCGTTTTAGAGCCATTTAATTTCAAAATGTAGACTATAATGAATAACCAAATTAGCAGTGTGTCTGAATGCCTTTTGAAAGCAAATATGTGGTATATGCATAAACATGCGATTTATATAGCATCGGTTGTTTGTAGCAAATTTATTACTGCTTTCCTTTGATATTCAAATTAACTTACACAATTAAAGACAACAAAAACAAAACAAAAGTTGCCGACATACTTACGTCTAACAGTCGTGTAAAGCTTTTCAATTTGGTAGCATACTTTTTGTCTACAAAGGATTTGGATAACAATGTAATGCCGCCCTGCTCTTAATTATCACCTGCTCAATATAATAAGCATTCATAGTGTGTCCCGTGTTTGCACACTAATCAAACATTATGCCCCATTAACCCATTCAACACCAAGTAACTCACATGGACTGGTCCATGATATTTTTAGACCAATAAATTAATAACAAAATTACATTTGGATCAGTTCATTTATCAAAATGGGTAATTATTTTTCTAAAAATAGTTATATTACTTGAAAAAATTGCAGATCCTTATGAGACGGCTCGTCACGAGCCGGCTCATCTGGATCTACACTTTTTTGTAAGCCAATTTAGAGGTCTGTGGTGTTGAAAGGGTTAAATAAACAAACAACACGCTTGTATGATTCTCCAGTCCGAGATATTAGTCACGCGTGACACGATTTCACCTTGACCCGAGTAATTTCCACAAATAGCCACGGGGGAATTTCCAATTTTCGGATATTTTACAGATTTTCGCCGTTTTTATTATTTTCGCCAAACTGAATTCTTATTAGCCAATTTTGCAATATTGTCGCCATTGGCGAGGCTGGCGATTGCCAGCGCGGGCCCTGACTCTATAATATCCAAAGTAATACACACAGGTCAAAAACTCTATTCTGTGTTTATCGACTACGAAAAATGTTTTGACAAAATAAATAGTACGTTTTTATGGCAAAAATTACTTGCTGAACAAGTCAGCACAAAAATGATAACAGCTGTAAAATCTATGTATAGTACTGTACGATCTGCCATAAAACATTATGTAAAAAATCATTCCAGCTGCATTGATTCACATCTCGGCGTGAAACAAGGTGATCCGAGCTCAAGTCTTTTATTCATGATGTTCGTGAATGACATAATGAATAATATAAACTCAAATTTAAATGGAATATTTTCATTAGATGAACTACAGCTTTTTATTGTTTTGTATGCAGACGATCAAGTACTGTTCTCTACATCACCGACATCATTGCAATCTATGTTGAATGACGTAGAAATTTATTGTAATACATTTGGTCTGAAAATCAATACTAATAAAACGAAGGTTATGATATTCGAGAAAGGAAGACATACTACTCACAATTTTTATCTCTACAATCAACAAATTGAAATTGTCTCCTCTTTTAAATACCTAGGTATATACTTCTTTAAAAATGGCAATTGGCACCGAACGCAAAAATGCATAGCTGAATAAAAATCAAAGGCATCAAAGGCCATGTACCGACTTTTTTCTATTTTTAATCAATATGAATTTAGGACATTTGAGAAATCGAAATTGTTTGATACTCTGGTTGCATCTGTCCTAAATTACTGTTCGGAAATTTGGGGGTTAAACCCAGGAAAAGATATAGAATTAATTCATACAAAGTTTTGCAGAAAACTTCTTATTGTAAATAAATCCACAAATTTAAGTGGTTTATATGGAGATCTTGGAAGAGTCCCTTTGAAAATAAATAGACAAGTATATATGATAAGATATTGGATTAAAATTTTAAACATGAATGATAATGCACTCATTAAACGAATTTATATAAGGCCATTTTTTTTATATTACTTGGTTTATGGATTTTTTTTGGGTCGGAGGTCGAAATAAAAATAAATATAAAATGATACATTCTCTTTTTTTTTTATTTGTTTTCCCAACATTTATGGTCGGAGGTAAAAATAAAAATAAATTAAAAGACTTAACTTTCGAGATATTTATTCTCTCAAAAAATGCTTTGCTGTTTTAAAACCACTGTAAATCAATTAATATTAAAATGTCTTGACACTGTGTCCAAGTCTACTTTCTGTTAGCAACTTTCAGGGCATTTCTAACAGCGGGTGTTTTCCCAAGATTTAGGCACGTCTGACAGATCGGTCGGACAATGGAGTAATGGGCCTTCTTCTCCCGGACTGCCTCACTCTCCGCTTCTGTTGCCACTTCTGTATCTCCACAGTAAAAACAGACATCTGTGAATTTCTGTGTGACACCTTCAATAAAAGGAAATAACTTTCAAATATCTGACCTGAACTCTACTATGCTGTGGTTCAGACCAGTCGACTAGTCAGAAAAGGGGTATTTTTTAAAACAAGATGGCCACCGCCTTCATATCGCGCCCTACGAGTGCTGGGCTCAATTTTGATAAACCTGCTTTCTGCAAGTGGGTATGATAAAAATCAGTGCAGTCACGTGATAGCTCACTTAAATACGACACATTCATCTGGATCAACATGGTTTGCCAACTTTTGCAACATGGCCTGTGTGGATGGAGTGTATCAAGTCAGATTAAAAGTTATATATTTATAATATTGTTTAATATTTTTAAAGAACTGATAAAACCTTCGACCAGATATCGACACGTGCGTGAAGTATCGTTAAAATATTCAGTACAGTACAGTATTGGACTTCAACGCCGGACACAAACGTATCTGCGGCAGACAGTGCGGAGTGAAGTAAATTCTATAGCACCCCCATATTTCAGCTCCGACCTTCGAATTATACTGATTATCACAAGTAATACGTCTCGAACAATAACGGTACTAGCCTTATTATGATGCTTATCTAGAATTTAGCCTACCTGCATAGTAGTTGGTTTCCATGGGAGATGAACAGCAGAGACTTTCCCTAACAACCAAAGCATCCTTAAATGTGTGGCTTTCTGGGAACAAACAGCTGCCACAGGAAAATGTCAGCTCTTCCTCCACCCTGTCAAGTGCAAGTACCATGTGCACATCTAGCCGCCTCGGACTGTACACCACTCGTCTCTTGCCACACTCGTGACATAATATGAAGCTTCTCACCTTCGCTGAAATATTTTTTTTTTTCTATACATATATAATATATATACACATATAAAATATGATCTGCAAAATGCTAGACACATTAAGTTTTAAGCAAAAGACTGAAAGTGCTTAAACCGTTCCATGTTCCAGTTCTGTATTAACCCTTTAAACCCCATCATCCTAGTCTACACAGGCCAATGTTTGCAAACAGTGTAGATTCAGATGAACTGGCTCCAAATGAGCCATCTCATCATGATCTGCACTATTTGCAGTTATTTTACCAGAATTGTTTTAAAAGAAAACATCCATTTTGATGAATGAACTGACCAAGTCATTTTCTTATAAAAATTAATTGGCCTGAATTTGAACTTGGAATAGTTCATTTAGATACTTGGGGTTGAAAGAACAGGGCATGTTTTTACGAAGAAAATCAAGTAAGGCATATGAAGACTATGGTCTACATAGTCACTGATTGTTCCATTCTTAATTTGCTAAAGAAACCAACAAGTCAACGTTGTGGGAACCAGGGTACACGTTGAAAAACTCAGAAAATAAATATATATCTGACACTTATACAAGGACTATCCCGGGAAAAATTCTCACTGGTGACTGGGGACAGAAATTTCCTGGAAGAGCCCTATGGGTTTAGAATCACTGAAAAGATTTATGCACTTGCTACAAGTAGACCTTTATGATTCTTATCAGCTTCAGTGGCGGCAGGAATGCCCTTTAACCCAGGACGTTGATTATCTGTTGTCTCCATCCCATATGTGTCGTTGAAAGGCATGTATTCTGTTTTCTGTGGATTCATTGTTGGGTCAGGTAGCCAGTGGAGGTTGCTGATTTTTTCCGTAGAAAGTCTTGCTGGATTCAGAGTACAATACCAGCAATCTGCACACTTCTTCACCTGAAAAGAATAGAACAATATCCAGTTAAACCTGTCGGGCAGCAATAGTGTTTGGACCGTCCGTCCATCTCACTGTAGTTATAGTGGGGACCCATCTGGAATCCTATTAGAAAGATTATATTACAGTTTCTAAAATTTTCTGTTTTCCATCACAACGCGGGCATCCGTCGTTTGACTCCCGATATTCATCTAGATGTCATCATTACATGGAACAAACAACGATTTTGATAGATATGATATACTATTTGCACTACTAAATGTTGTTTAAAATGTCAGTGGCGTCGACATTGAATGACCTTATTTTCGGAATTACCGTAAATACCCTAAATATTCGGATACCAACATTTGAAAAGTTGCAAGTTGCAATGTTGCCCATGGGATACATGGCAGAATGTGCCATATCATGTGATGGCAAATTGACCAATGTAAAGCGTCGAATTTACGATGAGGTATAAAAACAAGAACGACAGTCGTCCACGACAGCATTGTATCCACCTGCAGCCACTGCCACTGTCCCAAAAACGAACAAAGGGCGATAACTAAAAAATTATGTGGGCGTGACGACAAAATCCATAGTATCCCCCGACTTCCGTGTTTATAGCGTTGACCTGGGGCTTTACTTATAAAGGAAAGGTATAACTTGGCACAGAACACGAAAATCACACAGTGTAGATACACAGACTGTGCTCCTTTGTCAATTTGTACCTTTCCCCATGCAAGGCCTCAGTTTTAATATTAATACCTGATATGTATACTGCCTCTTTCGACAGTGGCGCCTTATGAAGTCGTTCAGCTTATCATACTTCTTGACATCTGTCCCCTTCTGAAGCCCATCTACAGCGTGCTTTTCTGCCGGATGGTTCTCGTCCAACATAATGTCAAGTATATTAGCGAAAGTGTCAATGTCATCCTTGGAGGCTGCATCATGGACAACAACATGCTCGTCATGCAATTTAAGCTGAGAGAAACGATGCTTCAGTAGTGCCTTTACAGAATCAAGGGAGTGGATAAGACCTTCTTTCAATGCTGCATTTTTGTCAACAGCACTCCTCAGCTTCTTGAGAGAGCCTAGTGATTTGACCCTAAATTCAAATGACTCCTCCATTTTATCTCTCATGAAACTTGAATGCTGAAGTGCCATGTTTAGCAAGCTCATGCACTGTTCGGCAGGGTTTGCATAACTATGGGACGGAGCTGTTCTGGCCGCGATCAGCCTGTCCAAATCCAGGGCCATGAAGAGAGCGATGTAGGACAGCTGTACAGTCCAGTATGTTGTACGATGGTCTGGTCCTCCGTCAGTGAAAAGGAACAGAATTGGCTTAGACAAGTTTACATCATCATTACTAAATTCTGTGGACCTCAAAATTGCTGATGTTTCCGTGGCATGACGCATAGCGCTTGAGGCTTCAAACACTTTATCCTTCACTGTCACATGAATGATACCTTGGTAAAAGCTATCAGAAGCAGACTCTGGTATGTCAACCTGGAACAACACAGATGGCACAACACCATGAACATGAAAGTCGTGATCTAATGCACCCACTGTAACTTCAGCCGGGACGAGGCACCTGTTATGAGGCCTTACACCTGATGAAACTGGTGCTCCTGGCTCACCTATTGGGACGACAGACTTGTCATCAAGGCACAGAAAGAACGAATCCTCTCTGAACTTCACGGCCATCTCCTTCATCATACAAAACTGCTTAAAAGCAAAGTTTGAGTCGGGATGTTTAGCACGAAGTAGTCTTTGCTGAACAGCATATTTGACATTGAACCTCCCAGTGTAGCAAACTGCTGTCCTTGCATATGCATTGGCTGGCCAGAAATTCAGTCTAAGCCACGACACTGAGGGGCATCTTGTACCTGGTGGAAGTCTTCCTGATATAACGTCAATCAGATTCTGCAATGATATTGCAAGAGGCATGTACATATGGGATGTTTGGTGTCTTTCATGAACAACGGAGACCTCATCTAAGTATTTGGAAAGTTCCTCCCAATATGGATCGAGACGTTTATCCGCAGCTCGTCCATTGTTTGACCTTAGATCATAAAAAAGATCTGGCTCATCTGCTGTAAGGAGAAACTCTGCTTCAGATTGCTGTTTTGTTTCAGCAGCAGAACTATCCTGAGTTAAAAAATGATACGCATCTCTCAAAATTGCTGGTTTAATCTTGCAGGAATTGGCATATCTTTCAATAAACTCTTTACGCATTGTTCTCGTAGAAAATGATGGTAAATCTCCACGAATGAAGTTGATTGCGTCAATGTCACCTTCCCCGTGTCCCCCACTAGGATCATACTTCCATACAAAGTTAATGTTCCCGAAATAGTTACCATGACGGTAAATATAGATCTTCAACGGATATTGTACAGATAAATTCTCCAACCAAAGTCTCCGCTCAGTTTTATCCGAAGGCTGAAATTCATACAAACTTACTGACTCATATAGTTCCACTTCATCAAGAGCATGTTTAACCCCAAGTAACTGACATGGACTGGTGCGTGATATTTTCAGACCAATAATTAATAAGAAAATTACCTTTGGACCAGTTCATTTATCAAAATGGGTAATTTTATCTAAAAATAGTAATAATTATTACTGGCAAAAAAGTGGTTGTGGGGTGTGGGGTTTGGTTTTTTTTGTTTTGGGTGTGGGGTTGGGGTTGTTTCAAATAGTCTTTGTTTGTTGTATTGATAACTGGAAGAACTCTCAAACACCAACTGTCTGTTAAAGACCTTACAGGTTGTTCTGAAGCATGTGCATCAGCTGTTCTCTGGCGCTGTTGTGTTAAGAAATCCACATAATGATTCAGCACTTCCATCAATTTCTCACACTGCCCTTTGAAAGACGCAAATTTTGTGTTAAAAAACCATGGCATGGCCAGCATATCTATCATAGCGGATGTGTGTAGTTGAAGATCTTCCAGGCACATCTGAAAAAGAAATAACTTGATACTTAGCCTAAAGTTGGTTTATATGGCATGTAAAGTTGTTCCACGGTGTTTTACCAATTGAACTTATTCATTCAATACGATGTCACTGACGTCACAGTCATGATGTTGCACTGTGATTGGAATGATTGATCAAACAGAATATAATATTTTCCATTTCTGTTGGGTTACGCACATGAATATGAAGATGATCGGTCAAAGGAAACAGAAGTTATAAGAAATTAACCACAGTGTTAAGTGTTCGGATGCGGACACGTACATGTACGACGGAAAACATGATGACTATAGTTGCCCCTGCTGCTAAAGCAGGCGGGACAAAAATGTCACATGACAAATGCCCCCCACCCCCACGTCATACTTGATGGAAAACAGCATATTTGAGAAACTCTTGTTTATAATCTCCTCAACCAAAATGTGATGGACGGAAGGATATATGCACGGTTCAAACACGATTGCCTGATGATAGGTGTCAGAAGGTATTGGACATTTACAAGAGAGCAATATTAAGGAAACAATATTAATACTGTGTCGTAAAGACGTATGATATTATGAACTATTTACAGCAATTATTTTCCCCAGCATGCAGGGAGTTAAGGTATTTAAATAATCTATTACCGCCCCTGGCATGTCAAAATGGAATGTAAATTTTCATCAATATACACACCAGATATGGTGATTTTTTATCCCAGAGCGTGTGTACCAAGGTCCAAATTTACCACAATAACTGGCGTGCAAATTGATGAAAATTTACATTCCATTTTGACATGCCAGGGACGGTATAAATAGATTATTGCAATATGTTATTACCTTTGGTTCCTTTTTCTTTGATACTCTCCAGTCATTGAAGCCAGAGCAAGATGTGAACCATTCTGGAACGACAATTCCCCTCGAGTTCAGTGTCTGTATGTGTGGATCGATATACCAGAGTGTATTTGTTATGGTCTTCATAATGGAAAGCCCAACTGTCTGAACCTGCACTGGTGTGAACCCAACATCTTTCTCTTTAAGGACCATGAGGACCCGGTTGAACAGCCGGTCCTTTCCCGTTGTCGGTGACCTGAAACAATATTTGCATTAAAATAGACTAGAGTGACCTGAAACAGAGTTTGCATTGAAACAGATGGGTCTGAATTAGTGAAACAATATTTGCATTAAAACAGAGCGCAATAATATACACGAGCTCAAGAAGACAAGGACCCACAGGTCGCCATTTTAACAAATCTGAAAGAGCATTGCTGGTTGGTAATTCCTGCCCAGTTTCATATGGCCTGGTAGTTTGTGAGAAAAAGATTTTTTAAGATTTTGCGCTATTTTTAGAAGGCGGCCATCTTGGATTAAAAACAATCACCCATATATCATCCCTATGAAGTCTGACTGCTATCGGCCCAGTGGTTCATGAGAAGACGTTTGAAATCTCTAACACAAGGATGAAATTTTGACCTGTCTTCTGCTGTAATATTTAAAATATTGTAGCGATTATTTTTCCCAGCATGCAAAGGGTTAAAGGTTAATATTGACATAAATATAAAGTGTGACAGACGGACAAACAGGTGAAAAACATATTAATGCACCCTGATTTATAGTCACGGGCACATATTAAGGATTTAATAGTGATCAGATGTATAAAGTAGGAGTCTGTGAAGAGTAAAAGGAATCTAAACTACTATTAGTCTATTAAAAAGGCTATCCCACTAAACATATGCACTTTCAAATTGGACCGAGCCAGGATTTTGAAGCGGAGTATCCATGTTTTTTCAAGCAGTGAAAAGAAGCGAAGTGAAAATGGAAAATCATGCATTTGTTAATAGAGCACAAAAAAATGCAACTGAGCCCTTTAAATATTTGTCTTAAAACATCAAATAGATATTTGTTTTATTCGTTTAGAGACAAGATTGTATATATCTAGATTATTAATATAAACAGTGCAATGTAAAATTGCCAAAAAAATCAGATAAATCTAGGTACCAGCCATTTTAAAAATAGGTCTCTGTGTAATACACTGACTAGGTATGGTATGGATGCATATTTCCGACAATCTGTTTGAATGGAATAGCCTTCTGTTAATTTAAGTTCTGCTACATACAAATGAGCTGCTCATAGAATATCCCAACAATCTGGCATCCTGTGCAAATATCGGACTTGGAACAACAACCTGTGGATCCAGTCTTGATCAGTATTTGATATTCATGTGAGACTTTTTTTGGATCCTGGGCAAACGGTGATGCCCCCATTATTAAAACTGTATATGCGCCTAATTATGCCATTTTGTTGAAATTTATATCAGCGGACTCAAATGTGGGTGTCAGAACTTATACACTACAACTTGCACATAGATTTTAGTATTATAAATATTAGAAAATATGATCTGCGTCGTGATAAAACCAACAAATCGCATATGCCTGAAATATCAGACTGGATCCCCTTTTGCTGCCAACACAGTCTGATCTGACATTTCCTGTTTATGGGTGATAGAGGTTAATATGGTAATTATTCATGAAACAGAATATCCACAGTAGGTGGAAAGTGTTGACCCGGATTAGCCTGCGCAGGCTGACTTGGGTCAATGACACATGCTACTTTGTTGGTTTTCTCGCGACGTGGCTCATATATGATATATGAGTATAAAAAGCCTTCCACCACTTTCAATAGCACAATTTTTACCTGTCTCGAATCTCCAAGTCATAACCTGTTTCAACATAATAAATAGACCAATAGTAATAAATCAATGTGTCAAAAACAGAAAAGAACAAATGACCCATACTTTCAAGTGTTTTTAATATGGTTCTTTTAAAAAATACTATTATTAAACACAGCATTTCACAATTTTTAAGGTTGGTGTAGGGTTCTGTTTTAAAGTCAATGGAAATCTAGAAAAAAATCATTCTATTAAACGAAGTTGAATCATGGCGTTCATGTGGACATTATTTCAAATATGTATATAAATGCAGTATATTTTAATAAAGGTTGTATTTTACCTGTCTGGCGGGAGTTTATCATATTTCTTTTGTGCCGTCATCAAAACGCTGAACACGTTCACTTCGTCTGCGGCGGGCTTTTCATCTCCAGACTCTGAAAAATTAGTCTCAGGCATACAGTATTTGAGGAGAGGAGGGATGAGTGCAATAACAAGAAATCAGTAAAAGTGTATTTGTGCGACCAGACTACATGGCTGTCGATGACCTGGCCAGCCATGACAAGGGGATATTTGTGTCTGACCGGGACACTTTATATATCATAGCTCGCTACAAGCTGGTCCGGACTCGGTTGTACCAGTTGAAATACAGAAACATGGAGTCACCTCAGGGTTCACTGCCGGTCGAGGAGGGGAACCGGTTGGTGTGTTGCCATGACTCTTAACGACGTCCACCTCCTGAAGCCGGACGACAGCCAGCACAAGGCGGTGACTGCGGGTAATCCCTTCCACCGTGTCGGGAGACCCTTAACTCGATGAAGAACAACAACAACAACAATTATATAGTCACATCACAAATTTTGGTGGGTGGGGTAAATTTGTTACACCTGTTGTTTTTTTAAGGTCTACAAAGATGAATTTGGAGTTAAATTCTGCCAATACTTGTATCGGTGTGTCCGCTGGTGTTATGGACGAGGATTCGTCCGTCTCTGATGACGATGAACGGATCTCTTCTATGGATACATCGGACCAGTCTGCGATAAGTTTGTAGATGGCATCGCCGAGGGATTCGTTCCGAGTACCCCGGACAATGCAGCTCCGGTATTTGGTAGAATCGCCGAAGCAACGGAGCTTAACTTTGAAATAAAAAACCGACCCCGCAACGTGCCCGGCAGCCATCTTGTTATTGTTGTTGATGGACGCTTGACTGTCGTCAAGTCGATAGACGCTACATGCAAGATCATAAAACGCGTAAAATCGCGAGATGGCAAAATGGTGCACGGTAAATTCCGATGTATTTCGAGACGCGCTGATGGCAAAACGTCCGTGTTTGTTTCAAACCTCAAGTTTATTAAGACTAGCATAGACTCGCTCGTTCATCATATTTTTTTTATTGTTCCATCACAATTAAGGTCGGCGGAAATAAAAAACGAAAACAACCAAAATTTTATTTTTATTGCAAATTGAAAAAAATCGGGTCGGCGGATCCGTAAACCAAGTAATTAAAAATAAATGGCCTAATGCTAAAAAACGACGCAAGTAATAATGTGACGTATAATGGTTCTAATTGGGCATACCAAATAAAATCGATTTTGGAAAATCTGGGAATGTCTAATCTATGGCTTCACCAACAAACTTATGAAATTAAACTGCATATTATAAAACAAAGAATCTTTGACCAATATCATCAAACTTTGTACGCAGACATAAACAACTCAAGGAGACTATCAACTTACTGTAGATTCAAACATACATTTAATTTAGAAACACACCTTGATAATAGTACGGACAAAACATTTAGTATAGCCCTGAGCAGATTTAGACTTTCATCACATAATTTAGAAATTGAAAGAGGAAGGTATCTTAATGTACCACGAAATGAGAGAATATGCACATTTTGTAACTTAAGAACAATCGAAAATGAGTATCACTTTCTTTTAATATGCACATTGTACACCGATATGCGAAAAAAATACATAAAGCTGTATTATTGCAGTTGGCCAACTTTAAATAAATTTGATAAACTTATGATGTCAAGAAATAAAAAGGAAATCTCAAACTTATCAAAATACATATATTTTGCCAGTAAAGTCCGAAAAGAGTTAGATCAAATCAATAATATTCCTTGAACTATAATACTAATGAATATATAAACAAACTATAAAACAAACTAAGCTTCTCTTTAAAAAAAAATAAACTTAATAAAATATGATAATTATGTAAGACTCATGTTTCATGTTGTCATTACATTACATGTTATGTTTATATACTATTTATAATAGACTAGAAGCACTGTAATTTTGCTTAATGTTGAATAAATGTTGTTGTTGTTGTTGTATATATATATATATATATATATATCATACGATTGTTTATATATATTCGTGGTGAACAATGTATACAGCAAGGTATAAGATAATTTGTGATCAGTATGATTTTGAATGTCCACTGGAACCCGAAAAATGTTGTCAGGTAAGAATTGGAAAGTAATATTTGTCATGCCGAACTACAAACAGTTTTTATTCGCCGATAAACAACAAATATTATTTCCATTCTAACATGACCCAATATAATACTGTGAATGAATAAATGTGTGTTGTTATTTTGTTGGCAGAGCAAAATTCAAAAGCAATGAAATAGACTGGCTCTAGCTGCTGTTTATTGCAGATTTAACAACGGTAAATTTGTTCTTTGTTTGTAGGAACAAAATATCAAGTAATGTTAGAATTTATTAATATTCAGGTTGGTGTTCGTGGCAAAGACATTGTTGTGCTAGGAGTGGAAAAGAAAGCAGTTGCCAAGTTACAAGAAGATAGAACAGTTAGAAAAATAGCTTTGTTGGACGATCACGTAGCTCTAGCTTTTGCAGGTTAGTACATAATTATTGATAATAATTGATTTATGGATGTAGGTACACAGTTAACTCCCTTGATAATGGTGTATCTGAAGTTGCTCATTTATTTCGCTGTTTAAAGGATGTTTACAGTTAGTAGACAATTATCTCCTTTAGATTAATCATTAACGTTAATGCTGGATTCATTGAAATATACTCACCGTATAAACTAAACAAAATAAGAAACTTCCGCTAACTTTGCTTGAACATAGCTTGATGAAAACAAACCGGGGGGGGGGGTAATTGTTATATATGTATTATAATTTATGATTTTAAATAGTGTTCCATAATGTATCGTTTCATGCCAAAATTATAGCCATAGGTTAACAGAAATGTGGAGAAATGTTGACCATGTGCAATAGGGGTTAAAAACAAAAATAGCACTTAATAACATGTATTACTGAAGTGTTGATTACTGTCTGTGGAATATTGTTGTTGGTGCATCCTGTCCTTTAAAATCATGCATAAAGATTTTGTATCGCTCGACTAGAATTCCCAACATGCAGTGCAATGTCTTCTGTTGACATGTCAGCATCAGGCATGCCAGTTGCCCGTTAGCATCAATTATTGGGTAACTTGACATACTAAATTGCTACTCTGTAAAAACCGTTGACTTTGACGAAAGCATTTTCGTTCACTTGACAACAATGTCAGTAGGGCAAGTAAAACAACCGATTACCCCATGGAACATGTCGAACCATGCATGCATGTGCCAATCAAGTTTTACGTTATTTTACAATTAACATTGCCAAAATAATCTCTACAATTCTGATGATACAGCTCGAGGCTTATACCACCCAATACCCATCTTCATTTCAGTACACATTAACGCAACAAAATACTACATGCATACATCGGAAGTTTATTTATTTTGTTTAGTATACCGTAATTTGCTATGTATAACGCGCACTTTTATTACCGAAATCCTTGAGGAATTTGTCTAGTGCGCATTATATACGGGTACAGCCGTCACAACATTTTTTTCCAGGCGAAATTTCGACCCACATCGCCCCCCACCACTTCAATAAGTAGGTACGTTTGGCAAACGTTATAAAATAACTGTACCGATGATATATATATATAATGGCATTGATTTAGACCAACTATGAACCTAGATAGCATTTATTTGCTTTGAATTTGGGAAATTTCATCAAAAACGTAAATGGTATTGAGCTCTAGGTCTAGGTAGGTAAGATAACAGAACATTGGAATTTATAGTTTATCTGAGATATTGAGATCATATATCATAATTATGTTTTAAATATATTTATTTGTTTCTTTATTAGAAATATTAAAATGTAATTCTTATAAACAAATACAAATAATGTGTTAGCTCTTAACAAATTGTTTGTAACGCTGTTTATGAACCCAATACAATGGTTAATTAGTTTGACACGTTTTGAAGTTTGCATGGACATATTTGAGGTGTTAAGAAATATAAGCAGGTGTAGAGAATTTTGAGAAAATAATTATTGCTTGATGCATTAATTCAATGTCATAGAAGCTGTCATTAGACAAGCAGTACACTCCGTTGATTGATATCTATCACTCAAAATACAACTCAGAATTGTCAAATCTCAGTTATTGTCACAGTACTTAAAATTCAGAAACCCCTACACTGCTAGAGATAAGCTCTCCATTATCAAGTATGCAGAGGCTCATGGCAATCGGAAGGCACGAACACAGTACGGCGTCGGGGATTTATCAAAACCATGCACTTCCGGACGTAGGCACATGCACTTTCGGACACAGTTTTTCTTTTTGTAATAAACAGACATGATTTTCCTCCGTTTTTTAGCGGAAATCCGCTTTTTCGTCGATCTCGTTCCGATATTTTTTTCTTTTTCCTATTTTCGTTTACGTTCCGCTATTTTCGGAACATTTCCGTTGTTTATTTTCGTTAATAACCATTTCGTTTAAAAGCGGATAATCGGATATCCTCGGATAATATCCATTGCAAGATGTCGTCCTCTAAGTGTTGTAGATAGAAGTGTAGATCTTTCAAAAATCGAGAATGGTTTGAGAAATTCATGGCGATGGGAATGGTTAGAAAAGAAGGTTGATGACGAATACCTCGGTACCTATATCAGGAAGCTAAATGTAAGGGGGCTAGCTACTTGCGAATTGTGCCGAAAAGACCTGAATTACGCAGGCCGAGGTTGGAAAAGCCTGGAACAACATGTGTTCAAAAAGCTGCACCGAGATAATGTGAAGGTGCGGCGTACCAATTATAGTCTGTCTGGTACGATTTTCAGCATTTAGGCATGCAGCATGGACCTGTTCAATAGAAAGTTATGCATTTCATATATTAAAAGACAACATTTACTTACTAAACTTCTTCATATAAACTTTTCAAATATAGACCTTTAAAATGCACCAGAATGCAGGATTTGAAGTAGTCATTTTAAAAATGTCTTGGGGGTGATCCCCCAAACCCTCCTTAAAGGAGGGGTAACCCCTCCCGCACCCACCCCGCTCGCCGCTTTGCGACTCGTTATTTTCAGCTTTTTTGGTTTCACCCCACAATCATGTCTGAATAAAGTAATAAAGCTTATTACGAGACTTAAGAAATGGGCCCGATGAAAATTCATTATTGATAGATAATCAATATGGATTTCAAAATTCCAAGTCAACTCATGATTGCGTTTTTGTTCTTCATGCTATTATTCAAAAGACACTATCTATCTATGAAAAAGAAACTTTATGTAGCCTTTTTAGATTGGGAAAAAATGTTTGACCAGATTAATCGAGCAATGGGGTTAGGTTAAATGTCAACAAAACTTAAATAATTTGAAAATGGTCGTCGTACATCATATGATTTTTTCATCTACAACTCAAAAATTGATATTGTGTCATTTAAATATCTTGGTGTTCATTTGTTTAAAAACTGCAATTGGAACCGACACAACGTATTGCACAACATGCCAAATTTTCATTACATAATTTATTCACTGTCAGCAATCAGTTAGAATAATTATTTCTCAAAGAATATACTTATTTGATTCCCTTGTATCGTCATCCCTTAATTATTGTGCCGAGATAAGGTGTCATCATGCCGCACCAGACATTGAACATGTACCGTCATTTGCTATCTATACCTCGCACATTTATTACTTAACACAATGTAGAATTTGTCTAGTGCGCATTATATATATATATATTATGTATAGCATGACAACATTTTTTCAGACAAAATTTTCAAATATTTCGACCCTATTCGCACCTATCCGTTAATACGTTCGGCAAACGTTATAAAATAACTGGGGTACGGACATTTGCCCCGAGGGACATCTGCCCCGACTCCAAAAATGGCTAGGGAGGACATCTGCCCCGACTCTGTTTTGCAAAGGTGGACATCTGCCCCGACTGTTTTGCAGCGGCGGTCATCTGCCCCGACTAAAGTGGACAACTGCCCCGACTCTGTTTTGCATGGGCGGACATCTGCCCCGATTGTGTTTTGCAAAGGCGAATATCTGCCCCGACTCTGTTTATTTGTTATAAATTTGAACAATTTCATCCAAAACTTTGGCAAAAATGGCGGATATTTAGTGATTGTCTATTTCCCGTACGTTCTCGTACTATATCGTATAAAGTCATACTGCAATACAGAAAAATTGAAATTATAGTTTATCTGAGATATTGATATAATGTATCCTATTTTTTAACCTATTTGTTTCTTTTATGAGGATTATTGTAATTGTTAAAAACAAATAAAAATAATGTGTTGACAAATTGTTTGTAGCACTATCTATCTTCCTCTAAATATGTCAAACCCCTCGCGGGGATGTAGACATGTACTCTTTGGTAAACCGTTACAATAGGCCTATGAATATTTATAGTAAAATACTATTAATTAAATACTGGATAAAACTACTTACTCTAGCCAATCAAACAATATTATTTAAAGTCTACAATCTGCTGAAGAATGATACAAATGCAGGACTCATATATAATGGTAATAATTGGGCATACAAAATAAAACCATTCTCGATGAACATGGTCTAACATATATATGGTAAAATCAGTTCAATATGCTTATCAATTTTAATACAATAAAACAACGAATACTTGATATGTATCATCAACAGTGGTATTCATCAATCAATAACTCTACTAGTCTTGAAACGTATAACTTGTTTAAACTAGAATTTCAATTAGAAAAAATCTTGATATTATACTAGAACTTAAATTTAGAATATCGTTAACCAAATTTCGGACATCATCCCATGAACTAGCAATAGAACAAGGGCGTTATACAAACTTACCACAGAATGAACAAATTTGTATATATTGTAAATAAAGAATGACCGAAAGTGAGTATCATTTTCTTCTTATTTGCCCTAAATATAGGTAAATAAGAAACAAATATCTGAAACACTACTGTTACACTTGGCCTACCAAACAAACGTTTATTACCTTACTTACAGAGACTAAGCGGAAAATTGTTCAAAACCTATCCAAATTTATATATCTATATTACACAAGTTTAGCAAGAAATTAACAATTTTATACACCACAACCATCTATGCTCTTTTGAACATGTATTCATGCCTTTCCATTGTACTTTGTTAATATTTATGTATTGTTTGCTATAAATATGTTATCATATTTAATGCAATAAATATATTATAGTTAGAATAGCTGTAGAACAGCTTAGATATGATGATGAAAAGGCCGTATGATATCTTGGTTCTCCTGTTGTGGGATTGAGCCGAAATAATGATCATCTCCCGTTTGCGATAAAATTCTGATCTATGTTGAAACTACTGTAAACTTGTGTACGTGTTTTTTTCTAGATCTTCTTATGAAACGATGTTTTAGAATATTCATAACCTGAACAACAACAACAACCTTTATTTAGCAAATCGACATAGAACATGCCATTGGCTAATGAACAGTAAATAAATAAATATAATTAGGGATGGCAACGAATAGCGATTATACTATTCGAATATTCAGTTGGGACGGTATTCGAATATTCGATAGAATTCTCTCAAAATCCGAATATGTTAAATCCAATTTGCATAGATTACACCTACGGTAGCAGTTTTCTTATTCTCAGCGATTCAAGCATTTCCAAACATGTGATTAAGCGGGTGGCATTTTTGAGGACAATATAATATATTTTTTCCGAATATTCGAATACTGGAATAGTTCCAGCTAATATTCGAATATTCGTTGCCATTCCTAAATATAATACATACATGTACATAATATAAATAAAATCCATTTCTTAGCGTATGCCTCCTTTATCATACCGTCTGTGAACATAATTATGACGTCATATATATACACGCAGCATGATGATCACGGTAGATTGATTAGCACTGACTAATAAAGAAAAGTTTTTGAGCATTATTGAGATTTAACGTTGTCGATCGTCACAGTTGAGTTTGATTTCGATTTCATGGTTTGAAGCTCCCGTGAGCATCATGGTATAGTGGAATGCTAGTGTACATGTATGTAGGTAGAACAGCTTAGATATGATGATGAAAAGGCCGTCTGATATCTTGGTTCTCCTGTCGCGGGATTGAGCCGAATGATCATCTTACCGTTGCGATAAAATTCTGATCTAAGTAATTAGTATCCATGTTGAGGTATAACATACATTGTATATATATGTGTACTCTTATTCCAGGTTTAGTGGTTGTATACATGTTGAGGTATAACATACATTGTATATATATGTACTGTTATTCCAGGTTTAACAGTAGTATGTATACATGTTGAGGTATAACATACATTGTATATATGTGTACTGTTATTCCAGGTTTAACAGTAGTATGTATACATGTTGAGGTATAACATACATTGTATATATGTGTACTGTTATTCCAGGTTTAACAGTAGTATACATGTTGAGGTATATATGTGTACTGTTATTCCAGGTTTAGCGGTAGTATACATGTTGAGGTATAACATACATTGTATATATGTGTACTGTTATTCCAGGTTTAACAGTAGTATCCATGTTGAGGTATAACATAAATTGTGTATATATGTGTACTGTTATTCCAGGTTTAACAGTAGTATCCATGTTGAGGTATGACATACATTGTACATATATGTACTGTTATTCCAGGTCTAACAGTAGTATACATGTTGAGGTATAACATACATTGTATATATGTGTACCGTTATTCCAGGTTTAACAGTAGTATCCATGTTGATGTATAACATACATGGTATATATGTGTACTGTTATTCCAGGTTTAGCGGTAGTATGCATGTTGAGGTATAACATACATTGTATATATATGTGTACTGTTATTCCAGGTTTAACAGTAGTATACATTTTGAGGTATATATGTGTACTGTTATTCCAGGTTTAATGGTAGTATACATGTTGAGGTATAACATACATTGTATATATGTGTATTGTTATTCCAGGTTTAGCGGTAGTATACATGTTGAGGTATAACATACATGGTATATATGTGTACTGTTATTCCAGGTTTAACAGTAGTATACATGTTGAGGTATAACATACATTGTATATATGTGTACTGTTATTCCAGGTCTAACAGTAGTATACATGTTGAGGTATAACATACATTGTATATATGTGTACTATTATTCCAGGTTTAAAAGTAGTATCCATGTTGACGTATAACATACATTGTATATATGTGTACTGTTATTCCAGGTTTAACAGTAGTATCCATGTTGATGTATAACATACATTGTATATATGTGTACTGTTATTCCAGGTTTAGTGGTTGTATACATGTTGAGGTATAACATACATTGTATATATGTGTACTGTTATTCCAGGTTTAACAGTAGTATCCATGTTGATGTATAACATACATTGTATATATGTGTGCTGTTATTCCAGGTTTAGCGGTAGTATGCATGTTGAGGTATAACATACATTGTATATATATGTGTACTGTTATTCCAGGTTTAACAGTAGTATACATGTTGAGGTATATATGTGTACTGTTATTCCAGGTTTAACAGTAGTATCCATGTTGAGGTATAACATACATTGTATATATGTGTACTGTTATTCCAGGTTTAACGGTAGTATTCATGTTGAGGTATAACATACATTGTATATATGTGTAATGTTATTCCAGGTTTAGCTGTAGTATACATGTTAATGTATAACATACATTATATATATATGTACTGTTATTCCAGGTTTAACAGTAGTATACATGTTGAGGTATAATACATTGTATATATATGTGTACTCTTATTCCAGGTTTAGTGGTTGTATACATGTTGAGGTATAACATACATTGTATATATGTGTACTGTTATTCCAGGTTTAACAGTAGTATGTATACATGTTGAGGTATAACATACATTGTATATATCTGTGTACTGTTATTCCAGGTTTAACAGTAGTATGTATACATGTTGAGGTATAACATACATTGTATATATATGTGTACTGTTATTCCAGGTTTAACGGTAGTATACATGTTGAGGTATAACATACATTGTATATATGTGTACTGTTATTCCAGGTTTAACAGTAGTATCCATGTTGAGGTATAACATACATGGTATATATGTGTACTGTTATTCCAGGTTTAACAGTAGTATCCATGTTGAGGTATAACATACATTGTATATATGTGTACTGTTAATCCAGGTTTAACAGTAGTATCCATGTTGATGTATAACATACATTGTATATATGTGTACTGTTATTCCAGGTTTAGTGGTTGTATACATGTTGAGGTATAACATACATTGTATATATGTGTACTGTTATTCCAGGTTTAACAGTAGTATCCATGTTGATGTATAACATACATTGTATATATGTGTACTGTTATTCCAGGTTTAGCGGTAGTATGCATGTTGAGGTATAACATACATTGTATATATATGTGTACTGTTATTCCAGGTTTAACAGTAGTATACATGTTGAGGTATATATGTGTACTGTTATTCCAGGTTTAACAGTAGTATACATTTTGAGGTATATATGTGTACTGTTATTCCAGGTTTAATGGTAGTATACATGTTGAGGTATAACATACATTGTATATATGTGTATTGTTATTCCAGGTTTAGCGGTAGTATACATGTTGAGGTATAACATACATTGTATATATGTGTACTGTTATTCCAGGTTTAACAGTAGTATCCATGTTGAGGTATAACATACATGGTATACATGTGTACTGTTATTCCAGGTTTAACAGTAGTATACATGTTGAGGTATAACATAAATTTTGTATATATGTGTACTGTTATTCCAGGTTTAACAGTAGTATCCATGTTGAGGTATGACATACATTGTATATATATGTACTGTTATTCCAGGTCTAACAGTAGTATACATGTTGAGGTATAACATACATTGTATATATGTGTACCGTTATTCCAGGTTTAACAGTAGTATCCATGTTGATGTATAACATACATTGTATATATGTGTACTGTTATTCCAGGTTTAGCGGTAGTATGCATGTTGAGGTATAACATACATTGTATATATATGTGTACTGTTATTCCAGGTTTAATGGTAGTATGCATGTTGAGGTATAACATACATTGTATATATGTGTACTGTTATTCCAGGTTTAACAGTAGTATACATGTTGAGGTATAACATACATTGTATATATGTGTACTGTTATTCCAGGTTTAACAGTAGTATACATTTTGAGGTATATATGTACTGTTATTCCGGTTTAATGGTAGTATACATGTTGAGGTATAACATACATTGTATATATGTGTACTGTTATTCCAGGTTTAGCGGTAGTATACATGTTGAGGTATAACATACATTGTATATATGTGTACTGTTATTCCAGGTTTAAAAGTAGTATCCATGTTGATTTATAACATACATTGTATATATGTGTACTGTTATTCCAGGTTTAGCGGTAGTATGCATTTTGAGGTATATATGTGTACCGTTATTCCAGGTTTAACAGTAGTATCCATGTTGATTTATAACATACATTGTATATATGTGTACTGTTATTCCAGGTTTAGCGGTAGTATGCATGTTGAGGTATAACATACATTGTATATATATGTGTACTGTTATTCCAGATTTAACGGTAGTATGCATGTTGAGGTATAACATACATTGTTTATATGTGTACTGTTATTCCAGGTTTAATGGTAGTATACATGTTGAGGTATATATGTGTACTGTTATTCCAGGTTTAGCGATAGTATACATGTTGAGGTATAACATACATTGTATATATGTGTACTGTTATTCCAGGTTTAACAGTAGTATACATGTTGAGGTATAACATACATTGTATATATGTGTACTGTTATTCCAGGTTTAACAGTAGTATCCATGTTGAGGTATAACATACATGGTATATATGTGTACTGTTATTCCAGGTTTAATGGTAGTATACATGTTGAGGTATAACATACATTGTATATATGTGTACTGTTATTCCAGGTTTAGCCGTAGTATACATGTTGAGGTAACATACATTGTATATATGTGTACTGTTATTCCAGGTTTAACAGTAGTATACATGTTGAGGTATATATGTGTACTGTTATTCCAGGTTTAACAGTAGTATCCATGTTGAGATATAACATAAATTGTATATATGTGTACTGTTATTCCAGGTTTAGCGGTAGTATACATGTTGAGGTATAACATACATTGTATATATGTGTACTGTTATTCCAAGTTTAACAGTAGTATGCATGTTGAGGTATAACATACATTGTATATATGTGTACTGTTATTCCAGGTTTAACAGTAGTATACATGTTGAGGTATATATGTGTACTGTTATTCCAGATATAACAGTAGTATACATGTTGAGGTATATGTGTGTACTGTTATTCCAGGTCTAACAGTAGTATACATGTTGAGGTATAACATACATTGTATAAATGTGTACTGTTATTCCAGGTTTAGCAGTAGTATATATGTTGAGGTATATATGTGTACTGTTATTCCAGGTTTAACAGTAGTATCCATGTTGAGGTATAACATACATTGTATATATGTGTACTGTTATTCCAGGTTTAACAGTAGTATACATGTTGAGGTATAACATACATTGTATATATGTGTACTGTTATTCCAGGTTTAACAGTAGTATCCATGTTGAGGTATAACATACATGGTATATATGTGTACCGTTATTCCAGGTTTAGCGGTAGTATACATTTTGAGGTATATATGTGTACTGTTATTCCAGGTTTAATAGTAGTATACATGTTGAGGTATAACATACAGTTAGTCCAGGTTTAGCGGTAGTATACATGTTGAGGTATAACATACATTGTATATATGTGTACTGTTATTCCAGGTTTAACAGTAGTATACATGTTGAGGTATAACATACATGGTATATATGTGCACTGTTATTCCAGGTTTAGCGGTAGTATACATTTTGAGGTATATATGTGTAATGTTATTCCAGGTTTAATGGTAGTATACATGTTGAGGTATAACATACATTGTATATATGTGTACTGTTATTCCAGGTTTAGCGGTAGTATACATGTTGAGGTATATATGTGTACTGTTATTCCAGGTTTAAAGGTAGTATGCATGTTGAGGTTTAACATACATTGTATATATGTGTACTGTTATTCCAGGTTTAACAGTAGTATACATGTTGAGGTATATATGTGTACTGTTATTCCAGGTTTAACAGTAGTATACATATTGAGGTATAACATACATTGTATATATATATATGTACTGTTATTCCAGGTCTAACAGTAGTATGCATGTTGATGTATAACATACATTGTATATATGTGTACTGTTATTCCAGGTTTAGCGGTAGTATACATGTTGAGGTATAACATACATTGTATATATGTGTACTGTTATTCCAGGTTTAACAGTAGTATCCATGTTGATGTATAACATACATTGTATATATGTGTACCGTTATTCCAGGTTTAGCAGTAGTATGCATGTTGAGGTATAACATACATTGTATATATATGTGTACTGTTATTCCAGGTTTAACAGTAGTATACATGTTGAGGTATAACATACATTGTTTATATGTGTACTGTTATTCCAGGTTTAACAGTAGTATACATGTTGAGGTATAACATACACTGTATATATGTGTACTGTTATTCCAGGTTTAACAGTAGTATCCATGTTGAGGTATAACATACATTGTATATATGTGTACTGTTATTCCAGGTTTAGCGGTAGTATACATTTTGAGGTATATATGTGTACTGTTTTTCCAGGTTTAATGGTAGTATACATGTTGAGGTATAACATACATTGTATATATATGTGTACTGTTATTCCAGGTTTAGCGGTAATATACATGTTGAAGTATAACATACATTGTATATATGTGTACTGTTATTCCAGGTTTAGCTGTAGTATACATGTTAATGTATAACATACATTGTATATATATGTACTGTTATTCCAGGTTTAACAGTAGTATACATGTTGAGGTATAATACATTGTATATATGTGTACTGTTATTCCAGGTTTAACAGTAGTATCCATGTTGATGTATAACATACATTGTATATATGTGTACTGTTATTCCAGGTTTAGCGGTAGTATGCATGTTGAGGTATAACATACATTGTATATATATGTGTACTGTTATTCCAGGTTTAACGGTAGTATACATGTTGAAGTATAACATACATTGTATATATGTGTACTGTTATTCCAGGTTTAGCTGTAGTATACATGTTGATGTATAACATACATTGTATATATATGTACTGTTATTCCAGGTTTAACAGTAGTATACATGTTGAGGTATAATACATTGTATATATATGTGTACTGTTATTCCAGGTTTAACAGTAGTATACATGTTGAGGTATAACATACATTGTATATATGTGTACTGTTATTCCAGGTTTAACAGTAGTATACATGTTGAGGTATATGTGTACTGTTATTCCAGGTTTAACAGTAGTATACATGTTGAGGTATAACATACATTGTATATATGTGTACTGTTATTCCAGGTTTAGCGGTAGTATACATGTTGAGGTATAACATACATTGTATATATGTGTACTGTTATTCCAGGTTTAACAGTAGTATACATGTTGAGGTATATATGTGTACTGTTATTCCAGGTTTAACAGTAGTATACATGTTGAGGTATAACATACATTGTATATATGTGTACTGTTATTCCAGGTTTAACAGTAGTATACATGTTGAGGTATAACATACATTGTATATATGTGTACTGTTATTCCAGGTTTAACGGTAGTATACATGTTGAGGTATAACATACATTGTATATATGTGTACTGTTATTCCAGGTTTAGCAGTAGTATCCATGTTGATGTATAACATACATTGTATATATGTGTACTGTTATTCCAGGTTTAGCGGTAGTATGCATGTTGAGGTATAACATACATTGTATATATTGTGTACTGTTATTCCAGGTTTAACAGTAGTATACATGTTGAGGTATATATGTGTACTGTTATTCCAGGTTTAACAGTAGTATACATGTTGAGGTATAACATACATTGTATATATGTGTACTGTTATTCCAGGTTTAGCAGTAGTATACATGTTGAGGTATAACATACATTGTATATATGTGTACTGTTATTCCAGGTTTAGCTGTAGTATACATGTTGAGGTATAACATACATTGTATATATGTGTACTGTTATTCCAGGTTTAACAGTAGTATACATGTTGAGGTATATATGTGTACTGTTATTCCAGGTTTAACGTGTATACATTTTGAGGTATAACATACATTGTATATATATGTACTGTTATTCCAGGTCTAACAGTAGTATACATGTTGAGGTATAACATACATTGTATATATGTGTACTGTTATTCCAGGTTTAACAGTAGTATGCATGTTGAGGTATAACATAAATTGTATATATGTGTACTGTTATTCCAGGTTTAGCGGTAGTATGCATTTTGAGGTATATATGTGTACTGTTATTCCAGGTTTAATGGTTGTATACATGTTGAGGTATATTGTGTTGTTTTGGTTTTGGTGTTACATGTTGGGTATATATGTGTACTGTTATTCCAGGTTTAGCGGTAGTATACATGTTGGGGTATAACATACATTGTATATATGTGTACTGTTATTCCAGGTT